>JAQLOL010000026.1:9327685-9338037 GCA_029783665.1 Naso thynnoides | reverse complement strand
TTATAGGTGTCCTATAACACTTTTTAACGGACACCCTGCAGCCAATCAGAATCGAGTATTCACCCAGACCATGGTATGAATAAATATAATATTGGATGTGGTTATCAAATACTTGTGAAGAAGATATATTATGGAACCAGGATATCTTACATTTTTAAAAAACCTTTATACCAAACATCAGTGCACTAACCAGTAAACATTTCACTAGGCTGCCCTCTTCTGGATAAAGTAATAAATCTAAGCTTTTTTTCAGTCTTAAAAACTGTTGTAATATTGGCACATATAATTTGTTGTTGTTGTTGTTTTGTTTTAACTTTATTTAGGCTATTCAGGGAGGGTTCCACTGAGAGCGAACTCTCTTTTTCAGGGATGACCTGATCAAACTCACACAGTTACACATTCACACGTAGAAGCTGCCCAGTACAGCGACAGGTTAACCTGCAGCCGCTGAGCAGCTCAACTGGAGGGATTAGGGGGGTGTTAGGGGCCAAGGGCCCTCAGGGGTGGAATACAGTTGGGGCAAGCAGTTCCCTTTGCTTTCACCACTCACATAAATCCTACTGGTTGGGGATTTGAACTGGTAACCTTCTGCTTACAAACTCGCTAACCATTAGGCTACTGCTGCCCATGGTGTCGTAATACCTATATATGATACCTATATATCTACGATGGGCCAATATTAGCTGATAATATCAGCAAACTGATATATTGGTGGGGCCCTAACCACATCAATTGACTTTGTTTTAGACTGTCCAGATTTTAAAGGTTGCTGCTCTCAAAAAACACCAGGTAATCTAACTCATACACTGAGAAAGTTATGTTTGGCGTTTCCTGTTTACTGGTGATACGTTTTTGAATGTCAAACATATCAAAACACAATCAGCATTGTATGGCGACAGGCTCATGTACACAACTTAAGATAATGTGATTTGTTTTAATACAGATCAGATTTATTGACCTTGCAAGATGGATCACTCTTGCAGGGTCCCTGTCAGATGCTGCATGATATAACCTTCTATTGTTTATCTGGATTTGCCACTTTCTGATTGACAGCATTAAGGAAAGGAACATTATAGTACATTATCACAGGATTAGACATTATTTTTCGTTGTTGCCTATGCCTAAGTCCTGTCTAAGCCCTTGTTATGTTTAATGGTGTGAGTTATTGCCTGCCCTGAGCATTGTAACTCACGGGACGCAGAGCATAGAACATTTATAGACCCTTCATCCGCTAAACAGACTGGGACCTGCTCCTGCAGTAAGCAAGGGACAAAAGAAAAGCAATATTCCTTATTGCGGTACTTACAGCGACCTGATAAAAATGGGTGAAAATCAAGACAGAGCAGGCACGGTCATGTTCTCCAGTGCATTCCTTTTTGTTTGTTTGTTTGTTTTCAGATCAGAAAATTTATTGTGAACATCAGCCATGGCTAAAACCATATAAACTAAGTTCACACTTACTATTATGTATGCATAGCAAAGTCTATGTTAACTTTCAGAAATGACAGCAGGGATGCTAATATATGCATTGGGGCTGAAAGGGTGGGGACCTGTAGAGAAACAGTAAAACTTTTATCATATAAAGATATGCAGTGTATTTGCTGGGTGGAATGTGTGTTGCTTTTGTCCAACGTGAAGTCTCTTTTTGATCTGAGTCAGGCACATCTTCAAGCTATGTGAGTTGTCCTGCCTTTTAAACATAGAAGAAGTGTTAAATATGGGAGAGAAAAGAAGAGGAGGAGAAACTAGCAGATCCATAAATTAGAAGCCTTTGACTATTTTATAGACCGTCACCAGCCCACAGACGACCCACCTCCCAGCAGCAATGCAGCAGTTTGGCTGGCATGAAAGTAACATCAGAGCTCCTGATAATAGGGTGCAATGAAGCCCAAGGTAACTTCATTTTGCTACTGATTAACAGAAATCACTCTTTAAAACAGGGATGCCAAACAGTTCTAAAAATGAATTGATATGAAACTAGAATATTGAAATCACTGGTACTGCTTGTTTGGGGGCGTATACACTGTAACATGGTCCAATTTAAAACCTTTGTGCTTCAACAGCAGCAGAATGACACATCCTAGTGCTCCCATATTCGGATAACAAAATAAACATCTCAGGGAGCAACTGCAGAAAAAGCTAAAAACAATTAACTATCCATTTGTGCACACATCCAATTGACAGCAGGGCAGTTAAACAATCCCTGACCCACAACGAGGAGAGTCAAAATATGTTTGTCTTAAGTCAAAACACGATGAGACAGCTCAAATAAATTAATCAGAAACATTTTGTGTGAGGCTTTAACACACAAACAAGAGTCAGTGCAAAAGAAAAGGCTAGTAAACTACATTCATCTAAACAAAAATAAATGCCTAAATTTATCAGTCGACTGTCTGAAAGTGCTATACACATCTAAACCACAACAATCATAATTAATGCAGGCTCAGTTTATGGTTTTTAAAAAGTAATACTGTCTGCCTGTAAATAATACCAGTGATCAGTATTTAACGCTTTTATATGCTGTAACTAAGAAAGCCAGTGGTGGCGCGTTAAAATACCAGAATTGAACAAATCTCACCTCAGAAAAAGACAGTATGATATATTATTGTCTTTTGTTGCATTATTTTGGCAAACAGTCTTAGCTATTGGCAAGCAGAGTTTCTACAAACTAGTCTTAAAGGATCTACTAGAGCAAATGGATGGGTCATATTAGGGGTCAACCCATTATCTCTACTAATGTGCTGTGAGATTGGTAGCTAATTGATATTGCATGCTAATTGATATTAGCACTGGGCACATTACAAGTCTTGGCTTCCTATGCCGTCGACACAGGTATGACTAAGCAATGCTGTGGGCTAAGACTCATTTAGTTCAATCTTCCTTTCCCTCCACGGTTATGTTTTGCTGATTTACATCTGATATTCTGATGCTCCAGCACATTACATTTAACCACAAAATACATATCTGCAGAGAGACGACGAAGTGCTGTTTGCCTGGTGACAGCGAGGGCTAGACCAGGGGAGAAAGCAACACTCCAACCAGCAGGGCAGAGACAAGGGGAAAAACATATTTCTGTGAAGTAAATTGGATTGCAAGCTTCGTTATTTCAAATTATGACCACCTAAAACACTGGGAAAGTAACTGATTTAAGTGGAAATAATAATTGCTAAACTGGTGTGCATCAGTAAAACAATCTGCCCCTGTAGTCAGGTACTTAAGTTCAAATATAACAAGAAGTGTCAAGAAGTGTCAGCTGCAGCAAGTGCAATTACAGGTAAAAGGCTAGCCACCGTATAAGCTTTTTACATTACTTTAATACCAGAACCTAAAGACCTTGATGCACATAGAAATGATTGCATTACTGTTAATTAGCAGCTTATGAAGGCTTTTGACTGCAGAACATTACTGTCTATATTTGTGTCTCATTAGCTTGTCATCCTCCAGAAAAACATTTTAAATTGATATTTTGAGATGTCTTGGAAGGAAAAGCACCATTGACAGGATATTAAATAGTGGAGAGAGCCATCAAGACCTCACCCACTGGTTTGTGAAGTACTGTTTTGAAGCATGGCCTTATTATGGCTTACATCATCTTGCTTTTTGGACCAAGAAGCCATATTTGGACAAAGGGATGGAGCTGGAGAGGAAGTGTTTTGTCTCTAATAACTGTGAGCAGTCAGCAAGCAGCCGCTCTGACTCAACGCTTCCACATCCTTAATTATGCTATTACTTTGGCCCCATATTACTTAAATGGTTGAATCATATAAGAACTCAACCCTGTACAGTTGCCATGAATCGGGAAATGGGCAACAGAAACCTCAAGTGGGCACTCGAGGAACTTCAGTTTCTGGCAACCTATTTTGGCTTCAGTTTTCAGCATTGACACAGACAAGGATAGACACAGGCTGAAGCCAAATAGTCACATCCTAAATCCTTTCCTAGCCACTTTTCCATAGATGGAAACGCCATGAGGTTAACAAATGGCTAAAAACGAAATTAAAAACGCTTAAGGACAAAACAACTGTTGTACTGAGAGACTCCAAAAATCTGGTTACATTAAAAAGCCATTAAGAGGAGGCTACATGCATGCATTTGTAATATGTTACCATAATTGATCAAAGACAGAAACTTGCACAGGAATTTTTTTGACATTGAAAGTGAAGCAAGATTTCTTCTGTCACCTTGAGCTCATAACTAGATTAGCAATGTTAAAACAAAGCTTTTCATCTCTTCATATACCCAAATAAGGTCATCTTTTAAATGCAAATGCTAAGATCATCGAGCAACTGTCAAAGTCAAAAATGCATTTTCAACCCTTTTGGACCATATCCCTGCTCTTATTGTAGTCAAATTTAAAAATATATCATGAAAAAATTACAAAAATCAATTATTTTGTATTTTTATATGCAAATCTGCCACTTCCGTCTTTCATGTAAAAAAGAACTCTCCTGGGTCCCTGATGTCATCGTTGGCTTGGGCCGTTATTGGAAGAATTATTGGTTGAACTTGCCAGCAACACTCTATTCAGATTCCTTTAACTTATGTCCCACCCCTACACAGCCCGTTCATTGGTTGTTTAATTGTTTAAATGGCGAATACGTCACAACATGACAGGGGATGCTCTGGAAGAAGGCATTTCAGCTCGTCTTTAAGTGAGGGGACAACCTACAACACATTTCAGGCAATTATTTTAACATTAAACTCAATGTGAAAATCTGAAAAACGGAATCAGCAATAATATCTTCTCCCACCTTTGAGAGAGAAGGTGTCTGATTCTCCAGACCTGCAGAATTTTTGTAGTTAGTCC
This sequence comes from Naso thynnoides, assembly GCA_029783665.1. Classification (NCBI taxonomy): domain Eukaryota; kingdom Metazoa; phylum Chordata; class Actinopteri; order Acanthuriformes; family Acanthuridae; genus Naso; species Naso thynnoides. The sequence continues at coordinate 9,333,230 of JAQLOL010000026.1, read as the reverse complement.
CTTCAGAGCTCCTTCAGCAACTGAAAAAGGTTTCATATCAAACAAACTCAGATTTCCATCAGTAGTAGTGGTGGAAGAGCAAAGGACAGATGTGTTTGCTTTTGAGCTGTCAAATACAGCCCATAACAAGGAATTCATGTTTGTTATTCAGACTGACCACAGCAGCTTTTTCTTGTGGTTCATCTGAATCGACCAGAATGTGTTCAGGTGCATGTGTACTTGACAAAGTTTTAATACAATTTCTGACTTTTTTTTTTTTTTGTTAGACATTATTTAAGTTCTCTCTAACTGACTTCAGATAAATGTCAGTTCTGGATATCCTCATCTATGCAATGCACTTGTTTTTTTAGGGTTCTAAACATTTCCCAATCAGAAGAGGAGCCTGAGAGTCCAGTTTAAATTCAAGAGACGAGGATTGTCCCTCAAGCTGATCTAAAACTTCTGGTGGAAACATGTCTATTTGAGATACGGAAAACTGAGCAAAACATTCCCATGCCAATTCAACATCTGGTTTCAAAGTAACTCTGCTCAGATCTTTGTAGTACAAATCATGCAGGAAAGCCTGCTCTTCAAAAGCTTTTACAGGCACCTTTTGAAAAGGAAACAGTTACCTTGGGGATTTTTGTATTCCTGACACAAGCAACTGCACAGTGACCATGGACATTGTTGAAAGCTATGTTGGTTGAGATGTATTTTTAATTTTTTTTTTGCTAAAATTAAGTTAAGCAAAACACATTCATTCTGTGCTTTCTTATTTCCCTTAAATGATGCATTAATGAGTTGCACAAGGTTTGAGGAGTCATTTTTTTATTTTATATTTTTCACACACAATCTGAGGTTCATTAAATCCAGTTCCAATTTTTGTTACGCATAAGGATGAATACAGATTTATTTAATTAAAAAAAATAGATATATCTGAAATGGATTTGAAAGCATCCTTTGAGGCAGACAGGGTGCAGCCAACCACAGTGATACAAGCTTCATTTAATGCAGACATTTTGATGGCAAAGACTTCAAACTGTCCTGCTTTAGCAACTGACTCGAGTAACAGAGCTAATGAGCTTAGATTTGATGCACATGGCAACCACACATCCTTCAGCTACCCAGTCAGTGTTACAGACTTTGTGACCATTAATGAACATGTGGTCATTAGTTACCAATTTTTTAATCAAATTAAGTTTCAGACAGAACTATATGTCAACATTTATAGTATTTATAAATACTGTAAATACTTGTAAATCTGAGACAGTAATCATTAATCAATAATCATTTACCAGCATTAGATTCTGAAGATGTAGGATCCCAAGAATGGCACTTAAAAGGGGCAAATTTTCAGTTGATGAATAGATTGAATAATGATATCATTCAATAATTGTCTATTGGAAATTTGAGAATTGTCAGAAATGAAATAACTTCACATTAGTCTCTGTGTTCATTTTACTGTGACTAACTATCCCGGGTTTGTTTGTGTTTTATCTTACGGTTTACATCAAGCACATTCGTAAGTTAATGCACACACACCAACATGAGTTTTGTTTCAGTAACCTTCTTTTATTGCAGGTTTGAACAATGTTTAATTTGTTGTTTCTTTGTCCATATTCACATTTATTTATTCCTACCACTTAACTGCCAAGTGTCACTCCAACTCAAGTTACACTCACAACTGTCGAGAGCCCATCAAATGAAGGGGAGGGTATGCCTATATCTAGATAGCCAAACTATGGGATGCCATATCAGCACGAGGTAACCACTTAGTTTCAATATATTCAATAGAAAAAGCCTATTGGATATTGTTAAATGTAATTGTAGAGACTCTTGTCCGTTATACCCAAATCACAATTAGCAGGCAGCCTGCTAGCTCATCACTATATTTATAGTCTGCCACTGCAGGCTTGCTATTCAAGGGTTTAAAAGTCCATTTACACCGTGCTACTTGGTTTGGAGTGGCCCTTAATTTGGCGGAGAGTTTCCCAGAGCACAGGTTCCTAAACTTTTCAGCCAATGACCCCTAAAATAACGGTGCCAGAGACTTGGGTCCCTCATCGACCCTGGAGGGGGCATATAACGCTGTGCACAGCCGTTCACACACACTATTGGGCCTACATGTGCATCAGTACAACACAAAAGGACAACAGCTCATAATATTGTTTTAAAGTAATTTTAAAAAAGAATACAACCAGAGTGTATTCAATAATTGGTCAACTATGGAATTTTAGACTATTTAAAAAATGTATTTGTTATTTTAGAAGACATCTCACAAACCCCCTCCCCCCACCAGGGGGTCCCAGCCGCCATTTTGGGAACCACTGGAATAGGGCAAAGGTATAGGGGCCTGTTTGGGATTGGGCCCACAAAGGACAAATGTTTGGGAGGGCCTGGCCCAGCATTTTTATTTTTTTTGGTATTGGTGACATCATGAGTGATTCACCAAGTGGAGTTTTTTAGGTTTTGTGTTTGTGTGTGTGTGTGTGTGTGTGTGTGTGGCTTGAAATGTGTCTTTTTGTTTATTTATGGACCAAAAATAATGTACAGGATTAGTAGTCTCACTTAGCCAATCCTCTCCACAACGTAACAAAGCTGAGGGGCCGGTTCATCACCAAACTGATGCTTTTCATTAGGAAAGAAACAACTGAATGTATTGACTTTTCTGCCAAATTAACAAGAGGGCAGGAATGATCAATGCTTTTCTGTAGCCCTTTCACAAGTTTTTCTTAGGTCTTCCTGACTCAACCTCAATGTGCATTTACACCAGTACTTAAAGCTGTCCACTTGTGATCGCATCACCCAGGACACATGTTAATAACAGGTGTGCACAGCCTCACAGTCGCTACACCTCACCCAGGGTCCAGAGCTTATCACAGTCAGTAAAAAACTAGGCATGAAATCCAAAATCCAGTAGCAAGTGTGACTTATTAATTCAGGTTTGAAATAAAGTAATAAATCCCCTGAATCCCCACAAACTCCCCTGTAAGATGGTTTGATGTTTGAGCTGCAGCTCTGTCATGAAGAACAAGTTTACTAAATACAGGAAACTTAAAGTTACACTCTGTTGTTCAGACAACATGGCGGAAATGATTCATCTGTAATCAGAGACTCAGTTCTTTCTTATTAAGGCTGTTGTCAGTTTCACCTTGCTGGTGATCAGCCTCAGAACTCCTGAGAGTTTAAACTTGTAACTTGAAAGAACATCTTAATTATGCTCACTGGCATACTTCCCAGCATGCAGTGCATTTGAATCAACGCTCCATAATCTTTTCCTACTTATCATCTTGGCAAAGTCACAGGATGAAGACTTGTTCTGTATGTTTGCTCAGTAAATCATAGATCAGTTTTGATTAAGATTAAAGTTAGAGTAACTTTGGCCTACACTTCAAGCCTTTGTGGTATTGTTAACTGAAATAAAACTTCCCTTGATTGGAGACTCCTTCATTTTACAAGATGTTTTCCTCTGAACTCAGAGGAAAGTTAGTTAATGTGTTATTTTTTGGTCCTACAGTGTACAAGAGTAAAATGGTTATAACCTTGTTTAAAAAATTGTGTCAGTCTGTTTCTTTCATAAGTATTGCTTAGTTTTTGTGTCACCAAATCAGGCCTGTTTTTTGCTGAATGTAGACTATACCATCAAACAGGGCTCCAGAAGCCTCTGGGTGGGGGCCAAAGAGACTCGAGGGGCACTTTGGTCTGTAGATTTTCTTCATGTAGGGGAACCACTATTTATTTTTAATTTTTTTTGCAGGTTTAAATTTCTGGAGTCAACGTAAGATGCTTATTTGAATTGGAGAGGAAAAAAAAGTGCAGAGTTTTTTTAACCTATAGCCTGTTCCTGTTAAAGTGCACCTAACCTATGAACTTAAATGTTAAATACATGCCATGTTCGGAATGTGTCCACCAAAGTTTCACAAATTAGGGACCCTTAGCTGGAAATAGCCCCGTGTTCTCAATGGTAGTTTGTTAGCTGTATCCAAAGGAAGAGTGGATTGTTGTTTTTTTTTTGTGTGTGTGTGTGTGTGTGTGTGTGTGTATGTGTGTGTGTGTCTGCTTTAGAGTGAATTATTTGTATACAAAAGAAACCCTGCAGTGATTTCCACCTCAAGTTTGGCTTGTTTGGGCACATAAAACAATCAAGCAATTGTAGTCGTCCGTGGAGCGAAACAATTGGACCTTTCTGGAAAATAAATTTGTTTTGGCCATTATTCGCATTCAGATTAAAGCTCTTTCACCAAAGTGGTACCACTTATATTATGTGCTTGTACTGGACAATGGCCAAGTCTTCTTAAGTGTTTTCCAAATATGAATATGCGCAGAAGCTTGTTTTGCATGTTGGGAATTGATAAAAGCAGGAGATTCATATTTTTTCTATTGTATTGACAAAGTTTTGGCTTGTCCTCTACAATATAGGCTCAGCCTTTGTTACTGTGAAGTTTGTGAACAAAAAGCACTTCAGTAGAAATAGGTTTACAAAACAATGGTCACAGAAAAGATGTGCCTAACTGTTCAGTCCTTACAAAAATATCAAAGAAGGGTCATTTGGAGATACAAACAAAGGTAAGCAATTGTGAGAGCCTATTATCACACAAATTAATTTTATCCATATTTTCAGATTGATGACTACTGCTGGGTTCAGCTTGGAGAATGATGAATAATCTATGTATGATTGTCATACATCAGTGCATTGTTTTCAGTGAGTTATAAGCAGGTTAAATGCACTGAAAGCGAAAGTTGACAAACCTCAGTTGGTTCTCCTATAGTGCACCGCAGACAGATTTGAAATTCCAACACCACAGAAGCAGCAGTATTTCCAAAAAATGTCACTGTATATGTGTAACACTAATATTCTTTTTAAGTGAAACACACAAACACATGCAGCCTTGTAAACAATAAAACCAGCTCCAACATTACGTTGCTGTGATCGTTTTCTCTCCGCCTGTCTACTCACAGTCAGGACAAAACATTATTACATTGACCTCAACAGCACTGAACTGAGATGTGAGTATTCAGAGGAGCTGAATTTGATCAGCACTGATAAGAGACTTCACAGCCCGGCGGTGCTCATGGATCGGAGCTCTCTAAACCGTTGGTTGCAACAAAGCATTTGGTTGAAGAGTCCATATTCAATCCTCAAAAAAATCAAACAAGATCAGATCAGGGCATTAAAGCAGTTTGACTTACATCATAACGCTTTTGGTGCAATAGCTGTACACTAACTAACAGTAGCTGTGCTTCACAACATGTGCATCAGATGCTAACCATGTGTTTGGCACTTCAGTAATACTGAGATCAGTAGTTCCCTTAACAACCATCGTTTTGACTGGACAGACTGACTATAGTAATACCGTGACTTTTCCACTGTAGTGTCACCATCAGGTCGAAATCTTAAATCATCCAATACTTTAGCTTTTGACAAAATATCTGCACAACTAATGATATTTATCTGCCTCAGTTGTGCAAATGTTTTCATGCTATGGAACTGGATGGATGGATGGATGGATGGATGGATAGATAGATAGATAGATAGATAGATAGATAGATAGATAGATAGATAGAT
>JAQLOL010000026.1:9313107-9324898 GCA_029783665.1 Naso thynnoides | reverse complement strand
CACTTTAACAAACTCCTCCTACAAATTTGATCGAAATGTCATGAAAAATGGTGTGGACACTCTTCAGACCTGTGACACGCTTGCGGCTTTAATTTTTTTTATTTTTTTAAATCTTTTTGTAGAGTATCTAAAGGCAAGCTGCCCTCTTTGAGGTTGGTGAATCATCTAAAAGAAACATGGATACTATTACTTTAAATGTAGCTGCTGTTGAATCCTGTAAATAAATAAATATTCATTTAATGGCACAAAGAGACTACAAACAATATTCCTCCACAGTGCATTGCTGTGGAGGGACAAACCTCTGAGACAGATATTTAATGCCTGAACACAAAACTATCTGCATTAGTTCACCTCAATGCCTGTAAGTAAAAAAAATAATGTTCCTCTAAAATTATACAAACAATTAGTGAAATGACATTTCCAAATGTTTCTAAATTTGTAAATCCAATTTCCTATAAATAATCATTTTAATAATTAAAAGCAGATATTTGCAAAGTTTTACTGGGATAACACATTTTTGCAGAGACAAGAAATCCAAGACTAGAATGAATATTATGTACAAGAACAGGTATTCTATCCAAAAAAAATCTCATGAACATAAGAAACCGCAATGTCTGAGTGAGATTTATCATTCTCACTTTCAAATTACTGGTATGACTGAACAGATGTTTGCACCTTTTTCAGTTCTTTATCGCTTTTTCTTCTGCCTCTCTTTCTCCATCTTTTACCCTCACACACACACACATACACACACAGTTTGTGCGAAACCCAGAGTGCAGATGCACTCTGGGTTGCACTCAGATGCACTCTGGGTTTCGTCTGAACCCTCATTTGGCCAATTACTCTGACCTTCCAAATTGCAGGGACCATCCAAAGGCCTCTTACAGTAAACCCAACATCCCTTCCTTGCCTCCTGTCTCTCTCTCTCTCTCTCTCTCTCTCTCTCTCTCTCTCTCTCTCTCTCTCTCTCTCTCTCTCTCTCTCGAGAGAGAGAGAGAGAGAGAGAGAGAGAGAGAGAGAGAGAGATATTTAGCATGCTCCTCCAACCCCACTGATAGGACAGTTTAGCTTTAAATGAGCTTGTTTTGCCTCAACACATTTCTTTCTGCATATCTTCCAGTGCTGTGGGTTTTATTGATCACAGTCCTCCCAGGGGTGTTGGTGCCTGGACTGGGGCACTCAGCAGCAGCTGGTTGGGCTGCTGATGGTTGTTAGCCCCACTGGCTGCTCTGTTTTGGGCTTTGAGTGGTGCCAGGCTCAGCAGTTACCCTGCTACCCTACAGCCCTGTCTGAGGACGCTTGTTAGGAAGCTGCCTAAAATAGAGGAGAAATATCTCCAGTCTCCCTGCACTCCTTCCCTCTCCACACGCCTGGCTGATTTAGCCGGCTGGCTGGCTGGCTGGCTGGCTGGCTGGCTGGCTGGCTGGCAGGGTTACCTGGTACCTAGAGCGTGGGCTTTACATAGCTGTGTGTGTGTGTTTGTGTGTGTCTGTCTGTCTGTTAAATTTGTGCTCATCTCAGTCTCATTTTAAAACAAGACTTAGTTATGTTGTTTACCTACACATGTTTTGATTTGAGGCAGCCTACTGGGATTTTCTTCAGGATGGGTGACTGTGGGGGAGCCGAAGGGGAAGTCAGGGCGTAGGCTCTGCTTCGCCGCCTCCCCACCACAACAAATCCTGGCTGGTTAGAAGCTCTGCACCCATGCATTTGTTATCGTCTTTGCTACATAATAGCCAGCATACTTTTCTCATGCATTTTAATTCTTCCCGTGCTCCTTGTTTGCAGGGAATTTTCATCCAGCACCACTGGTTACCTCTTGTTTGGGCTGCTAGTGTTCCACTTTTTCACCGATAACAATTTCACTTAATAATTGTTTTGGAGGCATTGTTTCAGTCAGTTGACAGGTAACTCTAACGCAGACCAAAACTCAGGGATGGGACAGATTGCAGTTTTGAACTCATTTAAATGAATAAACTAATTGAATTGATAAATTTAAATGTATCATGGGTCTCTTCCAGCTGTTTGCCTCATTAAACTACAGCTATCATTATGTTGGCCAGTACAATAATGGTTTCCCTGTACAGTAGTTGTAGTGGAGCTTCATAGCACCACAGACATTCCTTCGCTAACATCTAAACTGTTGGAGGGCTATTGCTCCTGGCAACACTGAGGCCAGGTGGTGTGAATCAGCACACACAAACAGCCAATCGATGTTCAAATAACCACCTGTATACACATGCTGACGCACAGGCTATCAAACAGCAGGCGGTCAATACATTTTCCATTCAGATCACTCAGTTAAGAGCCAAATACTTCATAGCACATCTGATTTTCATCCTGCTTGTGGGAGAGTCATTTTCTACAAATCATGCCTGATTCACACTAAGTGGCTTCTTGAAAAACGTTAAGTGTTATTTTTTATATTTATTATCCATACCTGTTCAAAAAATTGACACAAGCCTATTAGCCCCTCCTAGTGGTGGATTTGTTTGGGCTGAAGGCAGTCATTTTCCTCCTCACGACAGCCAAGGAGCAAACAGAGTTCATCTGCTGCCATCATTTCAGTTGGGCTTGCGAAAGGTTTATATTTTTTGTGCTCTTTTTCTATTGTTTCACTCTTGCTTCATGTATGCATCTAATACAGCATCTTATTAAAAGGCACAACTAAGTGGATTCCTGACTCTCCTGCATTTATTGGACAGAGTTTGGCTTTCTGTTGAATTGTGAGCACATTACAGATCCCCCTTTAGCTGCTTATATAGCTAGCTTATATACCTTTTAGACATTCAGCTGCCACATCATCTGTCACCTCAGCTGTGTGCTGACAAGGTGCTGGCAAGCAGTGAACATTTAAATATCACATGGTGTGATTCATGTTATTTAGACTTATCCAAAATAAGGATAACTAGCCAGCATATCAAATGCAAACTAATGACACTCTGCCATTCGATAATTTAAAGCTTTTGCAGGCCTCCATGTTCTATTTATAGACGGAAATTGAACCTGACAAAAAAAATTCTCTCTTTTAATCTTTAATGTTGGAACAGTCTTCCAATTCACCATTTCTTGTTGATTTAAAGCCTGTGCCAACATTGAACGTATTTGCATATATTCCAAATTAATTCATATATTCAGGGTCTGATCAGGAAGATCGGTGTGCCTCCTCATAGTCCTCAAATGCATATAATACATGAAAGATTTCCATGGAAACTGAGCTTGTAATGGAGATAATGGTAGATGCAAGGTGCACTGCCAGTCTCACAAGTGTCAAATGGAGGTTGCTGTAATAAAGAGGTTTTTATTGTATATAGGAGATGATATTTGATGATGTGTACACAGCTCCTACAGCAGTAAACAAACAAATTTGTGTCTGCAAATAATCATTGGCTATAATTTACATTATTACATGTAATTATGGAGGATTATCAGCTTTCTTGGCGTCACTGTTTGAGGTATTTTCTCCAAATTAAATTATTTTTAACCTTTGGCTGTTACAGGTGTGATGTGATCATCCCAAACACAACTGTGTGTGAGTGTGAGTGTGTGTCGTGATACACAGCTTAAGCCTACTGGTAACCATCCAGAATACCAGAGGCATGTGGTTTCTAGTGCTGCTGCCAAAAGTTAAAAAGAGAGAGGGAGAGGGAGAGAGAGAGAGAGAGAGAGAGAGAAACAAAATCTCTCTGATGGATTTTTGTTGTTCTGCATCTCTTTGTCTGGGAGGGTTTGGGAATATTTGATCAGCACATCAGTACTTCAGCATTTACTCGCACAGTAGGAGGGCACCATTTTCCGTCTCGGGTAATCTGGTAGGCGGAGGGTGGAGGTCTGAGCTACAAGGTTGGGGCGGGGGCTGCATCCTATTTCCATACTGTACAGTAATACAGTATTTCCCTGCACTTCTCTGCTCTATACTCGTATACTAACAGTAAATTAAACTGACTTTGGGACTTTGAAATGACTTTAATATACAGTCTGAGTCTGATGAAATACCACATCCATACTGTTAAAACGTCAATAGAGAAAGCAAAGTTCCTTTCTTTCTTTTTGGGTTTCAATGAACTTTCTTGCGACACCATCCAAAACAAGTCTACCTTATTGCAGCTTTGAGCTCCAATTTTTTTATTTAATTATTTTTTTCCCATTGAATTTTGCCACAATAGTTTATATCAACAGCACAATAAAAAACTCCAGGGTTTTTAGTATGTGAAGTAACATTTTTTGCATAATTACATTTGTCACAAACAGACTACATAATCAGAAAGGTTCAGTGTGTAGTTTTTAGATGGATCATTGGCAGAAAATGAATAGGCTATAAGTTTCATGCAACAAGAGGTGATTGACAAGTTCGTAGCCTAAACTATAACGAGATGAGTTACTTTATGCGGCTCTCGTTACATCCACCTGCAGTTCAGCTCTTTGAGTGATTATGTCAGTTTTGTCCATTTTCTCTGACAACGTTAAGAAGCAATTTTCAAATGCTTACAACAGAAAAAAATAAAATAAAATTTACTTTGAACTTTCTGCATGCTACTCTTTCAAAGAGTTGAACTGCACCTGCATGCAACAAAAGCTGTGTTACTCACCTCCTTCTACCTGTAGCTCAGGCTACAACCTCATCGATCACCCCGTGTACCATGAAATAAGAATAATTGTGTTTTTGTTGCCTTATGAGAGCTGTACATCCACACATGAGCAGGTTCTCTTTCCATGAGTCCACCATGTTTGGACAGCAACTCAGAACAGACAAACGAAACACTAGCCCTTTTTACACAGAGTCTCTGCATCACTAGGCCTCTTAATAAGTTTGTACAGTATTGTAGAATAGGAACACATCAAACATTTCACATGCTGCCCTTATGGTAAAGCCATGCAAATGGTTTCACATCATTTGCAATATGACAGCTCTAACTTAAACAGACTTTATTAAAACTGTCAACCAGAGGGGTAGCAAGCTACCTAGACAGTGATGAGGCTAAATATTAGCACACAGACAGCAAGTTCAAGCATGTAAAAGTGAATTCTTACTGTGCGATTAGTGAGGGTTAAAAAGAGTCAGAGCTATTGCACACTGAGCCTAGAATTATTGGACATCCAGACAGAGCTAACCATGCTGTGAAGCCTCAATGACAGCAGGTTCAAATAAGTAATTAACTGTTATGCCACCAGCATTTATAGCCAAACCATCTCCAAACCAAGCAGCAACCTCCAGGGCTGGAAAATGAAGCCAACAGGGAAGTGCCAAGTCTGCAGTTATTTGAATGGCAACTTGAGTCTGGCTCCATAAGTGAGTCAATTCCCAGAATGCCCAACTTTACAGCAGAAATAAACATGTTTACAGCCTGGTACAAAACACAGATTTGGTCTCTACTGCTGATTTACTAGTTCATGACAACTGTGCTGGGAGGAATTTTCATATAAGTATTCATTTAAATTATAATAAGGCTTGAAGATATGTTTTATTAAGGGTGTGGCTGTTTTGAGTGACAGCAGTTGATGCCAAACTCCAGGCTTTAAGGCGGTTCTCTGCAATTAAATATACAGTCTATCCTTAAAAATCCTTTGAACACTTTTTCCCCTTTAACCGGACATGAAACCGTGAACAATCACATATTCTCACCTCTTCCAGAGGCCGGAGCCAGAAGGTGTTTGAATGTAATAGTCACAGACAGCGACAGCTCAGCGACTAATTCGATATACAGGACATCATCTAATGTACGCCGCATCATCCTCACTCTTACCCTTCTAGACGGAAAGCCAATACATCAGCTGCAGTTTTGTGTTAGGCTTGAGGATACAGAGGAAAAGGAGTTCTCACATACAAGCCAATCGAGCTAAAGTCACTCCAACAAAGAAGTGACATAATTCCTGTAGATATGTCATCGATTTTAATTTGTTCCTATACCATATTATGTAATCTGTTCTGTGACTTGGAGGCAGGTTAGTGCACTACAGTTATTTCATTTCTAGTGCTGTGCATCACAAAAGTCATTTCAAAGACACAGAGGCAGAGCTGCGATGATGGCCTTTATGCATTTCCTCTTTTTTTTTCTTTAAATTTATAGGTTTCCTTTGTTTGCTTTTGGCTAATATTATGATCTGCTGTTAAAGGTAATGTAAATGCTTGAGAAATATTAGCTTTATGAATTAAAGCTATAATGTGTTCACAACAAAACAAAATATTGTTATCATTCTGAACCATATCATTGTTTTATAAGTGTAACGTCTAATATAGTTTCAGATCTTGGTTGTCAAAATCTATCTGCATGCTGTGAATGATGAACCATTGCACATCCCATTTTGGTTAAAATGCCTTTTCTTCATCCAGGATGAGTATTCTGATAAATAATTGAAGAAGGCTCATCGTATTGACAAACTGATAAGTAACCTGCATTAAAGATAAAAGAAGTCAGGTGATGTGAAACACCATTTTGTGTGAAGAAGTTGTGCATTAGCAGGAAGCAGCATGTGTAAGAAGATTTTCCTGTGTAATCCCTGGGCTCACGTTAACAACTGCAACAGAACTTCTTCTCACCTTCATACTTGGTCTTCTCAGTTAAAAGTTAAGAATCTTGATGAATGCCCTCATCTTTCACCATGCTCAAAAAAGCTGATATCTTGTATATATGACACTTTAGAATCTATTAATCCTGTTGATGACACTAATGTTAACAAAATGGGAGGACGAAATGGGCCCTAATATTTCAGATACTCAGCGGAAAGATGGATTAGAGAGCATTCATCTGTGTTCTAATAATACGAGGCACTGTTTAATCCAATTCTTCAATTTAATATCCCAAATACTTTAAATACGATTAGATCCAAAGCCACTCGTGATCATCTTAGGAACTTTTGATGACTTCAAAAAATTAACTGATACTCAACAGTGTTTCCTATCCTACAGTTCCATCATTGCAAATAAATTGCTTCTTATGCACTTGAAAAAGAAAGAGGTCCCCAGTATTACAATGTGGCTTAGTGACCTAATTTATACATTATGTTCCAAAAAAAGCAAAAACAAAGCATGATGCCATCTGATTTTGTGTATATCTGTCTACTCTTGTAGATACACATATGCTCATGTAATGTGTCTGTATTATGTCAACTTGCTTGAATAAAACATATCTTGGCAAAGAGTAAAAGAATCTGCTTCAGTCCTTATGGGTCGAGCTATTTTCAAAAGAAAGCCATCACTTATGTCATGTTCACTTTTCACGAGTGCCGGCTTGAGCTGGTTTATAAACTGCAATGAAGCAGCGGCACGAGAGGAGACTGATGCACCTCTTCATCACCACTCCACCTGCTCCTAAAAAGGAATGAAATTAATTAAATTCTGGATGACACAAAGGCTCAGGACATAAAGGGCTGCTGTTAGCATTTTTCTAGCCCATTGATTCCTTGTTACTACTGCACATTATGGCCCCCTGAACCCTCATAAATCAACTCATACCCTATTGTCCTTTTCAGGAGGCTCTCTTCAGTGTTGGCTCTAACATGGCCGAGGTGACAATAATCTATTGTTTCAGTTTAAAGCTCAGTGCTGCACCTCAGACCCACGGCCACAGAGGCCAGCAGGATGTATGTGCTGCCTACCGGGAGAGGAGGGGGTACTGAGCAGTGGCTGACACACAGGGGTTGAGCTCTGCAACATAGGGCATCTATCTTTGTCTTCGTAAGGGATACACGTCGTAAACTTAGCACACACTACTAAACTTAAGCTCCTTAAAATATGTGGATGTCAGACATCTAAATGGATGCTAACAAATGGATGAGAAGGAGAAATTCAGTAAGATAGATTTGTTAGATGGCAAATGAAAAGTGATTCTCTATTGGAAAAATTAAAAACTGTTAAACAGAAGCATCTAAAAGCATAATTTCTCTGTTTGCTGAACTTTCTGTTTTACACAATTGCAGCTTTAAAGGTCCCTGAGGTATCAGTTCATTTGGGTTATAATTTCTTTTTCCAATTTGGTTTATCTAAAGGTTTTTCAGGATGAAGTCCTTGTTAAAAACATACAAAGCAGCTCACACAAATGCAGTTATTACAACAGAACAAGACTTATTAAAACTACCTCAGTTTCAAATAATCAGGTAAGCTTGAAACGTGTAACATTCTATGCATTGTGAATTTCTCTGTTGATATTTATCGAACATATTTAAAGATGAGGCTTTGGTTGATGCACATGCTCTGAGGAAACCCATGCAATCAATTAAATTACAGAAACTTTTCAATATTTAAGCCTGTAGTGTTCTCATGTGCATATGAATCACCATTGATATCAGAAAGTTTTGTGCAGTCCAGATCCCGAGAGGGCTGTCTGTGTCGCAGACTGTGAACAGTGAGGTGGACGTGGGAGAGAAAAAAATGAGAAAAGAAAAACAAAAAGCTATTCTCTGAGCAGAATTGTTTACAGTCTGGTAATAATCGGACTCCAGATCGATTTCAACTGGTTGCTGGACCGACATTACGTAGACCAGTGAAGCAGCTAGTTAGACACCAGAGCTTAGCCTGAGATCATTACACAGCACAAGCTGGCAGGACCAGCCTCATACTGTACATCTCTCTTTTAAGCTCACAAACACATATGAGGGGTGACTGATAAGTTTTCAGCCTAATGTGGAAGGAGATTAATTATACAGCACTTGCTACGTGCACATGCAATTCAGCTCTTTCAATAATTATGTAGAAAATTTAAGGTTAATATCTTCAGTAGTTTTTCTGTTTCACTGATTTGAAAATCGCGGGTCAGCACTGCATGAGAAAGTGGACAACATGTGCCTTCATGCAGTCATCTCTATCTAGGGTGACCAGATGAGAATGGGTGAAATTCAGGACAAGGGATTTGGGGTTTGGTGTGGTCACATGGTCGCCATTAGCAACGAACAGTTAAACACATGACAGCACTATAATTATTTTTATTCATAAATTCTGCATCTCGTACTTGGATTACAAACTGCAGCAGCTAATGCTGAGCCAGCTGCAGGGTGACAACAAAAAAATGATTCACAACAATCAGTTTTTTAATGTTTTTTTAGGCTTTAATAACTCAAAACAATAGTTTAGTCTAATTTTTGGGACAGTTAAGACAGGATTGGATTTGGGACAGATGCTTGTAATTTGGGATTGTCCTGAATTTTTCCTGGACATCTGGTCACCCTGTCTCCATCTTCCATGTTTGTTTTTATATATCAAATTCTGAGTTTAATTTTAGTTGTAAACACTAAGATGTCAAAAAACCAAGCCCAATGGAGAGTAAAGGACAAAGTCAAATGGATTTACTGTATGAAGCACATGAAACACAACAGGTTGATCAAAAGCAGGCTTGTCAGACCAAAAGCAGACATGTTGTGCTCTGAATGTTGTGTGTTTTTCTGCTGGCAGGAGGGCTTCACCAAGTTTCAGACCACCAACCCAAAGCAATTGAGCTCTGGAAGCAGTCAGTGGTCTCTCTGGTCTGATTTGCATGCTGATTCCTCATCTGTTTGCCAAATTTGAACATAATAACTCTTTGATCAGTCAATCAGCACATATAATTTCATTTGGGGGGTGGCATGTGTCCTATTGTACCGAAATCATTTTTGTAACATTTTCCCTTCAGTGGTTTGCTTGTAATTGCAGCTAAAACAGGTAGTTTTCTGAGTGTCTATCATTCACTAGTATTCAGCAATCTAAAATGCGGCCAGAAGACAGACCAACTGAATGACATTCAGCAAAAATAAGAACCGTTTGCCGGGAAACGAGCACTTAATTGAGCTCTTGTTCGAAAAGCACCATTCATCGTTCAAAGTGCACCTAGAAGAGAACTGGCTGCTCCACTTTACTTTCCCTCTCATGCCTGATGCATGCCGTGCAGTTCGATCACTTGATGACTGTAATAATATCTGGTCTGGTCTTTGACTTACAAAGGTGTGATGGCCTGAAGATATCAGTGTGTGGGAAGGTGAAGCAGAGCGCTGAGAAGAAAGTCTGGGCCAACTCAAGCCTGATGACAGTCTGTGGGCGCAGCTGTAGGTGCTCCTCTAAAGGTCATCCTGGCCCGACCGTGCACATATCAAGCTCAATCACTGAACACTGTGCTCACAAACTGTCATGTGACCGTTTACGGGCATGCAAACTTTTGTCTTAAACCAACGTGAGTAGTTATTATCCATCCACAGACACATCCACACACATGGAATTTCATTTATTCTGTGTTTTGTCTTCTCAACACTTTCTACATCTAGCATGGTTGTCAAGCATCTATTGCCAACAGATCTTTCATCTGGCTTATTCTTTTGTCTGCTGGTGTGTGTTTGTTACAGTATTTTATACATTGTTTATGTTCTATAGAAGGCAGCTGTGTATTTTCCACCAGGGAGAGAAACCTTGTCTTTGTTGTCTCAGATGTTGCTCTAGTTGAAGTTCAGGTAGACGACTGCTTTGCATGCTTACACCTGTAGTTATTTCTCAAAGAATCTGCCATTCTCTCCTCCCTCGCATGCTGACAAAGCAGAAGCAGGCAGTTCATTTTTAATGTCACCAGGCCAAATATCCACAACAACCTTTCAGCATATTGTAATTCATACTGCTGCACCTCTTCTTGGCTCTGTATTAGTATTTGTCGGGTGACGCAACACTCACGAAAGCTGCGGCACATTTTGGGTCCAAGTGTCATTTTGGGTGGTCCAGCAATGTAAACAACTTAATGTGGAGCATTTTACTTAATTACAACCACACTGGAAACATTCATAACATGAAACTCTGGAGCTGGACATTAACAGATCAACAGTTAAATAACACCATTAAACAAACACGACAGATGTAGTTTTTTTTATTATCTGTTCTTCTTTACTCATTTGAACATGAGATGATTTTTTTATAATCATATTAATGTAATATGCGTGCATCTTCTAAGTTCATGTTCGAAATAAACAAAACAGACAAACAACAAACCCCAATCTTGTTTTGAGGTTGATAACAAGTTTGTTATGATTTTCAATTATAACAATATAATGTTAATTATCAAGCCACTGAGGGGCTGACTGACAAAGACTGATTCAGACTTAGCAAAATGGAGAATGTGACTGGCACTTTTATTATTATCATTTTAGAAAGCACGTGTTCCTCCTCTTGGCTGCTCTACACTTCACTTCTTGGCGACAAGTGACAAGTCCTACAACCTCTCATGCCTTTAAGTGTGGCTAAAAAATGTAAAAATAAATAAATCACGTGACCTATTTTTCATTTATGGCTGACAATAGAACATGTGGTGTACAGTCTGTACAAGTCCCATATGGTCTAGAGGTTAGGATTCCTGGTTTTCACCCAGGTGGCCTGTGTTCAACTCTTGGTATGGGAATATGGGAAAATAACTAAGTAAGTGACTCAATGAGTAAATTATTACTCAGTGAGTAATATATTTTTTAATTTATTTGCTCATTTATTTATGCATTGTTTTTTCGCTTGTTATGTCATTATAATGTAGTAATTTATCTTGTTATCACAGGAAAACCAGTCACTGTATTTCATTATCTTGAGATAACAGAATGAAAAAAGATAGTAGCGACCATGGCTGCTCTCAACTTCCATATTAAAAGTGAGAGCAACAACAAACTAGATAAAACACGAGCTGGAGCAAAAACAGCAATGGGAGGGTGCAGCACAGTTGCTTCCTTCGGAGTCTCATGCTAGGGCTAGTTTGATTTTCAGACATTGTCTGCTCAAGCTTTAAATCTCTTAAAAGAAAACTGCATTTTTTTTGGGTGGGGGGGTGGGGGGGGTTAGCCAATCATCCACAATCTCTGTGTA
>JAQLOL010000026.1:9300344-9313007 GCA_029783665.1 Naso thynnoides | reverse complement strand
GATCTAATCATCCACAATCTCTGTGTAAGACAAAAACGTAGATGCCTTCACCCTCCTTGTGTGTTCAGTATTTTAACAGATAGCCGCCTTGCGCTGGCAGTTTTGCACATTCAGTGGAAGTAGTGGGGATGCACCATTATCACCCTCTAAAGCCCCTAAAACACATCCGAAAATCTCCAAAGCGATCTGGTAGCAGATTCAGTACCTTTGGTGGTAACCTCAACTAACTGAGGTGCTATGACCCAGGCTCTGTGTCACTGTGCCCAGAAAAGTAGTTCTTTAGTACCTTCTCCCATAGTAACAATGTGTCAGTGGCGTAGTTAATATGCAGGTCACAGCACATAGATGGAGCGTGTTGGAGATTATTTGGGTGTGTTTTAGGGGCTTAAGAGGATGGTAATGATGTATCCCCACTACTTCCATTGAATGTGCAAAACTGCCAGCGTGAGGCGGCTTTCTAGTGACCAACTGAACACACAGAGAAAGGAAAAGAATCTATGTTCTTGTCTCACATAGGGATTGTGGATGTAAGGCTAACCCCCCCAAAAAACTGCAGTTTTCCTTTAATTTCATGGTCTGGGGCTGAATGTCAAGCTATCAACTGGTCAAATCTGTCATAATAATACAACATCACACCTTAATTGTTAGCCTATCATGTTGCTGCTGTCCTTTTTAATAAATATGACTCTCTCTTTATTAGTACATTCTTGCTGTTGTTGTGTGCAACCCTCCACTTCCTCATTACTGCCCACCAGGCCTTTTCCTCAGCACCCTCATTTATTTCCCCAAACACTATTTATTTTTGCATTTCCTTTCACATTTACATGTCTATATGCATTTCCACCTCATTACGCAAATGAGGGGGGCTTATGTGTCCCATGGGTGTTATCTTTTTGCCCATTGGGTGACTAACATCAGAGTGCAAAGATCAACTATAAGGCCTTGCTACAACACCATAAGACAGGAAGGTAGGAGGGGGAAAAAAGAAGAAGAAAAAAAGTTTAAGTTACTTTTGAAAACTACCGGGCACAAGAAAGTCATGGCGGACCATGGAAGACGCTCAGTATCTGAGCTCTTGCAAGAGGGGGCTAATCAGCTGCAGGAATTGGAGTGTAGTTAGTATGATTTCTGAAATATAGGGTTTAAAGTTCTCCAGCACTGTGCCAGAAATCCAAGAAAGCACTACTAATGTTATTATACGCTGTTAGAGACCAGAAGTGCTATTTTTTCAACTTTAAATGTTGTGCTTGGACTTGGATATAATTATCAGATGGCTCCTGACTGAGGAATGGAGGAGTAGGTTAATAAGCTCTGTTTTTAGTGTATTATACCACCACAGTATCTCTAATTACATTAGCTTCCATTTGTTTTGTGCTCAGGAACCAGTAACTTAAGTTACGTTAAACTTCACATTTTTTTTCAGCGCACTTTCTTAGTGCATCGAAAGGGAGACTTAACATTAGTAGCTTTTGGACCGGTAAGACTATTAATGAAGCAATAATAAATGATAAATAAATAAAAATTAGTGAATTAATAAATAATACAGAAAAATAATTGGGAAATTAAATAAATAGTGGCATTTGTGCCATATCATTTATTTATTGAGTCATTTATTTATTAATTTCTGATTTTAGCAGTTTCAGACCTCCCTATGGGAACACATTCATGACTCTGTTGACATTCATTACACTGTCAGATACCGTCGACTTCCATAGTACAGTTTAACTCTGGATAACTAATGATTATAATGTTGTTTGTTTGTTTGTTGTTTTTTGGCATCATAACTGTTTAGCAATATTTGAAGATTTTTGGTGCCTATCGCCCAGCACCATAATAATGTCACACACTTTTTTTTTTTTTTTTTTTTTGGACAAGGTTGCTTTTTTATAGATGTTTTTCTGAGAAAAGACTTTTGTCTGCAGTCACACATCTGCAGCTGTGTTACATGCAGAGAGAAACCAATAACAGAAGTGCGGGAGCAACCAATTCTAATTCCATCAGTTGTCGCACAGGTCAGAACACACTGCAGCCAGCACCTTCATCTGCAGCAGTTTTTTTATTTGTACAGCAGGGCACAGCATCATGGCTTTATTCTCCATCCACACACTTTTCTTGAGTGGAATAACAACTGTTACATTCAAAGCTATTTCTCTTACTCTAGCAGCTGCACATATACAGCTACGCACACACACACACACAAACGCACACATACACACTCATCCACTAAGGGTTGTCAAAAGGCATTTCAGAGGTAGGTACCTTTAGATGATGCTGATGGCATGGTGAGGCAAAAGAGGTCGACAAAAAAGTAAATAACAACACTAAATAACTCCTGGACCGCAGTAAACATAACAGATTAATAATATCCAATGCTGTAAAAGGAGCACAGGGTATATTTCCGCCTATAGGATACAGCTCTAACCATGACATACGGTAGTAAGAGGCCAGCATGACAGACTAAATGGACCACAAGGTATGCAGACCTTCTGAGGAAATGGTGCTTCACTCGGTGTCTATATGGCTGATTTAGTACTGATGGTGCACAATAAACCAAATAGACATAAATTATCTACAGCAACGAGCGCCTGTTGTAGCTCTAACAATGCAACAGGCAGATCTGGCATCTCAACTTAATTCACTGTAATGGACTGTGAGCTAAGCACATCCTAGTATACAAAAAACTTCATATACTGTATACTGAGGTTGATTTTCTTTTCTTCTCTGTTTAAAAACATCTAATAACAAGACTGAAAGCCTTGCAGTGACCCATCAAGGCTATACTGTCCATTAAACGCCATGAATTGAATGTGCTGGATGTACTAAATGGATGGTTTTGGTGCAGTCATTCATCTGGGTGCCATGAATACCCACAGTGTATATAAAAGCAATCCAACCAGTTTTGACCTGAATTTGGCCCCATAGGAAATAAGCTTCAAGGCAATTTGTACTTTTAGAATTTTTAGTTGATATATGCAGGCTTTAAATTACTCCAGTGATGTTTAACAAGTTCATCTTCTGCTTTCAAAAACACTCTAATAAGTGTAAGAGATACTCAAGGTTTATATGTCTACTGTATATTTAAATGCCCTCTTTTAATGCCTTCTAGGTCAAAATATGTGAAGAAATTGATATTATATTTAAGAAAAAATGGCCCTTAAACCTGCTTCCTGCATTCTTGGAATACATTCAGCAGCACTTAACTTTAGCTGCTCTTTACGGCAGCGGCCTTCGGTGCTTCTTTTCACTGCAAAAGGATGTGTTGTTCTTCAGTGGATTTCAGTCTTTGAATTCAGAGTGTTATGGAACACTGTAAGGACAGAGATGATGTGGCAAAGGTCTTTTCAGAGTGCACTACGCAGACGCATGGACTGAGTTCACAAGGTGCTTTTCCATGTTAGTTTTTAAAACCCCAAGGAGGAACTTTCAGCTGGTTATGAAGCAGTCCATATTTAATACTGATGCCTCACACCTTACCTATATCGACAAATAAGACCATTGGCGAGTAGTTTGGAGATTGCTTTCCTCTCCTTTACAATGTCTTTGCCTGGTGCACTCGGTTAACAGAGACGCTTTACAACACACTCTTTTTACGGCACACAGATCAGGCAAGATGGTTTGTTGTTCACGAGCATGAGCGATCCGCTGTTCTCTTTTTTTTTTTCTATTACTATGATCAGAAGCAGGTGGATGTTTTTCCTCAGATAATTAGCTAACACTTTAAATAAAGAATGCATCTACTGCATAATGCATCATGAACATACTAATAATGCATTTAAATGCACCTATAGTGCTGTATAATCATAGTTATAAGCAGCCATTACCAACTATAATGCATTATAAGTGTTTCCATAATGTGTTATGAAAAGTAGAATGTATTAAAATGAAAGACATAACAACTTAGCCTGTGAGTTGCAAAAAAGCAGTTTTAGTGGACATAAAGATGGTCATGGTTGCCCCAAAGGATTACATTGCAATTTGCAGTCATGTTGTTAGTCATGCTCCTTCTGAGGCAGTCAACTGCAACAGTTACAAAACTTTAACCCTAAATTCCACCAGATGCATGTGCGGATCATCTCCACTCCAACTGATTCATTGATACATTGCAGTTAAAGTTACTGTGTGTGCGTCTACTGACTGCAGCTGAGTTCTGTTTCTACTCCGTCACAGCTACAGTGATCCAGAGCCCTCCACAGCTGATATGCAAGGCTTCTATTTTTGCCAGATGACGGAGTACAACGCAGCAATTGAGCACCAAGCAGATCGGGCGGGACAGGAAATCAGACACAGATAGATTATTGAAACATACAGTTAATTTCAGAATAAAATACTCCATGTTGAGATTAGATCATATTTCACTTACTTCATAAATAAAATGTCATTATGTGCAGAGGCAAGCCTGAAGTCAGCAGATCAGAGGTTTTAAGAGGTCGAGCTCGCACTTCATTCTGTAATTCTCGCAAAATCTTGTGGTCTTGCAACTCCAGCTGTTCGGCTGTGCTGTTCTAAAGGTAGTTTGAACGCAGTTGGTAGGTGTTGACAGACTTCGGAGCACGGAGCAAACACGCAGCCAGGGCCGGTGCATCCATATAGGTAAACTAGGCAACTGCCTAGAGTGGCACTTTGGCAAGGGCAGCAAAATGTGGACTAATAATTGTGTTGGGCAATATACTAAAATTTTCCAACCGGCCACCATCAGCTCATCAACCGATAACTGCTGATGTATTTGTGCAGGTATGTGCCAGCACGTACGGTGGGTAAGTCAACAGTGTTTCTATGCTGAGAGATTCACTGAGTGTTCAGTCTTGTACAGCTGTTTTTTTTTTCTAACAAGACAAGCGCCTCATCACTGCACTCCACAGCACACAGGGATGAAGTGGATTTTTGCCTGAAAAATATGAACACGAAATGCTACGTGTCACATTTGGACTCCCGTAAAGGTGAAGTTTACTCTCAACTGTTCAGCGCCAGTGACAGAGCAACACTGCTCGTCAAAGTGCTCAGGCGACTTGCACACACAGCGGCCCTCTGCAGTCGCTCTGTCAGCTTTTCTTTTGCGTTGGTCTGTTCACTCCTTGCTAATGAAAGCTAGAAAACCACAAACTCTGCCTGTTCCTGTTTTTTTCAGCATATACATATTAAAAATGTCCACAAATTGCGTAATGTGTATACTTCTTACAGCCATTTGTTGATACTTTGAGCACATGTTGCACTAATTTGTGTATTTGTACTGTGTTGTGTTGCAAACAGATTGGCGGCACAATTGTTTTTCGCCTAGAGTGGCAGAAGAGCACACACCGAGCCTGCACGCAGCAGAGCTGTTTCGGAACATCCAGCATCCAGTGGAATCCCCAGGTAAGTAAGTAGCAGTCATTTGCACACTGAACATGTAGAAATAGGACCCAGATGAATATCTAAGATTTTGACAATCTGCCAAGTTGCTTCTAAAATTCTTCAAAAGCCTTCAGTCCTGCTTTAAAACTTGTCATACTAACTTATTAGTGAGTGCAGGACAGTGAAAATTCACTCCTTCACTATAATAAGCCATGGTATGTTATAGTGAAATTAGGTGCCGTATCTCCTTTCTTGTTTCGTCACTCTTTGCTGAACTTTTGGCACACTGAGAAAATAACGTTTCGATTCATAACAGCAGTGGGTGTATTATTGTTAATCTGCCGTCTGGCAAAGGATTATTACTGCCATTATACCTGTGTGGGATTCATTTACATGTTAAAGGTCAAACAAACAAAAAGTCAGTTTTTCATTAGTTGTTAGAATACAGAAGGAAAAATAAAACACATTTGGTGTTGCTTGAAATACTGTTTGTTCATTCAGTTTTATTATTAATAGCCTTTATTTATCCCCATTTTTATTTCCACAACAGATGAAGGTGGGTCCATTTTTAATTTATCCTTTGTATTTATTGTATTATACCTTGTGGATAAAATACATATTTAATTTTGACATTACACACTACAGTTTGAGCTCCTGTTAAAGCAATACCCGCTTCCCATTTCCTTGATATTGATTTCACAGTGATTTCTATCATAAGGGCAATAATGTTTTTCATCATTACGATTATTTCCTAAAAAAAATACCCTTTCCAAAGCTATATGTCTGTCTAAATGCATGCGCTCCCTGCTGCTGTCGCCACCCTGCAGATGTTTTTTGTAAAAGCAATTTCTATTTCAGGCATCCGAGGAGTCAAGCTAATTTAACCAGCTGGAGAGAAAGAGCCAGCGTGGGGAAAGGACACGAGGTTAAGCAGATAATGTGCTTGCAATACCAAGCTGTCATCCGTTGCATCTCTACTGTTGTTCTTTTGCTTGTTTGTTTTAAGACGTCTAGTAGGCCTTTTTACTCCCAATTTCCGTGCTGTGCTGTGTCGTCCATGCTGGTCACTGATCGGGCTGAGGCTGAGATCACTGTGGCCAAGGGCGTGCCTGCCCGTCTGTGACTCCAATGTCAGCACTAATGCATTCAGGGCAAAGCTACATGCTTTTTCAGGTGTGTCACAGGCTGCAGCGTCAGCAGATTGTAATCAAATCCAATCTGGTATTAAAAGATGATCTTGACTCCTGACACCATCAAAGGAAAACAGGGAAAGTTGGTGTGTATAATGTGATTGTAGACAAGTCCTCCACGATCTTCCTGCCTCTGGTCACCTTATAAAACTTAATATGGATTGCACACTGGACTCAACCTTTTGCAATGGAGTCAATAATAAACCTTTGATCTGCAACACTGCACAGTGAGCAAGCTCTGTGTGAAATGTTGATGCTGGATTTCACTGGTGTGAAGAAAATACAACACAACACATACAGAACACAACACATCATAGGCTACAGAACTCCTCCATTATGTATCGAGGGATGTGAATGCATGTACAAGGGAGGCTTCGCTCCTGATTTGGCAACCTGTCTCCATACATATCCCCACTGCTGCATCGACTTCTCACTTAAAAAGCACTTTGAGGAGCCTCAGTCATGCAGGCATGTGTGAACCTGGCTTTAAATCACAGTCACTGCTCAGCAAGGAAGTGTTGAGCATTCATCTGCACTTTCATTCACGTATTCATTCAGATGCACAGTGTCACCTTAACGGGAGAAACTGAATTCAGAGGAAAATCAATATGATAAACTGCTACTTGTTTTGTCCCTAAATTGTTTCAGTTTGGAAATCGATACAGGAGCCAGAGCCATTCATCACCGTTTGAGAGAAGTGGGCGCCCCACGGGAAAATATTAGGGCCTCCGTGTGGAGCAAGGAAAAAAAAAAAGAAAACGCAATGGGTGTTAGTGTGAAGGTGGGTGAAAAGGGTGTTTAGCTGATGGCAGGCAGGGAGAGAAATAAGGAATAGAGACAAAGAGAATAAATACAGAGAGGAAGAAAAAGGAGTGGGAAGAGGAGAATTGTAAGATGCTTCTGTATCTACGTCCTCCCCCTCTCTTTCTTTTCGAAGGATGGATGATGTGCAGGGGTTTATCAGACTCTGACAGACACAATAAAAAATAACCTTCCCAGTGTTGGGCCTGCTCAAATTAATACAGTGCAGCAGGCGACGTCTGAGCCGAGTCATTAGGGGCCACTGACAGCATCATTAAGACAATGGGCAGATTATGGCGGTTACATCGGTTACATGTGACAAACTGCCGATGTGGGCTCTGCCATGTTCAGTTGACCTTTGGTGAGCATTGTCGCGATTCTGTAAATAAGGACAGGAGGTTAAAAAAAAAAGAGAGAGAGCGAGAGAGAAGATACTGTGAGTGGATATTATGACAATAGTACACCATCGCCTGTTTTTGTCATGGCTTGTTACGGCTTATTGCTGTTCTCTCAAAATGTGGAGAATAATTCAGCACGCCAGAATCCACTTAAAGTGTTGTTAGTGTGTTTCTGTTTAATTAACGACATTGTGAATCAAGTATCAGATTGGCATTTAAAACCTATAAAATTCCTCATGTCTCCATCTCGCACATTCAAACGGCGTATTACATCAGAATCTATTACAGGTTGTGGATGCAGTTTAATTAGATTTCACTGCCTCGTTGATTGTCTACACAGTAGCAAAGTGAAATCTCAGATGGTTAAAAAACAAGAAAGTTAATTCAGGGAAACTGTGATTTGAATTTAAATCAATGGTAGTAAATGAGTCCAACTGTTGTACTTGGCGTGACCTTTTGTTTTGGTGTTAATTAGAGGATCTTTTGACAACCGGTGCCCAGTGGTTTTACATTGGCTGCAAAAATGTTTTGCTGTTTTTGCTCATCATCAACTTTTAATTTAGTGGAGCTATCATTATGCATTCCTTTTTGCACATATGTTGAAATATATATTTATATTCCTCTGCACTAACAAATTGCTTAAGTTCAAGAAAGTACATTGAGTTGCAATGAAACAAGGCGTCTCCTTTGGATAAGTGAGATTCATGCTCGCAGGAACTTAATTAGATGCAGCAGTGTTTATAATCTAATTGTTTTTACACCTTCACAGGTCAAAATCCAGCACTATATTTGGCATTTATTCCAATAACTTGTAGTAAAAAACATTAAAAAAACTATGATTTCTGTCATGACTTGAGTTTACACAAAATGTAAAACACTGCAAGCACTGCTTAACATGAACACATTAAACCAAGTAGAAAGAGAAGAGTTCAATTGGTTTTACCTATTAAATTCATTTAAGTCACGATAGGGACATTTAGATGAAGACAGACCCCGTGTGAAACTAATCCAACCTGCCAAGCCAGGCGGAATCTAAACAATACAAAATGAGTCATTAAATGCATCGCAGTGTTTCTGCACAGAGTGTAACAGGTGAACAGACAGACAGAAGAGAGGGAAATGACTTCTGTTCTTCATTTTCCGTTTGGAAGAGACGCACAATAGTACAACCACCCATGAAATTAGAGCTCTAGTAGAACAGTTGGTTTAAAAATGTAAGAATATCATTCCTGAAGAGTGTTTGTCAAGGTAACAACATCAAAGTGTGACTGTTCAAATGGAATGTGAAAAAAACAAGATAGGCACAACTGAAATTAGCACAACAAGGATGAGATTAGTTGACCTCAAAATCGCTGTACAGTACCAAACATACAGACAGTACGCTGGGTATTCAAATTATTTTGTTAATTATGGATTAAACTTTTGTTTGCAGAGGACTGCGACGTGACTTGAAACCCACTCATGCTCAGACAAGAAGGTCATAGTGACCATTTGGTGCATGTACAGTAATATTTTGCTATTTATTCTCTTATATTGTCCCACCCACGTAATTGTTGTATATGGATTGAAAAAACTGCATTTATGTCTGTCTGATGTGGTCACAATGTGTCCTTGACCACCTTTGGAAGTATTTTAGCTGATTAAATCACAGTTTGTCCTCAATGCATTTGGGGTGCATTTGCAGCCATATTTTCATGCAGTCAGTCACTATTTGATAGAAATCCGATGACCAAAACTGCATTTTATTTTATTTTTTTACGCTAACATGCTTACAGTGACAATAACATGCTGAGTTCAGTGTTGTATTTGCAACATTGGACATCGGTTTTTCTCAGGGGCACTGATTTTTATCATGTAATATACAGTCATAATAGAAAGCCAGTGGTTTACACTATTTAAAGGATATTTCATTAATAAATATTATTATTTATTAATTTCATAAGAAAAACATCCCTTGAGGGTTTCTCTGCAACTCTCCTTTTCATCTCTATCTCAGTGTGCCGCAGACAGCGACAGCTGTGGCTCTGCGCCGTCTGCGTTCGTCCTCTCTTGAGAACATTCACTCACACTTAAATAAAGACTGAAACAAATATATAACTCTGGAGGTCAGTCTCTCCATCTAACTTGGCTAAACATCACAGGCACAGACAGAATGATTGAAACAACATAACCATCTGTTCAAAAGCTCAATAGCTTACCTCATGTCAGCCTGGCAATGATCTTATTGTATGTACTTTTGATCTGTGAATTTGTTTGCTAGTTACTGTTTATTATAATATATGTTAATGGATTTTGGGAGGGGTACAGAAACCCATTATCCCCCCACCCACACACACACACACACACACACACACACACACACACACACCATACTGATGAGTATGTGTAAAGTATCTGACAAATGACAGTTTTTAAGGTTTTCTCCCAAATTTTGTCACAGTCTGAAAACCAAAAATGTTGAACTGGTTGGTGGTGGAAAGTCATCAACGTCATTAGGCTTCATCATGTGGGAGCATGAATAAAATATCTTATTGTCAGAGTTTTTATTCAATTTGGATTCTCTCTCTCAAATAAAGGTTGTGATCGGGCAGGTGCTGGGTTTCTGTGAAGCACTGACAGTATTACAAAGTCATACACAGGGGGAAAAAAACCATTGAGTGTTTCTTCTCTGGTGTCACTGTGTCGGATTCTCTCTGATTCAGGCATTCTGCATTTTGTTCTGCACATCTGCCACTGCTGCTTTGTCTGGCAGGTGAAGCAGCAGCAATAAATAAAACACAGAGGTGGAGTGTTCACCCTGCTGTAAAGTCCCCATCACCGAGTTCATTGCATCATGTTGAGAGCAAATATGATTTCTCATCAACCCCTCTTCAGTCTTTTTTCTGTGCAATGAGTGCTGAAAAATAAAATCCATTTATATAGATGTGGTTTGAAGGATCCAAAAGCACTGCAAAGAGTTTTGGATGACATCTATTCAACAAATATCAATCAAAAATCCAATTTTTTATGATGACATGTTTTAGTAATCCAGTGCTGCTCTATGAAATATTTAAAGCAGAGGTACGATGTTGGTGTTGACTTTGATCACTGTGGGCCTTGCCTGTCTTCTGCAGCCCTCCACCTCCGTCAGACCAGATCAAAGCACTCAGCAACATGTGTTTCACACCAAAGTTTCCTGCCTTGTTCTGCTTATCTGCTACAACAATGATGACTCCTTAAAATTCAGGCTGCTGTGTGGACTTCATTAATTTATTTATTAGGCTGCCTCACGCTGCGTGTCACTCTGACGAGGAGCCACTGATGCACTCATGTTGACTCTGGGACACAAACTCTGATTTGTGACACTAGTCAATGGACCAAAAAAGACAAGGGATTCCACGCAGGCAAATTAAACACTGCATTGTGAGGCAAGCTGTTCTCACAGAGCTGTTTTGTCAGAGTCAGACAGGAGGATTTAAATGACATTGACACTGCAAAAATAACTCTTTGAACTTAAAATAGCTCTTGGTTTATATTTGTGGGAGAAAGACTTTCGAACAGGTTACAGACTTTTCTCCACAATGCTGACAAATAGCTAAAAAGGCATCCTGTTCTAAAAATTTATGTTCTGAAACCAGTAAAAATAGATTTATGGATGTTTGCACTGGGATTAAAGATAAACCCAGCAGATGTATTGTTACGCAATAAATGTCAGCAACTCTGCGGTTTCCTGAGCCAAATCACGACTGTTGCGTAGAGGGACGAAGTGAAGACTGAAATACTGAGGTCACGAGTCCTGATTCCCCCTGCAGAGCCACGCCCACTGAAAACTGGATTTTCTTTACTTTTTTTTTCTGTGGAATGATATGCCATTATGGTGGCGCATAGAGCAAATCCAGACACAAGAAAATGTACAGCACAAAGCAGACAGGGGAACAAAACAGAGGTAAATTAGTACAAATTTAGAGAACAAGGGGTAATGGATCAGTTATAAAGTTCTCTTTGCATGCACATGCACATCCTTGAGTGATTATGCAGACAGTTTGAAGGAAATAACTTTTGTAGTATTTCTGTCAGCACTGTCTGAGTATGGACAATGCCAGTGCTCTTGCAGTCATCAACTGCCTCAGTCTCAAGGACTCACAAGGAGGTTTTGAAAAAGAGCCCCATCTTTCAGCATGGTAAAGAAGTAGGAGGTTACATTCAGCCTTCAGACCCTTGAGGGTCTCAATTATGAACTGCATTATACTAAATATTACTCAATATTAACCTCAATATTATGTTTTAATTTTCACTATGGCCTCATGTTAATCTTTGTTTCTTATTAATATGGATGAGCCTGCTTTAACAACTTGTATGTGAATATGTGTATTTATCTCTTTTTAATTTATCTTGGTTCTATATTTTCTATGAATCTGGTTTCTGCGTATATAATTCACCCATTCAATTTTGTTGTTGTTGTTGTTGTTTTTTTTCCTGAGGAGATTTTTTGTGAGGCATTATCCATAAGCTCATGACTTATTTTGACCTGTCAACATTAGTTTTATGACTTTCAAATCATGCCACTGATATGTCATAACTTTTATAGGGTCTATCTTACCATTTTTCAGGATGTTTGGAGTTGCTTACTGTGAAATTACTATGGTTTTTATTCAAATTATAAAGGTGATTTTACATTTCCTTCAAAATTTTCTACTATATTAAAACATTTCCAAGATGTACAATGCTGATCTGTTATGCAGATCTACGTCTAAGGGCCCTAGTTTCGTAGACCGGGCGCAGTCTAGGCGCAGCGCAGGTGCGCCGCGCCAATGGGGTGTGTCCAGGCGCATTTGCAAGTTTCTGAATGGCGCAGTCTGGCGCAGCCCGGCGCAGGCACTCTGCCTCTCCCTCCTACCGGCGCAAGTGGGAAGGACGGAGGAGAGAAGGCGTGAGTGAGAAAGGAGGAGGAGAGAAAGGCGTCA
>JAQLOL010000026.1:9277795-9289593 GCA_029783665.1 Naso thynnoides | reverse complement strand
ATTCGGGATGTCAATGTTAACGTATGCAAATTAATCTAAAAAGCTCAACGTGTTAATGATTTTGTAACACAAATTGATTACAGCATGCAACTTTTTTTTGACGTCAGAATTTACTTTCTGGAGCACGCCGGTTTACCCAGGGCTAGGAATGGGGTGATTTGCAATCAGATTGCATATCAGCAATTGAAGGGATGATCGTGATTGGTTTTTCCTACAGTGATATTTAAGGTGATATAACTAATTTACTGCCATAAGATATTTAAGAAATAATCTCTAGAATCTGCGTCCTACTGTGCACTTGAAAATGCTTCTGGTGGAGCAACATGTCCTCACACGGAGCCACACAACTTTTTAAATCTCTGAACAAAAATATTTCAAAGTTCATCCGGTGCAATAAAAAAATTTAGAATTAGCTTATCCACTCTCATGAAACCAGAATCCATGGATGGTTTTAGGGTTAGAGGGTTAGTCTCCCCAATCTCCAGTATTATTTTTGGTCTGCTCAAATGCAAAATATTGTTTCGTGGTTACTGGGAACACAAGGCTTACGGTGGACCCAAGTGGAAGGCAGGGTTTTCAACCCTTTGCCTTTGATCTCTCTTGTTTATTAAAAAAAAATTTAAAGTTAAAAAACATAGGCTATGGTTTTACTGTGTTTAACACACCTTTAGCATGGAAAAAAAACAAATCTTGATTCCACTTTCACTATTTCTATTTATTCTTCTATTAAACAAAATCCAGATCTAAACAAATATATAAAAGCAATTAATATTCATAAATGGGCAAACTTTGGTATAGAACAATTCAAAGATTTATTCCTTAGGAACAGGCAATTAAAAAGATTCAACGATCTAAGAACAGAATATGGTACCCCAGCACAGATTACTTTAGATATTTTCAAGTTGAGAGTGTTGTTTGCCCTCTCACCAGGGAAGGCACTTCGAGTTTTGTTCTGTCTAAGATGGAAGATCTACTAACAACCTCAACCACAATAAAAGGGAAAATTGGTCAATTTTATGATTCATTATCCAAAGGAGGTTGTTCATCTTTCTCAAACCTATTGAAGATTTGGGAAAAAGATTTGGACATGGAATTAAATGAAATTACTTGGTTAAACACGTGCGACAGAATATATTTTCCATTTACAAGCAATAAAATCAAAGAAGCAAACTTCAAATTCATTCACAAACTCTACCTAACGCCAATAAAAATGCTTAGAATCTACAAAAACCAACTTACGACTCTACCCAAGATGTAAATCACAAGAAGGAACATTTATAGACTTATTTTGGTACTGTACATCACTAAAACATTTCTGGATTTCAATTACTCTTTATACCAAAATCAGTTTTAGAATTAGAGTTTAATTTAAATCCTTGTTTTTATTTATTTAATGACATGCCTGGTCTACCTTTAGACGATAAAAAATGCAGAATGTTGATAATTATATCATATTTTGCTTGAAAAAAAAAAAAAAAGCATCCTCTCTGGAAAAGTTAATCACCACGTAGTTATAAAATTTTTATAGATCATTTTAACAAAATTTTTGCCATTGGAAAGATCGGTCAATGACAAAAGACTGACAAACATGGTCATGGAGAGATCTTTGTTGAATTATGGAAGCCTTCAATTTCTTTTCTTGAGGAGTTGTGATTGCATTCTTTGGACCTCAGAATGTATGAATTCTTAATGAATTCCTGATGTTGTTGCCTTTTTTTTTTTTGGTGTTTGTTTTGTGCTTGTTTTCTGTTGGGTTGGGGTTTTTTTCTCTTTTATTGCTTGTTTTTTTTCTTAATACACTGTGCACACGGTGGATATATATGTATGACGGGTGTATATATATATATATATATATATGTATATTTATAAAAATGAAAAACAGGGAAGGCTTGAAAGGTGCATGTGTTTTTTTCTTTCTTTCTTTTTTTTTTTCAAACTGTATTTGCGGGTTGCAGGGAGCGGAAGTACCGGCCGATGGTTAAAAATTTAAAAAGAGAAGGTAAAATAATTATCTTTTTTTTTCTCTCTATGTTTTAGTCCGTCTAATTCCCTGATGTATATACAGTAGGTGTTGTGACTCTAACAGCGATCCTTGTTTACCGTATTCCTGCACGTTGTGTTGAAAATAAAGCTTCAAGGGATACAGCAAAAAAGGATTTTTTTAAATCTGCACAACTGACGAGTGAATATGAAGTCCTTAATTACAGACCATGTTGCCGTCTCTTTTTCACGGATCTTCTCTGTTCTTCATGTGCTCACTTGCTCATCACATACTTTGCTCTGTGCGCCATAAGTTGTGTAGTAATGTTATGGATATAATTTCGATTGAGATAGGCTTAAATAATGTTAAATGGACAGGATGCTGCATCGCACCAAGCACAGACACACAGACTTTTAAAAAGGAGACACTGTTTGAACAAAGGAGACATTGCTATTAAATATGTTTTTATGTTCACACCCTTTTTGAACATTTATGTAATTCTAACTATCACATAAAGAGAGCAAATTAAGCAGCATACGGCTTTGTCTCGCGCTGGAGAAACACTGCACACAGCCAGTGATTAAATGACCAGAAATATTCCCTGTCCTTCACTGACACACATCTTTTACATAGCTTGCAGATAGGCTGTGTAATGTCTTTAGCCTCAGTTTTGGCGTCTTGGTAAAACCCATAATATTCCCAAATAAGAGATTTGGCGTTTTTCTTTGGCACTGAGTCATGGTTGCTGTCAGCCATGACGGCAGTAAACTGCATAGATGTGTGTGGTGTGACATAACTCTGCCCACCCCCTCTGGTGATTGGATCACCTATCGTGACCTCCAGTGATCACGATTTCAAAACTGTCAAATTTTATTAACGCATTATGGGTTACTGAGAATGAGAAGGTGCTGAGCTCTAGTAACTGATGAGTTTCACAATTTGTGTCTCACTATGTTTCATTTGGTCAAGGGCTACAGCAAAGCTGCCGCTAGAGCCCTCTCCACTGAAAAGTGGATCACAAGATTTTTTTCAACAGACAACATTGGTTCAACAATTCAGCACCATGACTTTTGCTGCATTCAAGACAACTCGGAAAAACAACCTATGACTTGTTAAAAAATGCATTTAACTGCTGAATTTATTAGTCACATCTGTGTCCCCAATTACATTGTGCAGTTCGCACACATCTCTTTTAGTCACAAATGCATGTGAAATGCTTGCACTGTCTAGTCCTGCTAAGCTGTCAAACTTCACCTTACCTTCAAAATTTTTCCTTTCATCCACCCTCCCCATGCCTCCTCTGCCTGTCTCGTACTTCCCCCTTAACACATCATGAGGCTGCTTAACACCATCTTAACTCTAGTGATAAACAACAGACTAGTCATTCCCCGATCAATCAACATTCCCCAATCCTTGCTCTGAGTCTCAGTGGACTTGCAATTTCTCCATTAAGGTCTGATTTACTCTGTTCTTCACTGCCTGTCTTGGCTTATTCTCTTTACCACTTTCTCTCTTCAGTAAATCTCTGCTGTGTCAGCTTCTCTGCTCTCCAACTCTGTGCGTTAATCTGACAAACACTCAAATTTTACTTCTACCAGCCCACATTCCACACAACACCCTGCTGTCACAATATTTATAGAAATTATAGGTAAATTAAACTAGTCCAGCAACTGAGAATTGCTCATGCATATGTAATAGCAACTTACAGTAAATATCAACCTGAAGAAATCTAATAAGAAACAGAATATTAAGCAGCAGAAAACATATCATGTGCATATTTTGAATAAAAAGCTGCTCTCAAAAGACTTCTTGATAAATGATAAATGTAGAAAACATTTGCTAAAGTATGAAACAAAAACAATACTATTAGATAGAGTTCAAACTGGTACTGTGAGCTGCTTATATTGCACCATGCCTCTTCCACTAGATGTGGGAAAAAATATATATATATTAGGATGAAAAATGCCACAAACAATCCTCAATTTACTATTTGAAAGAAAGGAGTTTCAGCCTGCAGCCTTTGTCTCAGAAGAATCAAATTAACTAAAACTTCTAATATTACATTGTTCAGCCAATTTAATCACCACAGCACAAGGGGAAAAGAGAGCAAGAAAGAAAAGACAACAGCAAGTAATTGGAAAAGTTATATCTTATGAGAGGATTTTCTACAGCAAGCACACTGCTCACTGCTTTTTGCCTCTTCAGCACACTCTGCGTATGAGGGAAAGCATCAAAATCCTGTCAAAAACCTTGCTGTGCACATCACTCTCTCAAATGCTACCACTCAAGTTACATCTTTCATCTTACATCTTTTGGAGGGTTGTAACTAATGCTGTCTGTGTGTGTGTGTGTGTGTGTGTGTGTGCGCGTGTGCGTGTGCCAGTTCTCACTGTTATCTTGGTGATTTGTGAACCAATTTTGGTGTCAAACCATCTTAGTCAGGACATTTCTGAACTGTGAGGACATTTTCAAAGGACTGTGTGAAGGTTAAGACTTGTTGCTGTGGCTGAGCTAGCAGCTCTACTCCAAGTCTCTCTGGTGTGTTTACCTACTCATTCAATAATTCAAAAATTTGTTTTGAATCATTTTGAGTCAAATATTGATTTGATTGAACCATGACCCACAGAATCAAAACGCACCTGTATTGACATTTTATGTTAACAGGAATCTCCCAAAAAATTATATTAACAAAAAGTTCGATTTAGTGTGGAATTTCTCTTCCATGTTAGGGGCTAGAGAATGCCTTATGTCAATGCAGGGTTTCCGGCAGACCTTTTTAGGCCAGGCGCCCTGCCTGGCATAACGACATCTGCTCGTCAAGAAAAATGCAATAGATAAATGCTACATAATCTAAATAAATCATGCATTCTCTAAGGAAAAACCAAAACTAATAAACTAAAGGAAACGAAAATATTTAAATGAAATTTTGGACTGCAATTGAATGGAAGCTTCATCATACAGCTGCAAATTTGATATTAGGCCTACACAAATTTAAATTAATGTCGCTGGTCCCGGGGTTCATGATAACGGTCATTCCGCGCCATCACCTGTTGCTCTTCGAGTCACCTCAAGGACAGGGAAAGTGACGACGTCGCAAAGGTAAGCAAAGTTATTAAAATAATAAAACGTCAAAGACTTAATAAATTATAAACCTCGTTTGTAAGATTATCACTCGCTATTAAAAGCCATTACTCGGTGAGATTCACAACGGAAGAGACCCTGAATGAAGAGAGCATGTAGTTTGTGTTTTTATATATATATATATATATATACACACACACACACACACACACACATATATATATTTTCTTTCTTTTTCTTTGTTGCCGCGCGGGGGGCAAGTGTGTGTGTGTGTGTGTGTGTGTGTGTGTGTGTGTGTGTGTGAGACAGCGGGAGAACAAGAGAAAGAGAAAGACAGAGAAGGAAAAAGGTCCCATTTTCAGGCAATGTGATACCTGGACAGCTGCCAAAGAATTCATGAAGTTTAATTTTAACAAGACCAATTTCTATCAAATTACACATATCACAAATAAATACACTGGGAACACTGTTTCAACTTTCTGGCTTGTAACTGAACAAGCTTTGCTAGTAGACGACACTCCTGGTGCATTAATCACAGCAGCCCTACATCCTTCTTACCCGTTGTTTAACTGACTAAAATTTGAAACAGTAACCCTTTTTAAAGTAATATTGAGAGGATGAAAAAGGCTCATTTCAAATTAATTTTGCTTCAAAGACAACAAGCTTAGTGGTTGTTACATTTCTGCCACTTGTCAGCTGCTGGAAGGGTAATGATTTCTCAGTTAAGATTTAAGTTTAAGATTACGTTCTTTAGGAACATCGGTGTTAATGTGATGAAAACTATTTCAGCCGTTTAATTTGATTAGGATGTGCTTTATGATTCAGAAGTACATTGGTGACTTTATTTGATCAAGATGCTCTAGTATCCCATGAATCAGCACAAACTCATATTGGTTGTAAAAGAAATATTGTGTCGCTATAAATTTGTGACTGGAGAGTATTTTGTGACAGTGTGCCAGTGCCCATTAAACTGCAGAATTAGATTGTAAGGAATAATTCTTGATGACAATTTACACGAGGGGGGACAATAAGAAAAGGCACATTTTACAATTTAATGTAATCCATACAGTGGTCCTGCAGTAAAATTTTACTCTTTAGTCATATAGTTTTAATACAGTTTTAACATTTGTCTTTTTTCTCCTTAAATGGGCTCATCACCTTTATCATGTTCTCCTAGATATTGTTACTTATTTTAAACCAAATTAGATAACTGCGCAACACAGTGACTGTAAAGGTCAAATCACACAATTCATATCATTTTAAAAACTATCAGACTATGAATAGCCATTATCCAATGTATATTAGCATCTGCATTAGGTGTGTGTCTCTCATTTCATGGGTTTTTCCTACAATTTGTCAATCATACTATCCTGAATAGGATTCAACAAGACTGCCTATCTACCTTGATGTAAAAAGTTGGTAAAGCTGCTGCAAATACTTGCTAGAAAGTATAATTATTGTAAACAAAAGAACGAAGATGAGAAAAAACATTATTTTGGCATTGTTTGTTTTTTTCCCCCATCTACTGTGCTTTCAAATTAATGAAAACAATGACAAGTACTCTGATCCTGGCATTAGCTTTGGTAACAAGCATTTTAAACCTGTGGTTACCCTGACTGAGCCCTTGTTAAACCTCAAACTAAGTTACAAAGTGACAGGGCAAAACATTTACCAAATCACAATACCTTAAAACAAAGGGACATTCCCATGTATGTATCTTCGAAAGAATAGCTGTAGTTGTGCACAAAATACAACATTACTTTGCTTTTCAAAATGGGGACAGAAAGCCTGAGCTTCCCCACCAGTCCAAGGACCTGCAGAAAGACGTCAACCTAAGAAAGCTATAGTAAAAGCTGATATTAGCTAGCATCAGTGTGAGCTCAACACAGTCACTGACCAGTCAGAGATATTGCCAGTTGAAACTGAAAAGTTTGTTCTTCACACAAACACATTAAAAGCTGTGATAAGCAATTTATACAGTAAGCATTCTGTCTATTATGTTATTCTAACATTAGTAATAGTAGATGTGTTTTCTTCCTGAAAGCAAATGTCACAAAAGATTATCGAAATGGTCGTCACGATGGCTATAAGGAAAAGGAATGACTGAATGATCAAGTCCCTATTTACAAATTTTATTTTAGTGCTGGTCATTTAACTTTCAACAGTCTCCAGAGTTGTTTAGCTGTTGACCTCAGTGCAGCTGGCTACATTGTTAATTAGCCATACATACTTAAACAAAATGTCTCAAAATAGGGCTTGGCTGTTATATAAGATGACACTGTCACCAACAGTTTGTGGTCCAAACTACCTTCCCTGCATAAAAATTTTGCTTGATTGTCCTTAAGAATTGGGTTATGGGTTATGATGGACCCTGCGAATAAGCCTATCTACCAGTTTGAAATATGTTTTTCTTTTTATTTGCATTTATTTTATTTGACATGGGTTACAAGTGTCATCAAGACCTTAAGAGTACATCTAAACAAAAATTTAATTTAATTTGACTTTAAGTAGACTAAAATGATGTCATCAATGGTTAGTGCTTGCAAAACTGTTAACAAGAAGTCCCAGACATTCACTTATTTGCTGGTTGAATGAGTGAAAATGACATAATCTTATTTAAATTTTGGTTGTATTTTATTAAACATAAGGGGCCCTAGTTTCATGGCGTGGCGCAGGGTGGGGCAGGGTGGCGCAGCCGGCGCAGTGTAGGTTTCGAGCAGCGCAGACAGATCAAAGGCTGTTGGCACACGTAATGGAAACTCGACCCGCTGAATTAACAACCACGGATAGATTGATAGACAAAAAAGCAGCCGCAGATGTCCAAATAGCAGGACTGTGATGGTGCACGACTGCATGTTGCCGCTGTCTTGTCACTACGCTGTCATGATCGCTTGATTTATTTATTTACTTATTAATTTATTTGTGGGCGAGTGACTGCATCTAAGTCAGCACATAAATGTTTATCTATAGGTCCCGTCACATCTTTTGTCCGATCAAAGGCTAAGGAAAACTAAGGAGTTCACATTCCTCTCAGCATCATCATCATCAGCCCGCGGAGGTCTGCTGGCAGTTCCATATATTCGGACACTGCGAGCTTAGACCTCCCAGACAGGAAATATCAGTTTTCTCCTGGGAAAAGTTTGGGCGTCCCACACTGCTGCCGCTGCTGTCCAGGATGGCGAAGTGACGAAACTTGCAGTGCACCTTGCCTCGCAACGCATTTAAAGGTGAGGAGAGGAGCTCCTTTGATTGGTGAAGATCTGAATCCGCTGTGTTAATCCCACTTCACGCCTTTCTCTCCTCCTCCTTTCTCACTCACGCTTTCTCTCCTCCGTCCTTCCCACTTGCGCCAGTAGGAGGGACAGGTGGAGTGCCTGCGCCGGGCTCCGCCGGACTGTGCCATGCACGAAACTTGCAAAGTGCACCTGGACACACCCCGTAGACTGCACCCAGTCTACGAAACTAGGGCCCCTGGTCTGTTGGCTAAAAATTGTGTATCATTCTACCCCGACTTCCACCTCTCTTTGGACTTTTCAGTTTCTGTATTTTGCTGGATGGAGCTGTTGCTATGAGCATCCAAAGGTGCGGCAGATGTATTTGCTTCAAAGTCACTTGAAAGCCCTGTGTATTGCTAAGAGAAGCTATAAGGGTACATCGCTTTAAAAAGTGATGGCGAAATGTCCTGACTAACCTGCCATCTTCCGCACTTCTAGAAAGAGACAACAGGTTGGAATTTGAATCTAATACCACTGAAAAGAAAAAAGTACAAGACTAACCACTAAGCACAACTATAATAAGTCAAAGAGTTTCTATTTGCCCTTTTCCCCAACTGGTTGGCTGTCATCACTTCACTAGGTGCTGGAGAGTCCAATATTTGGTAACGCTCACAGCACCTCTGAGGACAACGAGACAGGCGCACCTTCCGCCCTCCCCATCATTTCTCTGCAATATCGACTGCCAAGTTGATATTTCAGTTTCTGTTATGTGACATTTGGCTGACTGAACAGAGGTGTCGGGGACAGCCATCACCAGGAGAGAAGGCAGAGCCGGTAGAGGGAGGAAAGAGGAGATAGAGGGAGCAAAAAAACAGAGAAGGAGGGGTGTTGAAAGCGACACAGAGAGAGAGAACTATCAGACAGTGATTGAGCTGGAGGGATTGGAGCAAAGGAGGGAAGGAAGGCAAGAGAGGAAGAATTGTCATATCCACCCTTATCACAGCAGTCTGCCGTTTTCCAAATGTCTCTTTTCAAGCAGCGCTGGAGTGTGCATATTAACTGTAATGGTGTGTCTTTGTCCAGACTCCTGCTAGGCCATTCACATCCCGCACACTCTCTGCAGGCGAACCCCACCACGCCACCACACACCCAACCAAGCCCTGAAGTCACACCAGCACTGCAAATAGACGTTTCCTTGTTTTTGAATCAAAGGATTTCTTTTTCACTCTTTCCAGGGAGTGTGCAGTGGGAAACTTTCCCATGATTTTTGAAAGGGAAGTGAAAAGAATATCTAATAAAAGAAGACAGAGTGTGGATGTTTAATACTCCATGTAGCACCGCGGATCAGGCAGAGTTGGGTTTATTGATTTATTTAAGAGAAACGCTGCAACACTCCCTCGACTGGTGTCACGTGTGATCCCTGTAAGCACACTTTCAGTGGATAAACTGCCCATATGTATCATTCCTTGCCTACATTAAGTAGCTCATCTGAAAGCTGTTATGCAATGATAACCTTGAAAATGCAGCTGGCTGAGAGCTCAATCTGTGGACGCAATACTGTAGAAACGTGAGGCACATAAAACCTCACATCAGATAAATAAGCGGAGCCACATACCCAAGTGAAATTTTAATGAAATCCCTACATAAGATATGTGTTTAGAGTCTGCAGTGGGCCAGGAAGACACTCTGGCTCCGGAGGGTCTATGTAATGTATGCTTGAGGGATATATGAGTGCACTTCATTTGTATTCAAGGATTTATATGATTAGTGCGAGTTGAATTTGATTAATCCTAGTCTGGGAATTTTCTTTATCAGGAAACATCACATGTAAGACACACATCACTGAACAGAGAGAGGCAGGAAACTAATGAAACAACATGTACTGTACATGCGTAGTCAGCCATGTTTGAACTCATACCATGTCCTTGGAAATAGAATGATGTCATATATTCTCTGCTATATCACACAACAGATATTTGTTCTTTTACTTTAAAACCTTCAGAGTCATCCACGTTTCTGATCAGGTGTCAGGGGTGTCACAAATGGACAAAGATTTTGGCAGCTCTGTAGATTTAGATTGTTTTCACACTTGCAGTTTAGTTAATTTCGTCCGATGTAGTGGATGAGATTTGTATCCTCCATTTGTTTTGGTTTGGTTTTGCACAGGCAAAATTTCAA
This sequence comes from Naso thynnoides, assembly GCA_029783665.1. Classification (NCBI taxonomy): domain Eukaryota; kingdom Metazoa; phylum Chordata; class Actinopteri; order Acanthuriformes; family Acanthuridae; genus Naso; species Naso thynnoides. The sequence continues at coordinate 9,279,138 of JAQLOL010000026.1, read as the reverse complement.
GCAAGTCGAAATGTGTCAGAAAAAGCCATCTGGGAGCTGTCATTCCGTTCACTGGTCAGAAACCATGTTGGTCACGTCCCTTTTTTCTTCAGCCGTTTGCTAAACATTTTGAACACCTCCTTATTTGTATGCATTTTTCTAGATGTTGGTCTTTATGGTTATCCAGCCAAAAATCAAGAAGGCATCATATTTCATCGCTGCTCCAGGTCAACTTTTGATTTACATTTACATCACAGTTAACTGTTAGCTGTTTGTTTACAAAGTTGTCCTTAGCCCATATCGTACAGCACAGCTGGCTAAGGGGGCTGGTTTAGTCCAAAAATGCACAATTCTTCTGCAGTTGGTGCACATCAAGGTCAAATCACATTTATAACACATACCAACTGTACTAGTTTGTTTGTAATTGGACCAGGACCATCTATTTAAACAGGTCTTGGTCTGGTTGTTTTGGTCCTCACCCGAGTTCGATTACTTATGTTTACACCTACCTAAACAAACCACACTGAGAAGAAAAATGAACCATTATTATGTTCAGCCGAACTAAACAAGGCAGCTGTGAAAACACCTTTAAAATGCTGTTCGTGTGCTTTGTCTGGGTTGACTGTTTAAACCGATCGCCTCATGTCAATGTTCACTATGACTTTGAAGAAGACATGGTAGTGGTGAGAGTTAGGTCCACTTGCAGGGTTATAGGCTGTGAATTAATCAGCAGGATCTACTTCATTTTTGTTTCCCTGGAGCTGAGAAGCACCTGATTTAGCTGCTGTATATTTTGCCCTGAAGATGCAGAGAGAATTGTCTCAACTCGACACTTCGAGCCTCTCTGTTGACATTATGGAAGGAAAAAACCTATTTTTGAATCAGGTGAAATAGTAGATGGTAGTCCGAGGGCTCATTTGGACCAAATCGCAAGTTCTCCAATTAATTTTAAAATAAATAGTCTGTTAAGGCTGTGGCGGTTTGGATCGATGCAGGGGTTTCATGAAAAAAAAAAGGCCGTGGCCGCGCAGCAGAGAGTTGAAACAGGGTCACCTTTTGAAGAAACACAACCCAGTGTCACACTGCTGAGACAAATCAGCTTATTGGCTGATCATGACCAAGCAGAACTGAACAACCTTACCACGAGGAAATACGAAGATGTAATTTAACATGGCCCAGCGTTCCCACATCCCTGCACAAACCTGCAGTGTTCTCCAAAACATCTGATTTTGTCTGAAACAAAAAATCTCTGACTTGATAAAACTTATCATTAGATTGTGCAGAAGATGTAACGATTCCTGTTAGGTTTTCTGGTCACATTTAACTTGACGGGTTAGTGCATAACACATTCAGAAGACCTTTTA
>JAQLOL010000026.1:9251113-9277695 GCA_029783665.1 Naso thynnoides | reverse complement strand
GTATGAGATGAACTGATCATAGGTGACTTGATTTATGAGGCAAACATTGATTATGACTGGAGATGCCCTTTAAGTGAATTATGAGACTAATTTACCAAGCTAGCTCACAAGAGAGAAGAATCGTAAAAAAATCAAAGCAGCAGAAGTTGAGATAATCTGACTTCCAGCCCTCAGCATGGTCAAACTTTTGAAAACCTGTATTTCCTCACTTCTACATGATGCAACGGGTGACTTCGCCCTGCAGAGTTTAAAGGTGATGTTATACAGCGTCCCTCCTGACCAACACACTGAACTCCAGGCGTAAAATCTGCGGCGTGCCTTTTTAAAACACTTGTCATAACCGGATCCCGCTGCTCGGCTCCTCCGCATCCCACAGACCAGATGCAGTTTTCCAGCAGGCTGTCAGCTGCTGTCTCCAGTGGACGTTCATCACAGTAACGTGTCGGAGGCTGGTCGCCGCTTGTCCGAACAGATGTTCCCTGCCCCCCACCCACACACCCCCCCACCTCTCCTGCTTTTGTCAGGACAGCTAAAGCCAGTCCCCTGCTGTTAAACACGCTCCCAGAGGCAGATGGCTGCAGGCCCGAGGATCAGTCAACATTAAACCACACGGCGTGATCTACATGTGCTTTAGTGCTGAGCTGTTGATCAAAGTGGCCTAATTTGCCTGTTGTTGTTCTTCTTCCTCTCGATTAATTTAAATGTGACACCAAACAGTTAATTTTCCAAGTCAGCTCTTATTGCTGGATCCCTCTGTGCATCAGGTTTGTTCCTCCTCGCCCACTGTCCCCTTAATGTGCACCTCTTGTTTGCATTCTGGGAATCAATTTTGTTCTGTCAACAGCAAATTCATCTGCGACCAGTCATACAACCAAACCTGTTGCTGTTGCCACAAGCAGAAAGTGTAACGACAACGTGATAACGTACCATGAATCTCGTGCTGAACGCCACTAAATCTCAGAAAAGATAAAATGACAAAACGATGATGATTTCCTTCTGAGTTCTGGTTCATATTTTGTGTCGTCTGGTTCGTACAGCTGTCGGGTTTTTAAAAACGGCGGTTTGCCGACGCCGGCTCCTGAGTTCCACTAATCAACATACACATACGTCACTAAAGTTCCTTATGTGCTCTGAAAGTACCCACTATAGGGTTCCTTGAACTATGAAATGGTTCCTGCAGTCCGAAAAACGCACGCTGTTTTAGTTTTTAGCTTCATTTGGCTCAGAGGAGAACCTGATGTCGTGAGAATTGAGATGATCGATAGACTGACAGATTTGAGTTGTCACTCTCGCCTTGAACTTTAAGATGCTTACAAAGCATGTGTCCTTCGTCCTTCAGCACTCCCCATATAACACACACACACACACACACACACACACACACACACACACACACAGGAGCGGACTCTGTAAGTGAGCAGTAAACTGAGATTTCAGACACTTATGAATCACTGTGTGTCATCACTGACAGATGCAGAGTCGCTCAACAGTAATTTATGCTCCTCTGAAATGAGAAGCATTGCGTAGCACTGCTGTGAGCAAACAGTGGAGTGAATGGACTTGTTCGATTCCTCGGAGAGTTGTTTTTACGTTCACACTGAAACAGCACGCGGTATTATTGATCAGAAAGTGATTTCAACTCAGCAGACGCCGTCTGTGCTTCTGATCCAGCGGGAGTCCTTGCCGGTCATCATCCACCAATCAGCCTTCACATTTTCTTTCTGGTTCTTCATTGTGCCCTCTCAAATAAAAGGCAAAAGTACTTTAAAAAAAAATAATCATAGATTTAGATTAAACCTCAATCTCACTGTGACAGCAAATTGATTTTTTTTTAGGTCATTGTGGGTGAAAAGGTTGATTTCCTTCAAGAGAAGTGATCAATAAAAATTTTCGGTAACGCTTTCTGTCTCTATTATGCATCAAAACACTTAATAAACATATATAACAAATTATAGATCACTATAAACACACTATTAATGCATCATATGTGGTTATAACCCTTGCTTATAACTGTGATGATACAGCACAACAGGCACGTCAGAACACATTTAAGTATGTCCATAATGCATTATAGATGGATGCTTAAAGTGTTGCCAAATTTTTTTTCCTAAGTTAGATTAATAATCACTCAATAAAACACTGAGCATAAAATTCACCCATGGTGATCACATCAGCCATGAGCTGTCATAACTGTCAGAAGACACGACACAATAATAAAAAACTGGATAAGAGTTTTGGCGTTTTTTGGCAGATGCCAGTAAAACTAATGGTATGTGTGCGTCCATCACAATGTGTTGGAGAACAGTGTCTTTAGTTCCTAGTTGTCCACATAAAATAGAAAAATCTTCTGCTAGATCTTTGGAATTCAGCGTGAAGGCCTGCAGCTCCGCCGGGCTCAGAGGCTTCGGTTTATTTGTGATATTTAACCAGCGTCTCGTTTGGACGCGCTGCCTTGACCTCGGCATGGTCAGAGGATGTACGGTCAGACACTGTGTCAACAACAACATGCAGAACACAAACACCCTGACCCGGCGTTTGCACTCCAGCTGCTTCACTGCCTGTCCCCCCTCTCCGTGCCGGGATGCCCTCGCCATCCTGCACATGTGCGACCGGTGCTGTGGCTCCGCTGGGAGCCCACATAACATTCATGACTGTTTGCAGAGGGGCTTCTCTCTGACTCCACACATCCTTTCTACACAATGGGGTCAAAACAATGTGTCAGAGATGACAGACGCTGAGGAGGCGCAGCGGCGGACAGAGAGCGACCACGTTTCCACAGCGTGTGCCGCACAATGGCTCAGCGAGCGGCTCTGGGTTTGAACCGTCACGTATGATCAGAACTCAGCAGCCCGAAGGCCTCCGAAGTGAATAAGCAGAAAGAAAAGCTCTGTTCCTATTTCAGTTCCCAGCCCCGGTTAGGTCACATTGGCAACCAGGAATAGCAGTGTAACAGTAGACCGACGCAGTGTGGCCTGCTCACGCCAGGCCGGACGGGGGGTATCTGCAGATTTGGCAGACTTGTCTGTTTGTAGTCTATAAACAGAACTCACATGGAGGCAGAGGGAAGTTCGGACTCACAGTCCTGGTGACTGAGCGGCTGGAAACAGCAGCGGTAAGGCAGGAGTTCATACTGCACGTGAAGCGAGAGACCAGACTTCCTTCAAAACAATATGCAGCTTAGAAATGTCGGTAACACTTTACTTGACGGGTTAGTGCATAACGCCTTCATAAGACCTTTATAAGGTGTTTGTAATACATCTATGACAACTTCATAAGGCATTCATACATCAGGTCACATTGTTATTGAATAACGAAACTGGGATTTTTTTTTCGAAATAAAAGCCCCCTAATCAATAGCATGTAACCTGATGTATGAATGCCTTATGAAGTTGTCATAGATGTATTACGAACACCTTATAAAAGGTCTTATGAAGGCGTTATGCAATAACCCGTCAAGTGTTACCGGTTTTCTACACACTGTTTCCTAGTTGACTATCTCACTCTTTTTGTTGATTTGATTGTACATGTAACAACAGCACAATAACACAATGTCACAAAAAAAAGAAAATAATGTTGTCACTAATAGAAGCATTAACCGTGTTTGGTTCTGTTGGTTTATTGTTGCTCTAATAGAGAGAAACAAGACTTAAGCTTGTGGTTGTTTTTTGTCACAACCTCTCGTCTTTTCTGGATGCTTCATTCATTGAGGTCATTTAAAGGCAGCAGTGTTCTGTGGTGCAGTGTTATAAGAAAAAAGAAAGTATTCTTTTTTTTTTTTTTTAACCAAAGTACGGAACCCAAAATAAATATTTTGAGGATCCAGTATTAAGAATCTTCTGACAGCATGTACTGTCACTTTTTATACTCTAATGAAAAGGGTATGGCATTCACTTCCTCTAATCACTTCATTAAAATGTTGAACTTTCCAACTTTAACTCAAATTTAAAGTCAGGGCACATTATAAAATAGAGACAGACTTTTTTGGTTGTTTTTTTTTGTTGTTTTTTTAAGTGCAGTGTTTCAAAGACTCAAACAAACTAGCAGAGGAATAATGTCTTTTCATATTTTTATGGTTGAAAACATTTAACATCAATTTTCGAGACTTCAATATACAGCGTCAGGATCCTCGTTAGAGTCTGTGCATGCTGTGTTCTCTCTGGAGCCCTCCTGCACCAACCCTGTCAAAGTTACACAAGATGAATGCATGCTCTGTAACTTTTACTGATATAACAAACCGTGCTTACTAATCACACTGTTTTTAGCCGCATGATGGAGAGCAGCAGGTCCACCACTTTGGTCTAGGTTGGCATGAAATTCTGCGCAACCATTCATGTTCTCCACAAGAGGAACCGGTGTGTCTTTGATTACAACTGACTTTTTTTCGGTGGTGCTGTTAAGGACCAAGCTGGAGGGCAGGAGGAGTCACAGGTAGCTTTTTTTTTTATTGTTGTTGTTTTGTATTTTCAAAAAATTGATTTATTTTTCCCAAACAAAATCAAATAAATAGAATACAATAAAGTTATGTGTCTATAAAAGAGGTCACATAAACACAACAAGGTCAACTAAACAATATTTTACATTATTAATAAAACTTAACAGACTAACTGACCAAGCATAACCACAACAAAACACAAGGGGGGAACATATACAATGGCTGATCAGACCACTCTCAAAACAAAAGGGGATAACACAAAAAGAAACACTAAATATCAATCAAACCCAAACATCTTAACAGCCTAAATAAAGAAAATGCTAAACTACTGACCAAAGAAGCTAAAGTTGAGTGCCAGAGGGTTACTGACAGTCAGTTCAGTTGTGTGGAGCAGCCATCACAGGCGCCATATTGGTTACATTATTTGGTTCAGATATGCATGTCCCCAATGGATAAACTGTAATATCATCAGATCAGAATTTTACATTTTTAATCAGTTCCTGACCATTATGTCTGTAGAGCTAATTCCCTAATTTCTTTCAAGCCTAAGTTTTAAATTTAATTTTCTTGTTAAATTCAGTGAGAGTTCAAGAATATACTATACAAATGAAAGTGAATGCTTTTATACATGTTACATAATCTCCATAAATTATTAACACCAACAGCCTCATAAATGAAAAAGAAACAAAAACACAGACAAGATGCATTCTCATCTTATTTCTTACAATAATGAAAAAATATCTCTGCCCACCCTCCCCTTATGTGAAAGAGATAAAAACCATCAAAGAAAGAATCTAAATCAGAATTTCCAAGACTCATTTTACACGAATAAAGCTGCTAAAAAGAAATATAACAATTCTTCCCTATTTGCTAATATTTTGAAGACCAAGATGGCATTTTTTTGTTTTGATAAAATAATTTTACTTTTGATCATTACTGTGAATATTTATGAGAGTAAATTTCTATGATTAAAATTTACATATTCTGTTTGTCTTGAGCCAAAGACTATGTCCTTTGTGTGTACATGGAATTCAGTTCAGTTCAATTAAAAATGAACTTTATACAGTCAGAGGCAAGGGGTGTTATAATATTAAGTGTAAAACTTTTGACTGCATCCCATAAATCCCATTTGTCTGTAATCATTACATGATAAGTTTTTTGTGGACTCCAAAGTATACTTCTCATTACAGACAGTGAGAGTTAAGAATTAATGAAGAAGAGCCTATAATGTTAAAGGACCATATCAGTGTTGCTACATGTCATTGTCCTTTGTCAGGATCAGCCACATGGGTTACATTAACTCCACCCATTTTTCCCAAAATAGTAAAATATAATATCCATGAGATCACTTTTTTTTTGTCCATATTAAATGAACGTCACAGAAAGCGCTTGAAAATATGTGACAAAGTTAGTTAAAAAGAACATCTGTGTCAAAATCCTTCTTCGCACATATATTTGAGCTAGGGTGGCAGCACTTGTAAAGAAGTATTTTTCCAGACGTAATAATTATCATCTCAGCAGCTCCTAGTCCCACCACCCCCCTCTAGCTCAGCAGTATTTTACCACATAAAGACAAACGTTGTCTTTAGAAGGGTAAATTACCTATACTTAGCAACTTTCATGTGTCCTTTGGTGTTTCTATACCCTGTTTCAAAATAATTGGCAATGAATAAGATTTGAAAATGCAGTCTGAGATCCATTAAAATGTACACATAGTCGAATTATAACAATATTTGTGCAAGAAAGGCATGATTTGTGGTGACAATGATGAGAAGTCAAAAATAGACTGGCATGGTCTTTTAATCAGGCGGATTAACATTCTACACTTTCATTGATCGCCTTATGATAGTCGTGGTCATCCACTCCTTGGATATTTAATTCTTAGACCTACACTGGATGCATTGGAGAGACTTTGCGCCAACTAAAAACAATATTAACAGCACAAGAGACTTTGAGTCCTGAGCTGAGGTCCCGAGGCAGCTCTTCCTTTCAGACTGCTCTAAAATTCTTTCACCAAGAGGTTGTGAAAACACCATCCAGTCGTGTCTTTGCTGGTCCCACTCATTAATTTAGTCCCTGTGACATTTTGCACTGTGAAAGGATTCTCTTGACTTAAATGTGTTTTTTTTGTAAGAGTGTTGTTAAGAGTTAGACCAACTTAACTTTTTGGACCAAGGAGTCAAATCAATAAACCAAAAACTTTATAGAGGTACAGTATTGAGGACCCTGAGAACATGTAATGGGCGTAGGAAGCATTAAAAATGCGGAAGGAACAGACTAACATGGGGTCTCTTTGTCCTAGAAAATGTTTAACAGAGTAGATGTCATATTCTGTGTCCTGTGACTTTTAACATGTGGCTTTAAGCTTTATTTTGGCCATACCGTTAAAGAAACTTTGGGTACATTTTGTGTTTTTATTTAAGCTGCAAGTAAGATCAGATGAGTAAAGCTGTAAAATAAGCAAATACACAGTGCTGTTTCATGAAGTCTGTTGACACTTTTTACTTTTTGGTCAACTGGTCATCACTGCCCATGCACATACATTTGCACTGGTATAATTTAGGCCAATTTACAAGTCCATCCAAGGACTGCTGCCCACATATTTATCGTCTTACATGTCATATAAACAGTGCAGCCATACGCTTCCAGGACATCAGTACTTTGATGGTCCCCTCAGTCCATACAGAGTTTGGCAAAACAGTGTTTTCCTGCTCTGCCCCTCAGCGTGAAACACACTACAGCAGAATCTGAAGCTGTCCAGCCTGATACCCCCAGGGAATGTAAAGAAAAAGTAGGTGCACTGGAGAGAGCTGCTTTGGGAACTTGCTCTTGTTTTTAGTGTTCTTAATCTGCCTGACACTTTTTGCACATTTACCAGTGCTTTGCGTTTTTGTGCTGATTAAATTGTGTGTTTCTCAGTTTTGTATTGTATTGTTATGTTTGTCCAGGACAGATCCCTCTTGAGAATGAAACCTTGTGTCTCAATGAGATAACCTGTATGATTTGTTTTTTTGTGTGTTTTTTTTTTTAAATGACTCTTACAGTAGCTTTGTTGGTCTACAAAAAGATTGATTTTATTTACAGTCAAGTGAGAATAGTAATGGAGTTGAGCTGAGGATGGATTTATTCTTCATTAAAATTTTCTGGAAAGATCATATCTTTCAGATGCGATCAAAATCATATGTATTAGATCTGTTGGACCAACAGTATGTGTGCTACATACAAAACAAAGCACTATACATACATGAAGACTGTTGTGCCATGTGTAGCATTATTAGTTTTTCCACCCAAGATGGTGTACTCACACTCGGGTAATCTGCAGCGTAAACAAGAAACAACACAACAGTCAACCTCACATTTTAAAGAGCTGTTACAGTGCAGTGAGCATGCGAACCAACAAGGGAATAACTAAAGGATGCACAAATGCCAAATGCCTTTGTTTATTTCATGGCAGATTAACTCATCCTGTAGTAATGTCACGGGGAATTGCTTTACATTATTCAGTTTGTTTGCAGTTACCGAACACATGTTTAAGACATCTTGTATGCTTTTGTTCAGGTATGAACTTTCCATAGATGCATGCCCGAGAGAGACAGAGAGGATGGACTAAGTGGAAAGTAAAAAAGAGCCGAAAATGAAACTTAGTTTGGTCCTCATTTCTTTGTGCTTTCTTTCTTAATTATAAAAAAAGGGGCAGACTCTTGGGAGCACTCAGGTAAACCAAATGTGACAGAAATTTTCTTTGGCGGGACCAACTCAATCTGCAAGGCTTTACTAAGATGTAAGATGTTGTCCTACATGGTGACAAGGACAATTTGCCAAGTCTTGACTTTATTTAGTTACAAATCCAAGTACATCCAAATAGTCTATCAAGATACACTGGTTTATCTCCATCATAATCTCCATGAGGCTGGCAGTCCTCTGCAAACAACATTCTTTGTTTTTGTTCTGTTTTTTCCCCTTTTGTCAGCTTTCAGTTTTGTTAAGCATTAACTTTATTTGTTGGACATCACTCCCTTTTTAAATAGCTGATGTTAAGGTAAACATTACAGCGTCCCTGCAGCAAAAAGCCGTGTTCGGACAGAGAACAGAGCTTTTCAAAAAAAGCAGCTCCCTCAATATGGCTGGGTAATATATCAATATTATATTGTGATATAAAACTAGATAATGTGTCAGATTTAGGAACTTTATTGTGATACGGCTAAGTGTTATAAGACTTAATGTTAGGTTTTTGTTCTTGTTTGTTTTCAAAAATAAATAATGTTTGCTTGTTTGTTTGTTTTTTCACATCATTCAGCCAAACCATTTCTTTATGTTTTTAACTTTTGCCAAGATAAAATGTGTCTTCTGACAATTCACAACTCTGGCCATCAAAAACATGCAAGTCTACATTCTTGGTAGATTACTTTGTGTGTGTATGTGTTTTACTACGTGGTTATAAAGACGAAGGATAAAGTGATCACACTGATATCTTTTCTAGGTCAAGAAATCCCATTACATCTTATTATAAAACTGCATTTTAGTGTTTCACCAGCATCACTACTGATTGCCTAGCCACCCACATCTAGGCTGTTCAGCTCAAATACATCTAAATGTTGTACTGTGTGTGAAACACTCTCCTTATGGCTGCCAAGCTTTGCTAGAAGATGTGTGATGGACCATATTTCGTCAAACCTTTGAGTGTTTGAAACACACTGAGTTTATGGATCAACAGCAAAGAAAATGTCTGTACCACAGGAGCTGTTGGAGAAGTTTCTTCAGATGTTTTGCTTCTTTCATCCACTGTGAAATCTGTTAAACAAGGTGACATTAGAACTGAATTTTTGATGTTTTGTACTGGCTGTAAATCTAAATGAGGTCATCTCAAGTTATAGCTTGTTTTTGTAAAAGTTTGCAGCTACAGCCAGAAGAATATTAACAGATTACTACGACAGCAAAGTAAAATAAAAGTTCTGTTGAACTAAAAAATTTGTTGAAGTATTTACAGAAGGGCTGCATACACTGGTCCTGATGGTGAGCATATTTCAGGAGTTTGTCTCTCCGTCAGCTCTTCTTACACACGGCCATGGCGGAGGGGTCCTCTGTGACCCTCTTTGTCATCACCTGACACCCGACTCCAGTGTCTGTCTGTCGGTCCTGTAGGTACAGCGGGACAGATTAGCATGATCAAGGTCAGTGTGAGTGCATTGACCTGAATGAGTCGCAGCAAAGGTGAGTGGATGCACCTGCTGGCCCCCTGCAGATTGATTTAATTAAGGATATGGGTGCACATTTGTTCCTGTGGTACAGTATTATGAAACCCAAAGGGAGCACAAACGAGAGAGAAGTGAAGAGAAGAGAGGAGAAGACAGGCCACATATAATCAAAGGGAGAGTGCAGGGGAATTGATGAATGAGCTTTTAATCTGCATAGAAATAGCTGGGTTACAAAATTGAGCTGTGGTCTTCTCAGGGCAGCCTGATGTATGAGAGTGCCATGGGATCCCGGTGCAACACACAGCCACATTTTATTAGAATATGTTTGTCCTTCCAACACTGACCTTATTCCCGGTCTTAATTAAATGCTTCCTTAATGACTTTGCTGTCTAAGCATAGCTTTCCTGACTTGTTGGTACACGCACATGCATGTACATATGAGAATGCATCAGTGCCCACACACGAAATTTTGGACATACTGCAAGGGTGAGGGTGGATTTTGTATGAGTGCATGTGGGAGGTAGTTGAATTAAATGTGGTATCTGTATATCTGCAAGGTGCTTGCACGTGTTATCTTTTAAAATCCAAGCCACACATTAGTTTATTCTACACCCTTATTTCATTAACCTGCTTGTCTGTAATTGCATTGTAGATGAGTTAAGGCTGCCGCAGTCACTGTGGAGACTCTTTAAATGAACCACCATAACCATCTGATTAAAAGGTGGTGTGCAGGCTCGGAGTGCAGGGCAGAGGGAGGCTGCTTCATGAGATTTCTAACCCACTAATTCGATAGTGAAAAGTAAACAGTGAGGAACGCTGGGGAGAGGGAGGAACGCTGGGGGCAAAGCTGGCTGGTTTGGGAGCATTCACACAATTACTCTTACATTAGCTTGTGCCATTATATTGCACAAGCAAGCCAACTGAGGATTAGTACACATGCTTTTTTTTTGTTTGTTTTCTGTTTCTCACAAGCCCCTCCTCACCCCCCTCCCTGGTTGAATCTATAAACCTTTTGAACATTTAAAGCAAGAGCAGGTAAGGCTGCAACATGATCAATTACTGACTTTCAGCTGCTGTCTCAGTCTCCGACATTGTACAAATATTGGTACAAACACACATTCGTTTTGTTGATGCTGCTTTCTCATTTTTTTTTTCTCCGCTGTCTCCTCTCAATTCATGCTGACCTCTTTCTTAGCGTCGATAATTCTGAATACTGTATGGAAAACTTTCACCTGTTTAGTTTGCCAGCAGCATATCTTGTGTTGTTTTCTCAGGGAAAATATAACCTTACAGATTTGAAGTTTATTCAAGTTTTGAGAAAACAAGCCAAGTCATTTTTGCTTGCATTATCCAACCAGCAAAAGACAGACTAATAATCACTTGCAAGGTGTTAGTCATGATGGTGTTCAGGTGCTGAAATATTGATTTAACATTTTTGCCTGCTTCCTAATCCTTTGCACTTGCTCATTATCCTATCTGGTGGAAGCGGAGGTGCAGGGAGGATTGCAAAGGGTTCGGGGCTCCAGAGTTAATTTCTCTGCCGTGTTGCCACAGCCAGACTTTTTTTTTTCCTGCATTGTTTCTCTGTGGCCTACATAATGGCCAGTGTTCTGTTGCAAAGGATCCTGAGGGGGGACTCTAATAACCCAGATAGATAGTGCTGTTACATTTCTACCTCAAGGCACTTTGTCTTTGCCTGCCAGCGCCCAGGTGCCTTACTCATAGCATTCACGGCGCTTTCTCTGCCATGTAAATAGTATCTATCAAGGGGGAAGGAGTCAGACTTTTGTCACTTGGCACATGAAGATCACACTTACCTGTTTTGTCAAATGTTAGCCGGTGTAATTATTCATGTTTTGCATTATGCAGTATAGAAATGATTTTTAAACTGTGTGGTTGTGTGTCAGTGTGGATGTCGGCGATCAAATGTCACACTTATTGTGAAATATTATATTGATAAAAAATGTTTTGGTGTTGTCAATGGATGTACTCATGCGGGTGAAATGGACCGTGAAATGCATTAGGTTGCCACCGACACCGCCGCCGCCATTCTCCACACTGGTCAGCCATTAAATACTTTATTTTCTGGAGAAGAAAAACAGCTTACCAGATACATCCAATATCCGCTGCCACATGCCTGTTCAGTTATCTTGTTCGACCAATAATAACCAATAAATAAGTAATGAAAGGTAAAATCCAAGATCAGAGGGTTTTTTTTCTGTGATTTGAAATTTTCTCTTCCTGGGATTATGTCACTCAGTTCCTGGCATTCATGAGGTTTTTTGCCAACTCTTAAAATAAAATGAAGATGATTCATCATGTAGAGAAATGTCTTCTTATTTTCTGACATTGTTCTGTTGGATTTGGGGGGGGGGGGGGATGATGATTGTGATTATGTAACATTTCAGAATGATAAATAACCCTTTCCATGGTGTTGTACAAAATGAGGCACAATGCAAACCAACTGAAATCATGGATCCTGTTTTTCAGCGTATTTTCTTAGCAGTTTAATATTCAAGTAGTAAAGGTATGGGAGCATCAGAGCATTTTTACAGAGGTGACCTGAGGTTTATGCAATGTTATTGCATTCATTCAGGCTGATGGCCTGTCAGATCATCAGTTTGGGGTCTTCTAGGTGTACCTAGAATTAGTTTCAGGTCTGCTGCTGTCCCTTTTGTTACTGTGGTCCTGCTCTTGGAAAGAACTGTGTGCTGATCTGAAGTCCACAGCAACTATATCTTGCTCTCAAAAACAAACTTAAAACTTATATTTCGTTAAATCTGGGGTAGGCAACATTTGGAAATCAAGCTAGCTGGAGAATAAGACTCATTACAAAGTAACTCTGCTGCACTATCCCATCCTTATTTTTGGTCCTGCTCGCATTTATTCCATTAGTGAACACTCTCTCTTTTAAGTTCAGTTTGCACCATAGATTCACCAAAAGACAAAACAGCAGGAGTGGAAAGAATTACATTTACTCACATTGCTGTTATTGAGTAGCTTTTTTCTGTAGCCTATTGCACTTTTTTGCGTATTTTTTAAAATCAGTAATTTCACTTTTACTTAAAGAGAATCTCCACCAATTGTCAACCTTAACTCAACCTTATCTCTATAGCAGAATTCAATATATAATTGAAAAAACAATTTCAGTGCTCTGTGTGTCTCTGACTAGACTCACCTCCTGCTCCAATCTGTTGAATACCACCTGGCAAGCCATCCTACCACTTGGACTTGGTGTGGTGGTCTGTATATCTGATGTGTGAAAGGGGAACCTTTATTGCTTTTGCACTCTGCTCTGTTCACTTAATTTAAAAAACCATTTCACTATACTGCTAAACTGTAAACTGTAAAAACATTCACTTTGTAAAGTAATATAAGAAACCACTGCAGGTGAAAATTTAATCCAGTTATGTTACTATAGTAGTGGTAATTGAGGGTCTCACTCATGGCAGGTGCATCAGTAAGACTGTGTTGAAGAGGCGACTATTAAAGGAAAGATATTTTTCAGTTCAGTCCATAAACACAGGTGCACACAAATGCACAAGCAAAGACTCTTAGGATCCTGGAAGTATTTTTTCCATGAAACCAGGCCAGATTATCTTAAATTCCTGTGAAAAAAAAGATAGATACAAATCTAAATGCAGTATACAACAGCAAAACAGCACATCTAAAAATAACTCCTTGACCACTTGTGCTGTCTTGTTTGACACAAGACAGTGTCCTACTTTAATAAGCTGCTGCTTCATCTGGTCATGCCCGACGTTAACCTCTCACTGAAGATATTTAACTATACCTCAGCTTTGATATGACCAGAGCTGAGAAGGGTTTGAGCAGCAATCTGTCGAGGCGGTCTCTGGCGTACAATTAGGACAAGACCACAGGGCCTCTGCTGCTTTGGCAGATGATAGAAGGTGACCTGATTAACCTGCAAATTGACATTAAGTATCAACAGTCCGCCTTGGCATGCCACCCAATATAGTCGAGTGGTTAATTAAGCATTTAGCACATGAAATTGAATGTAGAACCCATGTATTAGGAAGCTCACAAGAGGAGGGACAAAAAAACGCTTCACAAAGTAAAAACATATGGATGATGGAATAAAAATCACTAAGTGAAAGTGATAATCGAAGCGAATCATTGATCTAACTGCAGGTAGAACCTGAAAGACAAAATGTGTTTCTAGTAAATACATTATTGCGGGTTTTCAAGGCACCCCATAGCTATTATTGAACAGATAAGGGCTTCTTTTCTGTTACTTTGGTGTGAGCAATACTTGAAAATGATGAAACTCTGGGGGCTTTGTCTGGCCTGGCATGACGGATGACTCTGCCGTGAAAATAGGGCATTGTCCCCCACTATCATTTATTATGAGTGTTGGCCAGGTTTGATGGAGGGAGCCAGGCAGTTGGGAGTGTAGATCATTCATCCAGAATGAGGGGCTGTACCAGGTGGAGATCGGCTCTTTCGCCAGCAGCAGAGAAGCTCCTGCAAACTTGGAGCTCCTGCAAGCACGACTCAGACAAGAGGCATACACGGTGACGTTCATGTGGGCAGATTGTTAGGACACAGCATTCATGTTGAGCTTTACTGAGGACAAAATAAGTTCCATTCTCTCTGAAATCAGCTATTGAATTCTCATACAAAGAGGAGCTCTTGAGGGGCTACATATGTATTGAATCTGGTTGTTTTGTTGTTGAAAAATGTGTCTGCCAGTGAAACATAATGTCACACCTCCACAAAATAGAGCTGTTACAACAAACTGTTGATTTTTGAATAGACGGTTATGTGCTGTTAGCTTACGACTGTGTGCAAATCTGTGAGCCTGAGCTTGTATTTATAGTTAGGTACACCGATCTGCCAAGGGGATGTGTTAGCTGGCTGATTGAGTGAAATATAGGGCAAGGTACTCTGTCTCGGATGTCACTCGAGGGTACATTCCACTAATGTATCCAGCTGTCTATCTAACGTATCTCAGAGGTATGTTACTCAGTTGGAGCACTTGCACCGTGCCTACCATCAATCAGGTTTTTCACAGCTGACACTGGCCACATATGCACAAATATTAACAAACAATCTGAGTCAGTTCTCTGCAAAGTCTATCAACCACATAAGCAGAACAGAAAGAAAAACAGAAAGAAACAGACCGCATGATACCCTTGTAGCTCATGCCGGTGTTGAGGCACACAGCAAGGCAAAAGCACAAAAAATAAATCTATTTTTTTAGGTTCAGACGGTACACCATCTGCAGTGCACCTTAATATTTTATTAGGCTGCATGTTTAATGCACAAATCTCGAAATATGAGCTTTTCTGTCAGTAAAACAATAACCTAGCCATTTGTGATTACATGGAGCCACTCTGCTGTCTGAACAATGCAGAAACTTTGGAAAGCCTTTTCAGATAACCTGCTGAGAGAGCACAAACCCCGGCAAGCCAGAGAAACTTCAGAAAGATCTTTGAATCCAGTTACAAACAAATATGCAGTAATGATGGACTGACTGAGTGAGGCAGCTATTAACTATAATTAACGCAATCAAAGTGCTCACAGAAAATAGCTATAATGATAACTGTATGAGTTCTGGAAATTTGCATGAAAATTTGTGATTGTGCACGTGTGAATGTGCACAGACATTTGTGTTTGTGAAAGGAGGGTGCACTTCGGGTCCCCAAACACCTTTTCGAATGAATCCCTTTGTGTGCACAGACTATCTGTTGCCTCTTATTTACATGCATCTCCAAGCCAGACAAGCTTGTTCACTTCAATTCAGCAACGGTGCAGTAAGCACTTTGTTACTGGGAAGTGGTGATGGATAGCCACAGTGACGGACATTTATTAGCATGGTTTTTAGATAGGCCCATGAGTGCTGCTCTTGACAGAAATAATCCTTGTCAATAGGAGAGACGCTGCCCTCTTTGTGCCAACACTGCTGCTCTCCACTCAGACGTCTCCCCAGCGTTAACGTCTGCACAGAGCGGTGACAGTCTGGCTCGTGCACATCTCCACCAAAACAAATGCTGCTGGATTTTATCATTTCATTCATGAGGCTGTCCTTTGAAGAGACTCTTTTTTAAAAATTTATTTACTCATATAATCATCTCAACCTTTATTTAACCAGAATAACCACTCACACTAAAACTATCTATTTTTTTTTTAAAAGTCCCCTTTTTTCAAGGGAATTCAGGTCAAGAGAGGGAGCCACACAACATATAAACTACATAAATAATTTTGAGCAGATACAAAACAAAATAGACAATATTACAATATTAAAAATCTCAGGGCACAAAGTGCAGTATAAACCTTGCATCCAAAGATATCAGTTTGAGCATGGCCTCTACGACGACTCAATCCCCTGATCTTTCAGAATACATTAAAAACAAGATCATGAGGTTTTGCAACATTCTGCAAATCCGACCTGAAGGTGCAGAATACCTAACAGCCCTTTTCCCACTCACTGTTTAAATATTTGGTACAGTCGGTATCTAAAAGTCCAGTGACTGTCTAACACTCTTCTGTGAAATCTAATTGATAGGATGGAAGCAGCCCAAGAATTGCCTTGTATATTAAACTATACCAGTGTGTCCAAATGTGGGTTGCCAGATCAGGCTATGCTGCTCAAAATAAAGCTCACAGTGTTGAGTCAAAGCTTTACAGTCCATGATAAATCTAAGGGAGGAGCAAAAAGCTGTGTCGGTGAATCAAAGGGCAGAACTGTGATGGGAGCAGAGTCTCCATTCGTGTATTCTGATGTGCATTTTGAAATATTACATAATAAATGGTAAATGGAAACAACACAATTGGAAAAAAAAATAAAGTCTGCAATTTCGCAAAGAAAAAAGTTTGTTTACACTTGCTTGAGGTGGTTTTGGCCTTTGTCAAGCACCTGTCAATGCCCAGAATGGGAGATGGAAACAGTTGTGTTGAATAAATTGTGACATAGCAAGTATGTATCTGCTGTTTCTGCTTCCCAAAAGAAGAAGTAGAAGAAGCACATTAAGCCTCTTTTCCAGATATTCTCCCAATGTGCAAATACAAGGCTGATAACAGTGATGTGCAGTCAGGTGAGGCGGGGTAGGCATGTGAGTACAGTAGCGGCCCACATGAGGCAGAATCTACCTCTGCTTTTCTCTGTCTTGTGACTGAATGCAAATGGTTTAAAAGGTTCATATATGCATAGCCTGTTGTCATGCTGTCTGGCCCACATGACGCTACTCAGCCAATGAAATTTGCATGTCTGCTCAGCGGCGGAATGGCGTACCCTTGAAATGAGAAAAATATGCAGCAAAATTGAGAGCTTTTCATCCAAAAGGACAGATTTACATGTTCATTTTAATTTCTGGCGATTAAAAAACTGTCTCAGATCCGAGTCCCATGGTTATCTTTGAAGGTGGCAATGTGAAAGAAACACCAGACTACTGTAGGCTAATAGCACTAGCCTTAAATTTGACCATCCCCCTTTTTAAAAAATAACAAATCACCTGCTGGTCTTAGTAGTAAATAGGCAGAAATTGTGCATGCTATAATCCATCTATGTCAATGACTACATTTTAGACAAATGCTAGTTGATTGACTTGCAGTGGTTTTAACATTAAAAGCCTACTTCCTATATTTTTGTATGCGTGCACGATGCAATTTAAACTCTGGCTGACACTGCCTACCCAGCCAAGGACCTCACATTATTGGCTGATAACAACAACAACAACAGATAGACTATGTTTGGAGCAACAAGGGGGAGGGTTCCATCAACGTAGAAACCAAGCTCACCTGACAAAGCCATGTTGAAACCAGTGCCAAAATCCAAGGCCAAAGTCGTTCCACTAACGCAATCCAGCCTCATTTAATCAAGGATGACTCAAGCCAGGCTGGCATAGCTTCACTTTGTGCACATCCCTGGGGTAGATGTGAAGCCCTAGAGAATGGATTGGCAAAAATGCAATCAAATGACATAAAGAGACAGGAAAATGAGAGCGGTGCTCCTTTCAGAAGCAAAACAAGCACTTCTAATGGAGCTTTATGAACATAAACTGCTGCTATTAACAAGGCAAACAAGATGGCATGGCAAAAAAAAAAATAACAGGCAGACTAAATGCATACATTGTGCATGTCTACAAATGTTTCATGTTACATGTAAATATCATTTTGTAATATTACACTATGCTCTTATCTTCTGTAAAACACTTTGAAATGCCTCCGTATGAAATATGCTGCAGATTTTTTTTTTCTTTCCTCAATAAAGGAGCATGCAGTTTCATTCTTTCTGTTCTCTGGCCTTGTCCAGACTGCCAGGCCAGATCAGATTTTTTGGCAGATTCAGATTGACTTCAGGAAGTCTAGACAGCAACAAACAACATGAAATCCGATTTTTGCAAATCAGATCCAAACCACGTGGCAAGGTGGTTTGAAATGCGATTTAAATCCATTTTGTAAAGATGCGTTTTCAGTCCAGACGATCTGCTCGTTCAAATCGGATATCAGAGTGTCAGAGTGTCACCTCATGGATATTGTGGCTGTGTGGGTCTCACTGCTTAAACAGCCTTGATCGTACTTTTAGCAGCCAGTCAGTGACAGAGAAGGGCAGGTCTTCGTAGAGTGTGGAAGTTATATCTAAGATTAACATGGATCTAGATTAAGGGGTTTTTTAATCTTTATATTGCATGTATGTTCAGCACAAAGTTGCATTTGATGTGAGGTTTCACTGATCAGCTTTGAAGACAATGAAAGATTTGAAACACTTATTTCAGGAGGGTTTTTATTTTTTGTACATGACATCAGTGATATTAGTGTGTAAATTCACCTGACGGAACTTTCTTTTGGGAGTCTGTTTCCGACCTTTGGACACTCTTTGACACAAAGCTACCCACTGACTGCCCACTGACCGTTCATTTCCTGTATCAGTGTCACATGGGTTTCACCACAGCATGGCCCTTTTTAGGAGACTAGAAGCAGTCTTGAGTCCATTCATCCTTATGGGAGAAATGAACGTGAACACAGATTATGACCAATTCTTTCGCCCCATCGTCAACAAAGTACATATGGGACCCATTTTTCACAAGACAGATATCCTCCCAACATTCTGACACAAAAATTTCACTTTTTAGACACACAAATCAAAAGAAAATTAACTTTGTTTGAGACCTGTCTATGCCTTAGCAACACATTCTCACAAGATCTGGCAACTGGTGCTTCCCGCCTTGCTTTGCAAAGGACATAAACAGGCACTTAAATGGTCTAATAGGTGAAACCATGAATTAAAAGTTAAAACTAGCATCAAACAAATACCATGCAACGCAAAATCTATCTGCTTTTATCCATTCATACATTAATAACACTTACAGACTAGGCAAAGGGATAGTGGTTCCCTAACTGTCGCTATGGAAGACGTGACTCTGCCTACTTAGGAGACAGGAAGTGTATAGCATTTCACACCATTGGCGCAGCATACAGTGGACGATCTTGTATTAATATTGACTATCTTTGGTTCCATTACCATGGCTTACATGAATCCCCATTGAATTACCTTAGTAACTTCGACGGGCAAACAAGCCTGTTGTGGAGTGGGCTGACTGTCATCAAACGCTCACTCAATTAGACCAGATTTATCAAAATAAGCAAAATTTTTTCTTACTCCTGCTTCATGGAATACCCCCGAGGAGACCAGAGGAGACCAAAGAATTTCTAGATCTCCTCTATAAGAAGAACAGGCAACAGCAATTTTAGATGGTAAGCAGCAACGGAATGCCACAATGTTTTGTTTACAGTCTGCTACCTTTACTTCTTCTACTGTGATTACAGTCATGAGTAACTTTGCCTATAGCGTCACCTTCAGACCAGACAGAGCTTTGCTGCCTGGTTAATTTGGTCCAAACCAGTTGATGAAAATTCTCCTAATTCACATTTTCCTTTTTGTGAGATTCCAGAAGTTTCTTAAAATATGCTTCACAGTCAATGGAAATATGGCTATAGATGGGTAAATTTTGTCCTCTTTAAAAGATTTTTCAATATCTAAAACATCCTAAATTAAAAATAATGTTGAAATGAGAATGTATGTTTAATCTATATACAGTCTACTCAGTCTAATTTAGTTATGTTTATATTTCTATGTTAAATAGCACAGAAATAACAGACAAATATTAAATCATGAATAACAGCAAGCCTGAACTATTTAAATCAAACTGCTTTCTTTCATCTTCTCTTATCTATAGAATTATTCTCTCCATTTTTAACAACAATCACCCTCCTTCATCTGTTGTGAAGTTTTGGCGATAACCCCGCACACCATTTTGTGAGGCGAACAAATGCAGATAAGACCTTTTTTTATTGTTGAATTATCTCATAGTTTTGTTCTTATGCAAAAAGCAGCTTCAGTTGAGTTTTTTGTGCCAATCAAGTGGCTGAGTTAGATATTAAACAGTCGCTATCAGCTCCAAGGCAACATTAATTCATCAGATGATTCTATTCAACTTATGTGCTCGCTTAAAAACTACATCTAACTCTTTCCACAATCTCCCTCAGTGTCCCTTGGATCTGAAAGAGAAGACGTGTCATGCAAATGCCCGTAAGAAGTGACTCCTATTGTCAGATAGCAGCTTTATTTCATGGCCGGCCGCGAACGGCTCTCTGATTAGATTTACTGAGGGTCACACAATATGCATTTCATAGCTGTGAGCCACCACGGTTGAGTGACTGGCATGTATCTGTAAAGAACCCCTCTACCATTTAGCTGTCAGCTCCCAGTGTTTCATGTTACATTGATCTTCACTCAGCTGAAAGCGTCAGCTCATCCAGTAGATTCAAAAGAGTGATGGAATCAATTTATCTGGTAATGAGAATTAAAGAATCTCATTTTATTCCACCATACCTCATGTTTATAAATATCTATAATGCATGAATAAGCTAATATAAAATTGGGTAAACACTTTTCCCAAGTAATAAAAAGCCTCTTGGACCACCAGTGCCACTCATGGACTAATTAGTCTTCTTCCAGGCCATCTTCAGGGTTTGGCGCATGAGAGAGCTCAGAGGAGAAGCAGCCAGAAACAACCGGGCAAGACTGCCGCTGGGCATGTGGGGAGCCACACACTGAAAGCACATTGTTAAAAAGTAATTATACTCTCAAAAAAACGTGAAGTGGAAAAATATAAGAAGAGGTTATAATGCAGGGAACAAATGCTAAACACGAGACTTCCTGCTAAAATTAGTTCCATGATGTGGTGAAGTGGCAACAAAGATGTCATGTTAATTTTCTGTAAGCCAAAAGGGAATTGAGGGGGATAAAAAAAAAAACCTGTGCGGCATCTAAGGTCAAAGTGCAATGAAAATTAATTTACCTTGACAAAAAGTAATTTAGACATTAGGGTTGATAAATGAGCGCTGACTGATAAAGGTAATTAACTAGATATGTTAATTTTCAGTTATCTTTGGGTTGGTTTAGGGAATCAATGGTTCCCCGGAGCGATGCTGCAGGCTGTGACTGCCAGTCTAGATGTCCGGAGACCTCGTGTAACCCAAGGCGCCACACTAACATTAGAATAGAAATGCACTACATTAAAATACACCACACATGCCGTAGCCTTTTGCAACCTAGAGTACTGGCCAAGGATTTCAACAGACTTCTAGCAACACCATTAAAGAAGAGGGGTTATCCTCAGGGCCTCATGCACCAGATTATTAAGGTGCTTCTAAAACAGGGCAGTAACCATATTTTTTTTTTCTTCCACATAACATTTTTAAGGGACCAATCAAACAATGCAGGATAATGATCATCTCAAGTTGACAGGACATCCCTTCACACATCGTGTCTACACTCTGAGACCTTATTTTTCAAATTTAGTGGCATTTAAATGACTGAACATCCACTAGTGGTGTCACATATTAGCAAGAAGGATATTCTAAGTGTTGCAGATGAGTACCAAGCTGCAATGGTGGGTGCTGTATGTAATTTATCCCATTATATCTGCTATTTTATAAGCTAACATGAGTAAAACTAGCTGACAGAAAGGCTAATAAAGCAGACAGGAGACAGCCTGCGGGGCTGCTTGAGGAGCGATGGGAGTCCATTATAAAGCCTCTGCAGAGCTCTAACAGGTAACACCACCAGCCATATGTCAGGTGCTACTGAATCAAAATTTTTGTCTGGATACCCTAATTATAAAATTTCTCCTGGCATAAGGGCCACCTGCCATTACCATGGTGTTGCATCCATAGCAACACCATGGTATTGGTATGCTTAGCAGCCATCTGCCATCAGAGCTTGAAAAGCAAGAGTCCAGAATCTGCACTGCATGACTGACATTTCAGCATGATGCACTCAAGCCATACAGCCGACTAAAGTCACAATGGCCAGTGGTCTAATAAAGAATCTATGACACAAGTCTGGACATAGAGCTGCTGAAATCCTAAAATCCCAATCTATTGGATTTTTTATCTACTGTGGATCAGGCACAACCCCATCATTTTGAAACTCCATCCTTCCTGCCTGCTCAGAATGTTTGAGGACCGTGATTGATCGTATTTGATGGAGTGTGTGCTAAAAGCAACCTTGTGCGTGCATAACCACTCAGATTCTTTGAGCAAAGAGATCCAAGGACAGTTAACTTCACAATCACAGATGAAACCAACAAAAGGAACATAAACAATGTGTCACTCCTTTATCACTCTATAGATTTCTGTCTCTTCTGGTGTAATCCAATCTGCATGGATGTTCCCTGAACTCCTCTTTCATCTCACTCAAACATACACTGAGAGACTTTAAAAGGAAAGGATAGATCACCGACAGAATCAAACATGACTGGCTTGTAAAAGAGTGAAACCTTCTTCTTTAGATGGATGTACACATTTTCGCTTTAAGATTTACCTAAGTTGTTGATGCTTTGTTTCAGAGCCCATCAGCTTTTATAGAATTCAGCTATAGTTCTACACTTAATTTCAACTTTAACAGGACTTTGTCTCATCATGCATTACATTTATTCATCCAGAAGTAAAATGGCAGAAATGGCAACTAATATTTTTGCTAAATATGATGTGGACAAAGGGGAAGTTAAATCAATTCTAGCCTGCAGTTACTTTTGCAAGGACAAGGACTTTTGGCTGAAATTGTGTCTGTTTATGCATCACAGTCTTTTATTCCTGTATCTTGCATTTGCAAATTTGTTCACTTTTGTGTTGTCTGCCTTTGTTTGTTAGTTAGATACAGTTAGATTTATACATTTAAATTGTGTGTTGTCATGACAACATGCTGCCCTCTTGACAAGGTCACTTTTGCAAAAGAAATCGTAATCACTTTTTAACGTGTGTGTGTGTGTGTGTGTGTGTGTGTGTGTGTGTGTGTGTGTGTGTGTGTGTACATACACATGTATATGGATAGAGAGAGAGAGAGAAAGATGCATGAGGTATAACAGTCTTTTATTATTGTTGTTGTTGTTGTTGTTGTTGTTGTTGTTGTCATGTTATTATGGTCATTCAGTGCAAGGTCATACATTTAATCGATGTTTATCCTTGTGTAGGGTTTAATGCACCAAAAATCTAAAGGAAAAAAATTTCAATTAAATAAGAATTTAGATTATTTAGATTTTTTGTTTTGTTTTTGATCATTTATATGTAAGGAACAATGACGGTCGGGTAGGCTTTGATACTGTCACAGCAAGTGGTAACCAAGAAGGTCTTAACAATCATACCTGCCTAAATTCATCACAGTAATCATACCATCCAACTGTTCACTCAGCATAAACTTGCCCAATAAACCACAATACACAAATTGGCTACTAGAGTCTGGAATTGTAAATTTCTTACTTTTGATGATTACAGCAGAAGATGATGATGGAGCTAGTGTTAAAAACTGAAATTATTTCATCAAAGTCCAATAATTCAGTCAGTTTGCTTTCAAAGGAAAGCAGGGACAAAGGGTTCAGTCTGTATGTTATCATTGATGCCCTGATGCCAGTTTTTATCCAGCCGACAGCTGAAAAGAGTCTTTCAGCAGTTTATCTTGCTACGAGTGAGGTGATGAGGGCCCACAGAAGATGATTTATTTTGGGAATATGTCACAGAGGAACGTGTCAAGCACCTTAAGTGATGTCCACTTTGACCCCTCTCCTTTAAAATGAATGTTCTCTTCCCTCTGCTCCTAAAAACAACTTGCCCTGGCAAACTTAAGGAAACTCCTTTGTTTCGCCATGATTTTTGTCTTAAACACCCTTGCTAGTGAAAGGTTCTGTTTCCCGTGCAGTGAGTGAAAGAGAAGGTGCTGCTTGCAATCTTGCGACTTAACTGCCACTCAAAAATCTGACCTACCATCATCACTACATGGTGTTCAGGAAGCAAGAGACAAGGTTAGTGTTTACTTACTGGTCTTGTGGTCAGATGATTGAAAACTACGCCAGATGGGGATCACAGACAAGAGTGCCAGTGTGCACAATACACTAAAGATTAAGATGTTGAAGTGCTGGTTCCAAACACTGGTTAGACCTTGGCTCTTCAGGGGAAATAAATACAGACTGTACAAACAAACCTGCAGTCAAATTCTTGCAAATGACGCAAAGTGAATATTTGCTTTGCTGTCTGGTTAAACATACCTTTAGTCTTGTTTTAAAAAGCATTCTATTTTTAAAAAAGTTGCTCTTATATTTTACTCCTAATACTAGGCCTGCCGTCCATCACAGCTTGTTTCTCTACCAAATATAATGCCACATATAATCTAAATGAAAGATCCCCTAGTACTCAAAAAGTTTTTTGGAAAAAAAATATAATTAACCTTTGTAGCAGCAGGAGAAATAGAGTGTGTAAGAAAAGGAACAGACTTCAAAAAAACACTCAAACAATCCTTTTCATGTGTTGCACAATAAAGTAGATGTAGTTAATTAATGATGCAGATTATATTCCACCTCTGATAAATAATTTGTTGCAACTATGTTATCACACGGCTCTTCACCACTTCAAATCAGGCTTTGAAGCAGTGGCCCCCGCAGAGTTTGTTTTAATCTTATTTGGTATTTGAAATGAACAGATCGATGCAGTTGCCCTCATTGAGAGATACTGTATCTCGACATGTTCAAGAGCATCCTTATCTCACCGTGCCTCTCAGGCATGAAAGCACACAGTTACAATCTAAGTTCGAATGTTAACATGTGCACCTACGCAGGTCTAAAACTTCGACGCTTACAAATCCTGAAAGGAAGTGAAATTATCTCAGTGCCCAGGGTGCACAGACGGACGGCGCAGGGGAACAAATGCGCTGCTTTCCTGTGCTGTGTGCAGATAACAGAGCAGGCCTATATTATCTGCAATGCACAGCACTCTGATAAGATTGCAGTGTGATTACTTCCTATCAGTCACCAATGATCAGCTGTTCGGACCGTCCAAGCAGACAAAACACGTACATAATCATTTTGAACCCGCTGGCTCCTCATGACATCTTACATTTAGCAGAACAACTTTCTGCTTTATGGGTAATGAAATTACTGCTGTTACATCAGTTATGTTGACTTGCTTGGCTAGCAAAGATGCTCGCAGGCTTAGAATACGGCACATATTCAGCTGAGTGGATTAATTTACACATGGATTCCTGCGAAGAAATGCTGAATGGTGAGAAAAAAACAGATTTAATACAGCAGGAGGGGGTTTCCTTACAGAGGTGCAGCTGCAACTTTCTTTCAATCAATAGCAATGTAAAAGAGCCATTCAAACGCTGATGAAAACAAACACATTGTTAAGCATAAATGAACACATGCATGGCCACATAGTTGCACACATGTATGCTGCATTTCTACAAGGAGTCTCAACTAAGAGCACATTATCATTTGACCCAATTGGAGTGGTTTTCTGACCTACTTATTGGGTTGATCCTCCAGGGTTTGGCCTTTTTGCACTTGGTAAGTGTGTACAATGGCATACTCCTTTGATGTGCGAGTATTGATCGTCCTGATACAAGACTCTCAGCTGACCTATAGCATATTGATTTGAGAAAGCTGTCTGCATTCTGCCTCGTCTCCAAGTTGATAAAAACTCATTTTGCAATGAGCTCACAGAATAAACCTGACACTCAGAGACGCATATGGAGAATAATTAGTGGAAACATTGAGCATCGTATATGAGCAGGATTTTAGGTCTTATTAGACTCTTATCTGTCATTTTCAGTAATGCCTCTCTGCTAATCTGATTTTTTCCCACATTAAAGGTTGCAATTGCCAACCCCAACAGGATTTCTGATGATATTCTGGATTTAAACCTGCCCACACATTCAAAGGTCATTAGGTCATTTCATATCAGCAGGTAATGGAGTTGACAGGGTTCATCTGAGCTGTGTTCTTACAGCCTGAGGGGCCCTGAGTGAGGCCGCATTGTCTGCAACCAGCAGCCAAAACATCCTCACAGCTCGGTGATTTCAGCAGTAAGTAGGACGACTGCTGGGTGAAATTCAATTGTTTACGCACACAAGGAGGGGCTGACGTGGGTGTTTGCATGATGTTTGCCAAAATATGCCAAAATTCAGCATAAGCATCAGATTACAAATCTTTTAAAACTGTCCATGGGAAAGCTAATGTGACAAAATGATGCAATTCAGGAGGCGAAATGACTGCAAAGCACTTTGAGGACAAGATGTAATGTGGAAAAAATGTGTGCAAACTGCAAACTGAGTCATATCATTTAAACATGAACTATCCTCAAATACATCAGCTTTACTATTATCTTTAAAAATAAATTTTAAAAAACGAGTTAAGCAGACTGCCTGCACTTTTAAGTGCATGGATCGCAGTGGGGAGTGGGCATTCAGGGTTCAAATTAGAACCTGATGAGAGATTATAATGATGCTGCTCCATGGTTCAGTCCACATCCAGAGGGGCCAAATATCCAATTAAAACAGTCTATCACTCTCTCTCTCTCTCTCTCTCTCTCTATCTCTCTCTCTCTCTCTCTCTTGTTCTCTCGTTCATTGAGGTAATTACTGGGAACCCTGCATGTAA
>JAQLOL010000026.1:9226945-9249428 GCA_029783665.1 Naso thynnoides | reverse complement strand
CACTATTACACTGTTTAATCAGGTTATACATCATAATGACAAAGTTAAGCCAAAAAAGTTTTCTAGTTTCACTTTAATGAAGAAAGACATGTTTTTTGTTCAGTGCAGTAGCTGCAATACTGTGTCCTGCATTTGTGTGTGTGGTTGGAAGTTGGTTGTTTTGTGTGGAAGACAAACTTTTTTATAAAAGTTCACTTTAGCTTGAAAAAGCCATCTCCACATGTTTACATCATAACCAGGGCCAGCACATACATGTAGGCAAACTAGGCAATTGCCTAGAGCAACACTCTAGCACGAGTAGCAAAATGTAGACTAATACCGGCAACAACTGCTGATACTCGTGCAGGTATGTGCCAGCACGTGCAGCGGGTAGTCACCACTTTTTCTATGCTGACAGATTCACTGAGTGTTTAATCATGTATAGCTTTTTTTCCTAACTAGACAAGCACTTCATCCCCGCGCTCCTCAGGACACGAGAATAAAGTGGATTTCTGCCAGAAAAATATTAATATGAAATGATACACGTCAAATTTTTTGCAGTTTTTGGACTCCTGTATTGGTTAAATTTATTCTCACCTCTTAAGCACAAGTGCCAGAGTGTCACTGCTCATCAAGGTGTTCAGGAAATTTGCACACAGAGCCCGGCTCCACAGGCGGTGTGGCGGCTTTTCTTTGCGCTGGTCAGTTCTGTTCCTCCCGACTCTTTTCTAATACAGAGCTAAAAAACCACAGATTGCCTGTTCCTGTATTTGTTAGCGCGTGTATATAAAATGTCAGCATATTGTGAAATGTGCATATTTTTAACAGCCTTTTGTTGATACTTTGTTCCGCTAGACGATTTGCTTTATGTGTATGGCATATTCATGTTTGTGTGTTGCTGTTGTATTGTGTTGTAAACAGAGGGGCGGCACAATTGTTTGTTACCTAGAGCAGCAGAAGAGCATGTGCTGGCCCTGATCATAACAGAGGGCATGTGAAAAGGGAACGCAGCTAGGAAATAATCAGGTTAAATCTTTCATATGATACAGTTTTTCTTTTGACAAATTTATTTCCCTCTGCAACCAATTAAAATTTAAATGAGTTTGGGTGTGTTTATTCTGAGAAGTTTATGTGGAGCATTTTCAATTTTTTTAGGCTTTTAACTGATTATAATCGGAACATTAGGTTCCATGTAAACATTACCAGTGCAAAGAATCCATGTATCAATCATCATTTAAATCAACTGGCCAGGTCGCCTCTCGTATTGTCTTATTTGTATGAATCTTGAGTGAGTCACTGGTTTCAGATATTCCTTATGAGTCACAATCACATTTTGTTTGCCTTCACATTAATCATTCTACTCCTCTGGCTCACTCTGGCAAAAACGGCATCTCACTTTAATTGAATGACCTGAAGTAACCGTACTCATTGGCAGGGTTAAGATCATTTTAACCCATGTTTTACACACTATAATTATGCTTGACATGGTTTTGTTTGATGATTAGTCAGCAGGACTGCAGCAAAATTCAAAATTAAATTGCAAAGCCCTCCGCTTTAGTAATGCACTGTGCCTTCAAGTTGAATCTATCTCCAAGCAGATTCACTTCAGAGGTGGAAGAAAAACCTAAGAAACCTGAAAAAGAAACCGGTTGAACGCAAAACTGACAGTCTGTTTATTCCGATTTGAAAATGGCACAAAACCGCCTGCTGAAAGTCAATTAACATTACCCTGACATAGGCCGACACAACACAGAGATACAAACAGCAAATTTAAATGTAGGAAACCTGCAGGCATTCAGATAAAGCTGGTGTCAGAAGCTGCACAATTTACCTGCAAATAGAAAAAGTCTGGATAAAGACATCTATGTGAGACTGTTTTTTTACTTTAGGTAAGGGAGAAGCTCATCTTTATTCAAAATAACTTGAAATCTAAGTTTGAGTGAATAACTTCAGTTACACATTGCTCCAAAACTTTCTGCATACATGACATTTTGTGTGTTGGGACGAAAAGAGATTTTAAAAAGTGTGCAGTGTTAATAAAATCACTCACCAAATGGCAACTTCCATCGGCATAAGGTTGAGATAATGACTGAATTTTCATTTTTTGGTTGGACTATCCCTTTAACCTTGCATTTGAGCAAGTCACGCTCTCTCTTACATGTTACATCCATAATTGCAGCCGTGGCCGGGCCCGTACAGTGAAAGAGGAGAGGCTTTTTGACTGTATCACACTTAAATGGCTAGCTGGACAGCAGAATAGGCCACCTTTCAAGTCTTGATTGCAGTCGAACGGACCTGTCTGTGTTTTCATTGTGTGCAGCCACTGTTATAACACCAGAGTGCAGGTAATAGGCAGCCATTGTGTCCTTGGGAGGTCATTTCAGCTCCAGTGGAAATGGATTTTAGTGTTTGTCGCAGCCTTCATTCAAGTGTGGGCACCGACCTGGCTCCAGGAATTAGCAGATATTTGTGATTTTTAGCTGAAAATCAACCCGTGTGGTTCACACAGGTCAGTGCTGATTGACACATTTAACCATCCTGTTTGAGCCTAACATCTCTCTAAAAGTATTCAAAACCCTGATCTGTTCAGAGTGCAGTCTCTAGATCAAACCACACTCGCTAATTGATTCATACCACATCGAAAAAATACATGTAGGCGTAGCTACAGTCAAACATCAAATAGCATTATCCTTCAGTGTAGTCGGCCAAATACACTCAGGGCCTCTGTGTCTATTTATTCTCTTTAAAATGTGGGAACAGAGGATTTGGATTTAGAAACTCCCAAATGTTTTTGTCACAAAAGCAGAAGATTTAACACTCCATAAACAAATTATGATGTCCTGGTGTACAATTGGCACACAGCACAGTACAGTACAGCACATAAGAGCAGTGATGGTAATAACTTGTGACTGGTGTTCTGTTCATATAAAAAAGAGCCAAAGTTTGCGGTCACTGTAAAACGACCCTTTTACTTAAGCGAGGCACATTCTAGAAAGGTCACAAAATCATAGGAGCATGGCCTTCTTACAATATCCACTTTGACAAGTGTTGCTGTCTCATGGGTAACACTTCATGGCATGATAAAGTAACTAAGCAGATTTGCTGTTGCCTGACCGTCCTGTCCGGGAGACTGTGTGAAAAGACTGCATGTGACATGTGCTCCCTGCTGGGGCCAAGAGGGAAGCTGTGGAATCACCATGAATTTATGTTTGCATGCATGATCAGTGTCGGGAACGGAGGCGGGATCCTATAGCTGCTGCTCTTGCTGCATCCTTTGTCGGCAGAAAGCAGCTGATTGTTCAGTTTCATTTGCTGCTGTTAATCATGAAGGTATTGTGGGGCTGCGATGTTGAGAATTACACAGATACAAATACACACAAGCAGACACATCACACCTCAGCATTAACCTGCAGACTGACTGAAACTGTTAAATCTGTAATGCTGCTGTAGTGTGAAATCCGCCTCCTGTGATCTTCTTTTTCGTCATTTGAACTCTTGCATTAATGAAAACTATTTCAAACCCCTAAACTTAAAAAATGTTTTGAATGACACATGGGTTGTTTCTCCTATTTTGGAGGAAATTTGCACATTTGTAGAGTCAAGGATGTTACGCAGCACTGATGATAACTATTTAAGTTGTGAATTATGCGGATAAATTAACATGCAACTATTTCCTGTTGTTTACCTGCATGGTTGGGGGGTAATCAACATATAGATTACATTTGCCAGTGCAGTAATTTCAGCCCTGAGTATTTTCTGCATTCCTTCCCTTCATGCTGAGAATGCTCCCCCTCCTCACAGGGTTAGGGCAGCATGTATACGCTCCACAGTATTGCCTCAGAGGCAAAACAAATAATCAATTGAAGATGGTTTAGATGCGCTTACTGCCATTTTTATCTATTTAAAACTTCTCTCATCTCATCTGCATTATGACTGAGCAAGAAGACACTGTTTAGGGACATTGGTTGCTGCAAATTTCTTCAGCTTTCACTCTGTTTTGTCTTCTGTCTGCCATTCATCTTTTTCAATTAACTCCTTAAAAATGATTGTGCACCCTTGTAATTATGGAATAAATAAAGCAATTTTAAAAGATAATAGTCGTAAAATTGTACTGCAACAATATCACATTTGAGACATATTTCAAGGAATTGTATTTCAACTTGATACTAAAGGACAAAGCATAAGGTGCATAAGGTTGAAATGAAGGATCTTGTTTGCTTTTTGCATGTTTTTTGTTTTGGTTTTTGCAAACACAATGTCGGTGCCTGACAAACAAAACCTGCTCATATAGACACTTTAAATGTGGAGGCTGTACCTGAGGGGTAATGCTGATGTTATCCAGATTTGGATGCGCTCTGTGGAAAAAAAAGAGGGTGACTAAAGTGGTGGAAGAGTAGCAGCAGCTGCGCAGGAGAGAAGAAGTGACCTGAACTTTAACAGGATGGAGCCAATCCCCTGAGGAGTAAACATTCAGTAAAAGCTGAGCAGCCCATATCTGTGGAGTAAATGGGCAGTAGAGTGGAGCATGTTCTTCCCTAACAGGGCCAAGGTACACTGTCAGGGGATCTGAACTTGTAATTCCCTTTCGCTGTTGCTTGTGCAGCGGCAACTTTTTTTTTTTTTTTTTGGCCAGAAAATAATGCCACAACTCTGGTGAGGGTATCCATTATCAAGATTAAAAATGTGACTGTATTAGTACGAGGAGAGAGAACACACTTAAGCTCTTAACAAGGTTTAGAGATATTACCGAGGAGTACAAGTGAAATTAGACAAAATAAAGTCAGATCTTCTTCATATTACCTGTGTGTTGCAGCCGGAGGCTATTTACTGGCAATAGCTTCTCTCCAACTTGATATTATAACTTTTACAGTTTATTCCAGCTCTTACAGCCCTGCTGTAGCTGATATGTTACAAGTTTGCTCCACTGATGCTTAAATAAACTTTTTATCAAGCATCTTGATTAAATATTAACCACTTTTCTTAGGTGTATGCTAGAGAACTGCCTTATTGTTGCGGTTGTTGTTATCCAACACATGTCTGAGTTATTGCCTGTGCTTAATTCTTCCAAGGAGTGTGAATATGAAGCTATACACCTCTTGATAATTGCAATCCTCTCAGGGAAGCTGAGGGCAGCCATCTGTGAATGGATGAAGAAATAATAGTAAAGAGCTCCTCGGGGAAACCAAACACATCTATTTGTGTGAAGTGCCATCTTTTGAAAGCCAGAAATGAATTAGGCACCTTTGTTATGCATGCATCTCTTTGACAGTGTGGTAACAAGATGAAGCAATTAGGATGTTTTGTTTAAAATAGTATTCCATCATCTGTTTCAGAGGGTTAAATATAGTCAGTGAAAGCAGCAGGGTTTGGTTGCTCTCAGTGTGTAATGATGAAACTGTCCAAAGTCGCTGAGTTTAGGATGTGGGGTGTCTTTCTGTTTTGGAACAGGAGCATTTTTCCACCTGCCTCCTATACGTGACATTGTGACAGTACCAATCCCACCTTATCTGTCCTCTCTTTCTCTGCCTCTCCCCCAACTCACTCTTTCTCTTCCCATACACCTTCTCCTTCCATCATTCCTGTCTGCGCCAGTTTCAAAACCCTGCTGTGATAAGCGTGCTGAATTAAAATGATTTCTTTTTAATTACTTTCCATATTAAGTGCAATCCTGAAGTGCATGCATTATTTATGTATATTTCACCCCACTCCGTATGAGGATTAAACCTCTGCAAGTGAACCTTGCCTGAGGGAAAAATACACAAATGCAATTAAATTTATTTCTGTGGGAAAAAAAGACACTTTTCTCACAGTAGACAGTTTTGGAGAAAGAACAAAAAACGAAAACAATTCTGTCCTCTATGTGTGGATGTGAAGTTTATTATTCTACAAATAATGAGTAGGGAAAATACTCTGCTTAATTAGGGGGAAACTTGTTTGGCACCTGTGCTTACAAGCGGCCTAAAAAGGATTTCAGCAGGCTGAGAATAGCTGGATATTATGATTTCTCTATAGTTACTGCAGCAGCATATGGAAACATTTGGGCATCTCGTTTCATATTTCATTTTATGACACATTAGCATGCAGGTCTTTTTTCCTGTTTCCTGTGAGGAAAGAGTCGGCTGTGGCAGAATCACCTGTATGGCTTAGAGTGTTCACTGTGTGTCAAGCTCGTACTGTGTGTTGAATTTCTGTTGGTAAATTACCAGCCCAGTCACCAGAATAAAATGCTGGAAAACAAGTGACGTAAGTATTGTTGATGCAACCGGTGCAGTGCACAGGGGCCCAGAAGCTTTTTAGGGGCCCATGAAGAATGGCGATCATTATTATATATATTATTTGTGAGGTTTGTATATCCGTGTGTGTGTGTGTGTGTGTGTGTGTGTGTGTGTGTGTGTCTGGGGTCAAAGGGAGGGCAAAAGAAAAACATTTCTCTAAGGAAAATCACACTAGGATGTTAGCTACTACATAACTAGGATACAAAAATTTGCACTTTCATATCATATCGTATCACATCAATAATCCAACAATACAGATGAGAGTGACGTACTTAAGCATAAACATGAGCCTACTTCCTTACTAGTAGGCAAGGGGGAAATGGTTATGGTGTGACAGCCAAAAGCAGATTTTTTTGTGTTGTGTTTGTGGAAACAAATCAAGATTTGTGTTTTGAGCCGAAACTTGATCTTTTCCGAACTACAGAAATTTTAAGTTTAAACAAATCTGTGGTTTGCAGACATGTAACAATACCAACCAACCAAATATTTCAGAGATTGGGTTGTATATTACAAGTCTTTTATTTCCAGAAAGTGCAGATCAATAACTTGTCTTTGGCTGCCAAGAGACAGCACACAAATGGACAAGAAAGCAAAAGAGCTCAATAACAGCGGCAGATCTTGTGTCTGCTGAGAGGTCATCCAGGTAACCTGCACACACCTGCCACTTCAGGCCT
The DNA here is from genome assembly GCA_029783665.1 of Naso thynnoides. Lineage (NCBI taxonomy): Eukaryota > Metazoa > Chordata > Actinopteri > Acanthuriformes > Acanthuridae > Naso > Naso thynnoides. Next base: position 9,242,500 of record JAQLOL010000026.1, on the reverse strand, counting down.
ACGCCGCCTCGCTAGAGCTGGAGCTGCACATCAAAGGCGCACTGCTGAACTTGAAACTTGAATTGTCCATCCTCAACCCGCAAGACATTTGTGACTTTGAAAACCTGAAGGGAAGAGTCAATCCACACGTGGGGACCCTGATGACTCATGAGGCATAACAGAAATTTACCCTCCCCACTCTGTCATGCTCTGTGTAGAGAGCAAAGACACAAAGAGAACCTGATGTGTATGGATTTTCTTTAAACGGTAATAAGACTGTCAGGAGGGCTGTACAGCTTGCGTGAGGGTTTGGAGCCACAGACAGCAGTAATTGAAAATGACAGCGGGTTGAGCACAATGACTCTGTGGATAACAACAATCATAACCCCTATAATCATCACAGCAGCACTGTGTGCACACAAAGTTCTAAGGTAAACAAAATTACCTGGTTGACACCAAACATCTTATTTCTCCATCCTCACTGATTTTCTGAGCTGTCCTGGCATGGGACCCCTGAGCCACGGCGTCATCTGAAGACCCCCAAAAGCTCTAGGTGTGGCATGTTTATTTTATCTCCAAACCCCTCTGGCCATGTATGTGTTGCAAGATGAATTATCATGATTATTATTATTATTATTATGGTACTGCAGATAGGAGAGGGTTCATTTAATTTAAAGGTTGTAGAATGGATTTTCATGTCAGTGAGCAATGACATTTAAAAAGCTTGAGTCTAAAAGCAGCAACACGTGTCAAAATAGGTGAGATAAATTGCTCTTTATTAAAGACATTAAAAATAAGTGCAGCAATTATGTTTGCTGTTTGTTCTACAGGAGCATAGTTTCAAGGAATCTGTAGGTAGTACTCATTTCAAGTGTTGTTGTTTTTTTCAGATTCGCTGCTTTGTGACTGTAAGCATAGCTTAGTTTTTTTTTCCTTCCTTTACAATAGTCTGTCAAGTTTGTGAAATTGGAATTTGTTAGTTTCTATTTGCAATCTGAGTTGCTTGTTTTTGAGGTAATTCTGGCTTCTCATTTTTAACAAGTTTTGATAAAACAGATTTTAGATGGAACTTATTTATTTTGAAAACTGATTTTCCAGCTGGAATTTCAAGGCTTCATTTGGATGATTTAGTAAAAAGTAGTGTTTGGGGGTTTGGTTGTTTTGTTTTTGTTTTTTGTTTTTTGCTGTTGTTGGTTTTTTTGTGTGTTTTGTTTTTTAAATACAGGTTAATGCACTTAATGTACTGCTGGGTTATGATGTTGAGGCAAAGATAAAAATTTAGCTTCTTTTTGACTAAAGTGACTAATTTGACTAATGTGACTAATTTGAACTTTGCACTGAAAACAAACATTTGAACTTTGCACTGAAAACACACAAAAATAACAAGAAGCAACTTTTTTTTTTTTTTAATTTTCGGTTCGTTGATGTCCCTCCATTGGCTGCTCTTCCTTTCAGTGACCTTTGTCCTCTCTTTTGCCTCCAAGTCTATTACTTTTTTGCCTGGACAAGCTGGAACATAACTGTCAGTGTCTGAGCCATCAGTGTTGTCACTATCAGCTGCAGAGCACAAGTTACAAGCTAAACAGACACAAGCCCGGTTCGCTGCAGAATAGAGTTTGCATCATAACACTAAAATGTTCAGAAACTAGCTAAAAGACAGATATTATCTCACATTCCTATATATTAGAGTTTGGACTGGAGTCACTACGCTAGTTATATTTTTTTTCCTAACAAAATGAACTTTGTAAACAACACAAGCCAGCGAACAGGTTTAAAAATGACTTTCAAAAGCTGTATCCTGATCTTTTATGATGGTTTTGATTAAGCAGCATTTCATCTTTTGTCAGTGATGTGGCAGGATTTAATTGGTTGTCTTGTAAGCATTTTGAGCAGTGATTGGTTCTTTTAGTTGGTCCTTTTGAAGGTAGAGGGTTTTTTTTCTTAAATAGAGGTCTAAATGCACCAACACAAAATGTAATGACAAATAATAAGCCCAACAAAGATACTTAATTGCATGTTTGATACGCAACATTATGTGGTTACACTGATGTTCATAATTATAGTTATTTTATTTTGGTTAGTTTGAGGCAAATGCAGTGGAAAGATGAGACTTCTTAAAACAAAAGAATTCAAGTGAAGGATGCACTGTGTAAAAGAGTCAGACATCCCTGCACTATTATGTCAAAAATACACACAGTGCTTATAAGAAAAAAACAGCCTTTTTTTCTATATTTCACTTTCAATTAATTTCTCGTTTTCATGAAGTCAAAACCTAATTGCATGTGAGTCACAGCAAACATCTGTCCTCATTATTTTCAATAAGTGCGAGCTGTCAGGCATGTAATCAGAAAATCATGTGCTGTCAGTCACATTCCATTACAGTCAGTGCAGCTCAATTTTTGTCAAGATGTGAGTTTTTGAACATTTTGATGCTTGTTTCCTTGTTAGAGCAGGCGGAAAAACTTCCTGATATTTGTGCACGGCATCAACAGCTGTTCATTTATTTGTAGCAACGGTAAAATATCAAGCAAGTGCTTTCTACTCCTACGGGTTATCGCTGTTTTTTATTTTTTTTAAATTTTTTTAACACAATCAAACTAAAGGGTTTTGTTTTTCTTAAGATGTCAAAGTACTCAAGAAACTGTTGAGAATATTGGTCTGACTGGCAACAGGAAACAAAGTTAGTCGTCTCACAGCTTGGTGCTGACGGATGAAAGAGGTGGTGAAGTGTTATTGTGGCACAAGTGTACTCAAAGGAATGCAATGGTCGGCCACTCTCTCTGGTCAGCTCTGATCACTTCACCTCGGGGGGAGAAATCTCCAGCTGAAGCATCACCTGCTTTGATATTGGGATGGTTGTAGAGCCTCAACAAACACCAAAAACTCTGAGGCAAGTGTGCGCTGACACATGCAAACACTGTAAAGCTTTACAACAAAAATTATATAATTATTTTACATGCACGTCTGTACGTATTATGTCTTCACAGTGAATTTTTTTTTTACATAGTGAGGACATAATTCTGCCTGTTTTACACAATTAAAATCGCTGACATGTATGAATGCATAAAAGCCCACCTAACAATCATCAATATTAAACAAACCCATTAATATTCAAGTCAACAGGGGGTAATGCATTAAATCCACATAATTACCTCAGTGTGTTATGCATATGAAGTACATACTGTGAAGAAATGATGCAGGTTTAAGTTTACCGAGTCATGAAAGTTGACTGCAGGGTAGAAATCAAGCCAGTGAGTTATCCCAGGTTATTTGAGTTTCTCACCTCCGTGGTTGGCTATAGTCTTCCAGCGCCCAAACACCCTCCCTCTGGTGCTTTCTGGCTCTCATTAGCTGGAGCAGGGGTGAAGACAAATGGTGAGAAATGAGATGGATATGCTTTAAAGTCTCCGTAATGGGTTCATGCAATGCCATGAACACAGCTAATTAAGGTCAGGGGAGTTCTCATCACAGGCAGTCCTACGGTTGTGTATGTTTTTATCAAGGACATTTATTATGCAGCTTCGAGGAGGGCTGGCTGCCTTGCTCCACCAGAGTGAGGAAAAGGGTGTCGCCCCTGTATTGCCCAGAATAATTATCTCCTACCAACAGCATTTTCAATTTTCTCTAACTGTTGCCTAGGCTTGCCTGTGCCAACTAAACAACAACAATGCATGATTAAATCTCTTTAATATCAACTATATTTTCGACACTATTTTTTTTTAACACAAATCAGAGCCAGGACAAGGCTGCAGACTGAATAGCAGTGATTTTGTCCCCAGATAACCCGAGCACCCCTGTAATGTGTGTTCAGACTGAGGCTGTGGCTGTAATTAGTTTAAAAAATCATTCGCTGGTCATTTAGGAAAATGCTCCATTAAAAAGCTTTACAGTTCAGGTGACTAACATTGCACACTAGCAAACATTAGAGCGTACATCTATAATTTCTGATTGCCTTAATAACAGATAAATGAGACCATAAGACCTGGGAGAGACTGCAGAGGCAGTTAAAAAATTGGATTTATCTCCACCGTGCCGTTACTGATTAAATGTTCCAAAAGTTTGCAGTGAAAACAGGGGAGGTTAATGTCTTTGCTGTACATGCTGCAGTTATTTACTTGCCTTTAATTATTTGGAAAGGGTTAAAAAAAGAAACAGTTGCTAACAATAACAACATTAAACTGTACCTCTTAAAGTTGCGGTTAATGGTAGAAGTGTGATCACATAAAATGCAATTAGTAAATAATTTCACATATGCCCTAACAATTTTATACTCAAGGTGAAGTTCATATCGGCAGTTACTTGGCTGCAGGTCAGATGTACTTTAAAAAGAAAATAATAATAATAATTGTTTTTTTTTGCTTTGCTTTGCTTTGCTTTGCTTATCCGGTCACAAATCTTGATTTTACTTTACTTCTCAGTTTACTTTGCTTCTTCATTTTAAAAAACAACTAGAGACACTTTGATTGTTGATGAGTATTTCTATTTTCTTTTATGTCTTACATAATTTAATCAACCTATAGGCCTACCTGGGCTGTTATAAGGTATGATTTGCACAGTTGGAGCCTTTCATGCCCTTAAGGAATGGTTAACATTTTGGAAAATATGTTAATTCACCTTCACGCTGAGAGATTAGAAAATCTTTAGTTACCACTCTAATGTCTGCAATAGTAAATGTGCAGATGGAGCCAGTAACCAGTTAGCTTAGTTTAAAAGCTTTAATTTGGAATAATCTGGCTCACTAATCTTGCTAACTGTTGTTCTTTAAGTACACACAAGTTTCGTAGAGACAAAGCCAGAAAGATGCTAGTCAAGTAGATTTTGTTTGAAGCAAATAATCGATGTGGATTATTCTGAGAAAGTAATCGTTTCAAAGCAACATTTTGTAGAAATTGGTATCTTGTGCGATTTGATGCCACATGCCCTTTCAAACTGCAGGAGCACTGTTGTAAATATAAATCCCAGTTTCTTTAACAATATTGTCAGTTGCTATGTGAGCACTTACTACAAAAAAGCTTGTCGTATCAATGTTATGTCCTGTACATATTTGTCTTAAAGTGGCTGTCAAAGTTTGCACAATTGTCGCACACAACTCAGAACAGCAGCATGCTAAGCTAACATAATCTGAACCAGAAACAATATGCAGTCATTGAGCAAGTGAATCAACACAAGACACATCATTTTACAAGCCAGCGTACTTGGTTCAACAGCAGGAAGTCCACATTGGCGTCTGTCATGGAGCCTTGTATTTTGCCAAGCTCTCACCGAAGACTGCTGGCCTGGTGGACATTATTTTTTGTGTCTCTATCATTTTCCTTTTCTCTTCCTCTGTCAGTGTCCTCTTCTATATCATTGCCTCTGTCATGATGTCCATTGAGGCTACAGAGTCTGTTTGTGTTGTTGGGCTCACCTGACTTTAATTCTGTTGCCTATTCCACCCAGCTCCCCACCATCTTCCCCACTGGAACACCTTCTGCCCAGCATATTCGAAACGAAGGATGGAGTCTTTTGTCTTAATTCTTAATTATTTTCTTATGATCAGATGCAAACATTTTAAACAAATTAAAAATAATACATAATACACCATACAATCCGTCTGGATCTGTCTCAGACTTCACTTCTATTATTACTCTTGTCAGTTAAACACTCTGATAATCACCGATATGATTTTTTCTGTCTTGTAGCTTTCAGTCTCCCGGTGATATGTATCTGAGAGATTTATTTTCATGTTCACAATCAAGGCTCATATAACTGTCTAATCTCACGCTCTAAGAAGCAAAGCTAGATGAAGATCAGGGAGATTTTCACTTGCAAACTGTTTTCAAATCAACCCTTAAGATCTCCGTCTTCTGTAATCCTTTGAATGTCATTTACCTCTGATTTTAACACTACTCAGAGGGAGAGCAGAGGGAAGAACGGGTCTCTGAGTGTGCATCACTTCATTTTGAGTCACTCATGTGCAGTGCTTAAAGAAGTTATACTGTAATAAGAGAAATACAGACTGCGCTTATACATCACGCAATATGGTGGATTCATAGACAAGGAGGTACTGTAACTTTGTGCTTTTTTAACTGAACCGACAGAGTCAACACATGAATTAAATATTTTGCTTGGCAGTTCTTTTGGTTACAACAACACTCTGCTGCCACAGCACTTTAAAACCTCTCTTGCTGTTAAAAAAGCAAAGTTCTTAAAGTCAGCACACATACACTCTCTCTGAGCACCAAAAATGCATTTGTTCTCAAAAGGGATCTGAATTAACCTGACAAGCATCCATTGATACAAGGTTATTTTTAAAAGTTAAGTTATCATTAGCCCACGTCACAGCCAGCCGCTGCCTTTTATTTGACACTTCAGCAGCTCATTTCACTTTTTCATCCTAAAAATAGTGCGTCTATTATGAGTTACATTTAGCATGTATTTGTATACATGTGTACTGAAAAATGAAAAGCCAACACTGACTTATTTTAGTTTATGTAGTGCACTGAACTTATGTTGTGTATGAAAGGCAACTTATTTTAACCCAAACCTTGAGCTTTTCCTAAATTTAAGTAATTTTGTTACTTAAAACAAACCAAATTATGACTGTTTCACAATGTTGATGAGGATCTGTCTCTGATGCTCTTCTAGTCATGTATGTTGTAATTGGAATAATGGGTAAAGCACTTAAAAAACACTAGTTTGTTTGCGTAAGAGGACATGTTTTAGTAATAAAAGTACTTTTTTAAATATTAATACCAACTTAGTAACTGACTAATTTTTCTAGCTATGAATGCTATCTAGTTTATTTAATTCTAAAATATACTGTATACAAACATAAGGGTGTTTTTTAAGAAGAAAGTAAGAAAGCAGGAGAGGACTGTAACCTGTTTCACCAGGAGGAGCACCCATGGAAAGGAAGGAAGAACCTTCACTGACATTTAAACCAAAACAATAATGTTTAGGACAGACAGTCCCGGGTGATTCGTGCATTAAAACAGCATTGCTGATTTCTTCTGCAGAGACCAACAGTACAGAGGATTCTGTCGTCATTAATTGATGAAACCACAAAAAAGACTTTACCTCACTGCTGATAGAGTTTAAAAGCAACTCCAATGTTTGATCATAGTAATTACTGTTGTGGAATGGGTCATGGGGTCAGTCGTTCATTTTTGCATTGCTTAACTATATAACAAGGTTAGCACATTTGCTTTGTGATTTGTGCTTCAGCAGAACCTACTGTGCTTTGAAGCCTTGTGGCGATAAGAGATGAACAGACAGGGATGTAAACAGTTCATGGAAATACACCAGCACCCAGCAGTTCAAGATTAAATGGATGAAGGGCCGCTTACAGATAATGCCAAAATAAACTTTATTCAACACGACTACAGCAGAAGATAGACAAAAGAAACAGACCAGAAGGGTAAACAAAAGATAAGAAATAAGCACAAATCAACCTTTTAGTCAATTCTAACTACAGCTGCCATGTAAATAAGCAATGCAAACAGCACTGATTTGAAACAATGCTGAACCAGTTCAAATCAACCTATACCAAATTGAGAACATTAATGTGTTTCTTTTCATGGAAATAGCAGTGTAGACTGCTTTCAGTCAAAGTTTTCATCTTGTTGCTTCCCTTTGATAAAACAAAAACTCAAAACAGTGCAAGTACTGTTGTTTTATGGGCGCCATGCCGTCTGTTTTGATTTTCAGCTGCTAGTAAAACAAGTTTCTTCGTAATGAACTACCAGCAAATTGTCGTCCATTATGGAAGCTGGACTGCAGAATGACATTAATCTTGTCAGTGAGAATTTTGAATCAGCGGAGGAAAAGCCAGTGCAACAGCAAGGGAATGGTTTCTTTGAGTGCAGGTGAGTTATGGTTAATCATTACTGGACAGACAAGTGCAGCAATGCCTGATCAACTCACTTGTTTTTTTTCATAGCTGTTAGCAGCGGTGTAGTCTTCCTTCTCTTTGATCCTTTCCGCACAGAAGCAAAGAAATTCACAGGTAAGATGGTGGATGATGATTCCACAGAGGAACAACAGACAGGTAATCTTCAGAATCAGAGACTTGCGTAACAAAGATGACGTGACGAAATGGCAAACAGCCACAGGCAACCAGAGACAACGGGGGGCAGGGACAGAACTCGTAGTCTCAGAACGGAAAGCTGTGACGTTACCGAGGAGTCGAAACAGGCAAGGTTGGCAACAGGTGATCAATCCAGAGTGAAGGAGAGTCTTGCATAATACTAAAGAACAATCTGATACAGACTGCTGGGAGACTGGGGTTTATATAGTGAGGAGACCAGTTGCAGCAAGTTTGGCTTGATTGCAGAGCAACTGAATAGGTGCATGTGATTGGCTGAGGAGCAAGTGAGTGATCGGAGCTGCCAACAGTGAGTCATGCGACACATGAAGAATAATGTTCACGCCGTCTCCACAACTTCGTCCACACCTTGTTCTTTTTTTCAGCATGAATTTTTCAGTCAAAAGGAGTCCAAAAACTAACACTTGCCAATTCTTCCTGCTTGTCGTCTGCCATGTTTTTTTTTTTTTACTTTTAAGTCATGTTTGACCTTCAAGAGATTTTTACAATTTCCAACGTTAAGAGTCGGGACTCTGGTTGTGTTTAAATGAAAATTTGTCAGTGTGTGGTGTGCTGTATGGGTCATATCATTGCACTTCATACAATATTGGAACAAAACTGCCAAATCTATGATTTTATTTTTGTCGGTAGGTGTGGGGTTTCTCACATTTTCAAATTCATTCAGATTTTAAAAATCTTTTAATGTTGGCCAGGCATAAAGGAAAAAAAATAAATTGCAATATGCATTTGAGTCCCAGCATCTGACAGTGAACATTTTCAAATCCAAGTCAAAGAAGCTGTTGTCACAAACTTGTCGGTTGTCTTCACTGATTCATGTCTACTGCTGCAGATCACAACACTCATAATATTTCAAAGAAAATGACTGCAGAGCAGGATGGATTTGTGTTAATGATCCCCGTATGCAAATGACCTCTTTCACATCTTTGCATCTCATCTCTTTGTTTTTCATCACACCCAATGCTCATCAGCAGCAATGACCATGAGACTTCCCACAGTGAGGCAAAATCTGGGCATGTTTAGGAACTCCACTGTCAGTGTTGAAAGGTATCTTACCAGGGGGGCTTTCTAATTAAACTGGTGCCCAAACCAAGGCTGTGGGAGACAGTGCATCTGCTATGCAAAGTGGCTAGAAATCCTCCAGCTGCCCATCTGCAGAACTTTTCATCTGGCCTCTATTGAAGGAGGAGGAGGTTTGGGAAAATGCCTTTATTTTTCATAATCCCCCCTCTCTCTCTCCTATCTTATCCATATTTCATGAAGAGCTCTGGAGGTATGAAATTGTCTGAAACTAATCCACTACTGGATATTTAGTCCCAGATTAAAATCACTTGCTTCACTGCCTCATAATTCTGTTCCTATTGATTGCCTGGGTCCAAATATAAGTCAGGATGTACAGAACATTTTTCTGCAGTTTCTGCAGTTGTATCAGCGTGGCCTGTCCGCATAGAATCCATACAAATCGTGCCGACCAGAGTTAGCATTTGCACTTAGCTTTTGCACCACCTCAGCCAGCACTGTGAACGGTTAATTTAGGCTCATGTTTATATTGCAAAGACATTCTAAACTTGTCATCACCCCCCTGTGGCATATGCATCTGCTCACATAGGCATTATTTAAACAGAATTCAAAACAGCCCCTGATTATCAAGACAGACAGCTGGAGACACTGTGAGTCTTGGTGGTATATGACTAATATGACATGTTCAGCACACTCAAGGGCAGATCAACTCATTGGTGCCTGAGGTAAAAATGCAGTTATTTTCCCACCAGCCTGTAAGGAAGGCCCCACCTGTCAACAAAGCAAAGATCCGCAGATTGCACATGATTTATAAAAGATTTAATAGGGCGCATACAGTGATACACTGCAGACTATAAATAAGGTGTATACTGACAATGTTGTACATAAAGAGATAAAGTTTAAAATCTATCTTTGTGTGTCAGTGTCTTTTGGTCCAATTGTCACATCAGGCAGCCAATTCAATACAAGCTGGCAAAAGCGCCGCAGCCTGTTATCAACACAGTGAGAATAAAGATGAGAAGAAAATACCAGAGAGGTTTTCACAAATAAACACAAAACTGTAAAAGTCATTGGCAAGCATCCTCTCATGGATAAGGATGGCAAGATTTGATATTTTTCTTCCCTGAAAAAGACCAGAACCACACAAGTGTTCATTAGTGTTTAAGTCCATCTCTCTATACTCCCTGACTCTGCCCCGTTTGTGCTACTTAGCCCTAAGTCCTAAAAAGTTACGGTCGCAAACAAATATGGTAGCAGCAGGGCTCGGAACCTTTTTAGTAAACATTATCCAAACATTGTACATCTGTTTGGGTCTGAACATTTGATGCTCTGCTGAGTTTTTGCAACAGCAGGATTATTTAAGTGGAATGGAGTCAAAATAAATCACAGTGGCTATTTTCAGTTTGCTCAAAAAATTGTCTGGCACACAGCAGTGTGATATTTATCTATACCGATAAATTATCAACACATTACTGGAATTTTTAATATTGACAGTCAATCAGCTATGATGAATTTTGATCAAAAATTTCCCCCAAAAAATGGACATGGAGTCAAATCACTTTCATTGACTTAACAAGTGCAGCATCCTCACACTCCAATGCATGGTGGTATGCACATTTACAGTTGGTTTACAATCCTCCAATGAACACAGAAAGGAAAAAGAAGCACTGCATGCTTTTGTCGTGCCCATGAAGCTAAACTCCTGCACTGCAGACTTGAAAGCCACATGTCGTGACCAGTGCAGGTGCAGTGTTTTTGACAGTTGCACAGGAAGACAACATGATTGCAATTAGCAATAACATGATCCGCAAGGTTTTTGAGAGGGGAGAAAAAGCGCTCATGCCAGTTAGATTTTATTAGGTCAGAGCTTTGGAAGTATTAAATCATCCATCTTGCTCACTACATCTTGGCTTTTCTTACCCTCAGGTGTGCATACTTGATGACCTTTTTTTTTAAATACAAAAATGGGAAATTATTGGTTATTTTATATCAGCCACGAGAAGCAGAAATAGTTTTTGGACATCAGTTGAGATCTCTTGCACATTGGAATCAGCAATAAGCCTTTAGATACACAATAGGCAATTTTTTTTAAAAATCTCAAATCTCTCAAAAACACTTTACTGGACTAAGCAGACCATAATAAACATATAAAATATCATCAGCATTAAACTAAGTAACACTGATATTTAAAACATAAAAATTCTGTTTGGCGTAAAGAATGCATCAAGCTCAATTAGCACATTAGCTAACAGTTAGCTTATGGCTTACGCACAACAAGCTGACAAGGGAGAAACGTGGGTTAGTATCATATTTTTAAAAAAAATTAAAAAATCAAACAGCTTTCCAGCAGTTTCAGTGTGGCTTATCAGCAGCCATTTGTGTTAAAACTAATTTCACTTAATTGCAGTGATAATTGCTAATTATAACTTTCACTTCCTCTTGTTATGGTGTGAAACTGGCTGGAATGTGACGCGCACAGGTGTGAATGATATGATAACCAGAGGTTTTATTCAAAACATATTCTAACCTCAACTCTCCATGAAGGCAGGTGGCACTGACAAATCGTTGAGAAGTCTCTCTTCAAATTTTAACATTTTCATGATTTTTGAGCCGAGCTGGCTGGAGAAACAACAGGAGGGTGAAGTCAAGGCAAGCTGCGGGGGTGGGGGCCCCCTTCAGATTTACATTCGTGCTGTTTTTCCTCCAGGGCTCTCTCCAACTCACCATCCATGAGACTCAATCATCACAAAGCTAAAGATGGAGATGTGTTGATTCATGCCTGCCAGTGAAATCACAGGCCGACTTTTCGGTGCCAAAAGCCCCACATGCATGGCAGGTGAGAAACTCAATGAAACTCAGAGGGAGAAAGAGGTGAAGGAGTAAAAAGCATCAGTCTGTCACTGTTCGCTTTTCAAAATGAAGTCTGGGGGGTGTCATAAAAATAATTCAAGAAGTTTGAAAAGACGTGCAGCAGAACAGGAGTTGAACGAAGCAAGATTTATAAGCACAACTCCAATATGTCGCTTTATTCATTCAGTAAACCTTGGAATAATCATTAAATAACCATATGCAATAAATAAAACATTGGCAACACTGGATGACATTTACTTGAAGCAACAACAGAGTGCTTCAGTGTACTGTAAAAACAAGACCAAGTCAAATTTCTGCAAAAACAACCCGCAGTAGTCTTTAAGAGAACCACTTCAATGTACCGTTGATTAATTACTGAACTGTGTTTTCTGCAATTTTCTCTGAATTTTTGGCACAATTATATGGCTACAAATTGTTTTTTCAGAGGGTGCTATGGCTAAAGTGTATTGTCTGGTATAGTAAAAGTCTTCTTTTGTCCAAAGATTATTCCCTCAATAAAATTCTGACAAGTAAACAAAGTAACAGGTGGTTGGCTACAGCAGAGGCAAAAGAATAATACCATGTCCACAGTGCATGGATCTGTGTTTATTTGTTGTTCTGGGGTCCCAGGCTCTCCAGTTCATGAATGTTTACATAGGCCTAATACAGAGCTGGCCCAAAGCATAAGCAGAGTAAGCTGCTGCTTAGAGCCCCAGTGTCCATCAGGGGTTACGGTGATTATGGACATGCATGCTGCTGTGAAGCAAAATCCACACAGAAGAGTTAGTCGGCAAAGTGTGAAGACTACCAGTCACTGAGAAACGAGCAGTTAAGTACAATCACAACTGCATGTTTAGGAGCAAAAATTCACAGAAGTAGCTAAGAAAGAAAATCAAATATTTCAAAAATATGCAGCAAGATGACACGGCAAACACTAAACTGTGGTGCTAGCAGCGTAGCATCTTAATTAGGGAGTAGTACACCTACAACGTAATAACATTTGAACTTACTTAACATTTATTTGACTAATTATCAATGTACAACCGGTTGGTTTTGTGTTTATAAAGTGGCTAAATCACACTTTTCAGGATCGAAAAACAAGTTTTTTCTCTCCATTGACTACCGTTCAAAGTTTTTCTGAAATAAGGTTCCTTGGGGTCCACTGGAAGGGGCATGGCTTAGTCACTCTATTGTATAAGGGAAATGTACCATCATCAATAATGCTTTCATCTTCCTGTGCCATAAGGCTAAGGCTTTTATTGCTTATTGGTGAGTTGCATTTAAACTGACAATATTTTCATCAGGGTCAAGTTGCAGTATGCAAAAAATCAGTTAATGTGAGGTTGAACCTTTGGTTTAACCATAAATCACAGATGATGTAGAAATTTAAACAACACTGTACTGATATCCTCAAAAACAGACCAATCCGGTGAGGATCCATTCACTGTAGTACTAATGTTAGTCTCAGTGTGTCACTATAATTATGATACACAGGCAACAAAACAATTGAAAATCAAGACTTGTTTCCCCAATTGTTCAGGTTTGAGGGTCCACCATTTAAATGTGTAACTCACTGTAAAAACACATCAGAGCTTAAACAAATTTTTTGTCCTGGCAGCCACTTCTTGTCTTGCTCATTCATTGTAAATACAAAGCAAAGCAGAATTCATTAGTCTAAGAAGTGTTAGAGTGTTTTCTTGGCTGAGCTGATAAAGTCGTAGGAGTGACCAGGCCAAAATATCTCAGTGGCTCCAAGCTGCAACAGCAAACAACACTGAATCCATACAGAAGACTGAATACCTCACTATATGTTCTTGTTTATTCCCTGAAGAGAAATGTTTTTAATGAGTCCCCTAGTGATGACTTCAAGGACTGGCCGTACTTCTTCTTCTTGAGGCCAATCATTTTACCTTCATATCACAGATTCCCAAGACAACAGTAACTCTTCCTGAACCATTGCATTCACTGAAAACATTACACCTCCCCTGCCACCAGATTTCAGGGGAAAAAACTCATCAGAATTCAATTCTTGTGAGAGCAGAATTCCCAGGCGAGGTGAGCTTGTGCTGGAATTCAGATTTACCAGGTTCTACTTGGAAATATAGCTTGTATCAAAGGGGAGTGAGGATCAGTGCAAAAAGTGAGAAGATGAGAGCATTTCATGGAGTTATAGCTTCCCTCCAAAGTCTCAGAAAACAAAGCAGATGCAGACAGCAGACAGCAGACTGAAACAAGGTCAAAAATCTCTCATCTCTTTAGGTTTAAAGCAGACTTGACATGATTTGTTTGCAAAATTTAGTCATCAATCAATCATGATAATATATAATAATAATATTCATATGAAAAAATTCATTGATTATGCAATATTTTAATGTATTTTGCACATGCTCATCCTAAATTGACAGCCATGTTAAACACAGAAAACCAAACTATCATGAAAGATTACTTCGAAGCTAACCAGGAAAGTTTTTAAAGCTGTCTTTGCTGATTTATGGTTTATTGATTGTTCAAATTTCTTCAATGGAAATGTCTGTAGATGCAAAAAATGATGCATGCACAGGGAAACTCATCGAGACAGGACCTATAAGAGGTTAAGGAAGTCTTTTCAAAGCTCATATGACTTATTTTGCCTCAGAGTTGTGTGTTTTTGAGTTTCCAGAATGATAAATGTTTCTATATTTGCCAGGTGTTTACAGCATGGGGGGATTTCCTGATTGCAGCCGTTTTAAAATCTTTATCCTAAGTTCTTTATGCATTAATTTATGCATTAATTCTACTGCAATCAACTGCTACAGTTTGTGGCTGACTTTAAATAAATTCTGAGGAGTTTGACTGTCGGCAAAAGCAAAACATTTCAAGCTGGGGCAACAAAATTCTTTTTCTTTTCTTTCAAATAAAGAAGGACAAATGCAACAAAGGGGTCCTTGTTTGCATTGCTGGACAGGAAGTGTGTGATGTGTGTAATGTGAACGTTATTGAGTTAAAAGGACACACTGAGGTGCGTTTTGTGTTCGTCTGTAGTTGTTCCAGCTCCTGTGTATGAGCTATGAGAGTCAGCAAACTGGAGGTATGCAAACCTCAGCACTTTGGCAAATGTGACATTTTAAAATTGTGGAAACTTGAAGGAAAACTAGGACATTATTCTGAAAGGTCCAGTGCAGGATTTAGTGGCATTTAGTGGTGAGGTTGCAGATGCTGGAGGGATATTCAGATGTTGCTAAACATCCCTTCACCAGGAGAGTCAGCGGTAGCTGTGAAACCTGTGAAAAATGTGGAAGGCCCTCTTTAGAGCCAGTGTCTGGGTTGTCCATTCTGAGCTTCTGTAGAAACATGGTGGTGCAACATGGTGGACACCATGGAAGAGGAACTACTCCCTCTGCAGATATAAAAAGGCTCATTTTAAGGTTATGAAAACACAAAAATTCAGTTTTTCAGTTGATTATACACTGATGAAAACACACTCATGAATATTTAATTCAAATTCATCCATATTCTGCCAATAAATCCCTCTAAATACCACGCAATGGATCTTTGCTTTACCTGTCCAGTAGTTGACTTTTTCACCACCTGCATTTCATTTTTTCATCAGCCAATCTCTCTCTCTCTGTCTCTCTCTGTATATA
>JAQLOL010000026.1:9187454-9213045 GCA_029783665.1 Naso thynnoides | reverse complement strand
TTTTTTTTTTTTTTTTTTTTTTTTTTTTTTTTTTTTTTTGAGAATAGTAAAATGACGAGTGGAAATACCGCGTGGGAAAAAAACTGGTTCAACTTGACACTTTTCACTGTCACCCATAGTGTGTTGAAGCGGTATATCAAAAGGCATATTCGGATGTTCGAGCTGGTGCCATTAAAGTCATATTATTATTCTTTGTCAGGCACACAGGGTTTTGAATTATAGTATTCAAAGAGGGAAAAGAATGCAGACTGCCTCCTGTTTCATATTGATGCTTTACTGTACCTCAGTCAGTTGTAAATAGACACCTTAAGAGTTTGTCTCTCTTGGAGCTTTTTTTGCATTTACATTAAAGTTGGTGAATAAAATGTTTTCCTTGTGCATCTTTTCAGAATTAAAGTTTGGGTTGAGGAAGTGTTGCCATTCATGGAGTTCATTTCTCTCCTTTATTTTATTGTTTTATGACGTCTTAAAAATCTAAGTGCCCTTTTTTTCTTTCTTCTCACCCATTAGACCACACAGCTGTGAAGCAATTCTCTGGCAAAAATAAATAAATAAATCAGGTTACCATGTGTTGAACTGTTTAAGCTCTAAGCAGCCGGTTTGATGAATTACAAGTCAGTTAGTCCATTTTGCTGACGGAATGCAAATTTATTTATGACCCTGAGACTGGGAGAAAATGAAATCATCATACATTTCCAAACACTCGTGCAGTGTTTTAGATTAGGGGAATCTACTTGGGATGGAAACACATTCTATGAATAAATTGTTTGAGTTCTCTTTTGAAAAAACTCAAGGAAGCACTTCGCTCAAACACCAAATCTTAAATTAAGGGTTCGACAGGACATCCTTTCTTCCTGCAGGAGAGTCATACGTTGAATCAAACACACCAAATCAACTTTAATTTTTAGAGTGTCCGCTTTTGATTTATAGTCATGGAATAAAATGCAGCCCATTTCATATGATTTGGTGGTTATCCCATTTTACATTTTCATCAAATCACATTCTCGGGCCATATCTGTAAAATTGAGAAATCGTCAGAGCTGAAGTGGTGGGATATTGGAAGTTCAGCTTCATCAGCAGTCTGTGCTGCTGAAATGAGAGACCTTCAGCAGGCTCCTTCACCAATCTCCCACCACCACCCCCAGCACCACCACCGCCACACCAACCTCTTGTTAACTTTCTCTCTTTTTTCAAACCCTTCATGTTTCACTCTCATTTAGTTTTGCTTTTTCGCTTAACTGCACAAGATGTGGAGAGATGACACCGAGGCTATTTTCTTTGACTTGTGGGACATAATTTCATTAAACAAAGCTGCAGCTATGCATAGCATTTCCAGATCATAATATTTTTTACGAGTGTATTGAGTGCTAAGAATACAATAACTTGGACTAAAAGCCTGTGTGTATTACAAATGTAGGGATGATGATGACTTTGATAGTTATTATAGAGAATATGTGTTTTAACATCTGTTCTATATATACATTGTATATATTAATTACTAAATCTATGTACGTATGTATCTGTCTAGCTATAGATACATACATATGCATGCTGTTTATTCACACACACACACAAACATATATACCCTCGAATGAGTGATGTGGGCCCCCTTTTCATATAATATATAACAGCAAGTACATAGTCCACAGGCAACGTTCGAGTGTTAAAGTAATACCTTCCAGCATTTCAGGCAGGTGTTGGTTAAGCTCCCCTATCAATAACATTTAATTAAATAGATACACTATTGATCATCATACAGCCATTTCGCATAGTAATTAATGGCTAAAATGCTGTGGCATGCAAATCTGAACCTCAATTTCATTCTCATTGGACTGCATCCTCATAAGTGGTTTGCAATGTAATATGCAATCCGCTGATGGCTTATTAAGATCTTTACAGTCATTTAATCTGAGACTGTGGTCAATTATATCTCTCTGGAGTAGCATTGCAGTTTAATTTGATATAAACAAAACAATAGGCTGTGAAGCTGTGGTCATGATGGAAGTTGATACACCCACTCTCGCTCTCTTTCTCTCGCTCCACAAGTCTGTGCTGGAATGCAGACAGTCAGAGGCTGCACTGCATCCCCCTCTAGGGACCTTCTGTGTTGTTTGTAAACAATAAATAATATTAATTTCATGCCGGACACCTCTGCTGGATCAATGCTTATCGACCAGACGAATCAGTTGTCTTTATAGGTTGCATATGTTGTGAGTGTAATTGCTCAGTTTATGGCAGGATGAAGGAACACACACTCCTGCAGCAATCTGTAACGTAAAAATGAGCCTCATGTTTTTTTAATAATTACCCGTCGCTTTGAATCATAGCCACAGTTAACAATCTGAGATGATACAGGAGAGATGGCTCAGTTCTGTCTCGGATTTGTGATTGATTGCCAGAGTACAAGCTGCTTCAAGTCTCAGGATATTGTAACGCAAGCCAGTGACGGAGAGAAAATTAATTACAACACCACAAATCGATGAACAACTGAATGTGTCAACTCCCCAAAGAGCTGTGATTGTTCACTGTTGTCTGATTGAGGGAGCGAAAGAGGGGCAAGACGCTGGACCCAGAGGAATCCGTGGAAGACAAGGTGGCGGAAGAGGTCGTGCCCTGCCTTGACTCAGCAAACACATCACAGCAAGAAAACACAGTTGAATAATTCCTTTAAAAACAGCCAAAGCTAAACCAGCTTGCTGTAAGAGGATAATTAACTGACTATGCATTTATACATACATATTCGCAGAGCTTATTTGAAATGCATGTAGCTCGTGTGCAGAGAAAAAAGGCACATGCTGTGACGAGGAGAGACCAGCTTGCACTGCCTGATAGGACACAGAGCAGATTAGCAGAATGAGAAAGATCATTATGAGCAACCTTACAAGTGACCAAGGCTGAGTCATTCTCTTGCATTAAGCTGCTATGCGTCCGTGCTTACCACTTCTATCTACACAGCCCATTAGGATTTGATTGTAAACTATATGGCCGTGGGGTTGTGCATCACTGCACGTATGCGTGCACATGCATGTGTCTGCGTTCGGCGCTGTCATTGTGACTGTGAGTTTGACCTTTTGCGAGAGATGCTGGATGGAGAGAAGGCTTAATGAGTTTGTATAATAGCTGAGCTCTATCTGAGGAATCATCCATCTACATGAGACCCGTAATTAGCTGGTAAGACAGTGGTCCAGTTCTGTGCCTTCACTTATTATTCTGCTGACTATGTGTGTGTGGAGAAATAGATAAACAAAGACACGACCCCCCCACCCTGAAGTGTATTAATAATCTGCTGTCGATTCTGGCAGCATTGTAAAAGGCACGGCTGAACAGTCTGAAAATCGCTCCACTGACACCCTCAGAAAATGAGGAAAAGCTATCTGCAACATAAGTCACATCCTGGTCTGAGTTTGCTGACAGGTGTACACTCTCATGGGAGTGCTAATCCTCATGCTTCTTCATCTGTGTGTGTCCGTTACTGATGTACTGCAGCAGGCACACAAAACCCCCAAGACAAAGCAGAGGCATATTTAACTGAAACCCAGTGACATGCAGATGTGATCTGTGTGAATTTGTATGCAAAGCACCGATCTTGATTCCTATCATACAGGACTGAATGTCATATCCATCATTTCCATGTAAGGCAGAAGATATGAAAAGCACATTTGCAGGGATACGGATGAAATAATTTCCATTCTGTCGTGCGTTGCCAATATGTGGTTAGTTATGCTTATTCAACATATGTAAATGTTTGCCTAAGAAAAGGGATATAACAGCAGGGCGCGCTGAGGACGCTCCATTCCCAGCGAGCACGCACGATCCGCTCCTGGTTTTGCTGCTCCGCTCATCGCAGCGTATACCTTCCCCTCAGTACTCACGCGTTGCTGTGCAAGCAGATGTTCCTTCTCTGGTGCCAATTCTTACAATTTTCGCATTTGGAGAAGGTATTCTTCCACGGGCAAAGTGACAAGACACAACAGAAACTGCCTCCCTGCTCGGCCAGTGAGAGAGAAAGGGAGAGTTGTGAGCGCGGATAGCAGCTTTTGGGAGAGATACAGTGCGGTCAAGCCGCGGCGGCGAAGCGAGGAAGCAGTTTATTTACCACACCTGTGATGCGTTGTTCTGAGCAACGAAGACGCACGAGCGGGATACTGATGGCCACGGTGCGGCGGGAGGATATGTGTTGAGGAAAAGGACTTGGGCGTTGTGAAAACAGGCGTTAAGTGTCACAGAGGACACTCTCCGGACCTTAAAAAGCCCCGCGTGCCAGCTTTTCCTCTCTGCCTCCTGCCTTTTGAAACTTAGGTGATAAAAAAACACACGAAGATGCCCTTACTTCTGGGCCCCTTTGTCCGCTGTAGGTTCAGCGCAACGCTCCTTGTGCTCTGGCTCGTCTTCGCCGGCTTCACCTGCACTGGTGAGTTATATCATGTAAGCTTTCTGTTAATTAAGCTGTCAAATGTCTGTGTCGCACACACACAGTGAGTACGTACAAAAGGGCCGCACGTGACAAGTTGTTTTCTGGCGGTTTTTTATTTTATTTTATCGTGCCGACACGCAGCCGCGCGAGGCAGAGCACGTTGTTGGCAGTGGTTATTGTTCTATAATTTGCTAGCCCTCATCAATTAGCTTGTACCTTCAAGGTTACACAGTCTGATGCCTCACACGTGTCCACAAGGTTAAAACTTGAGTTAAATGTCAACTATCATTGTCCGTCTTTCTCATGTTGCTGATGTATATTTGAGCAGCGCATGTTTTGTCCCCTCTGTCGTGTCTGTAAGGGAAGTTGGGGCGACACCTGCTTATTAAAAAGCAGAGCAAACCTGCACTTTGTGAGATGTTTGAACAGACGGGCCCGTGAACAATGAAATGCTCTGCCCAGTATCATTGCGCTCCTTTCATAATGTCACATAAACAATCTTCATTGCGTTTTTCCCCGAGCCTAATTCCATTGCAGCAGGAATATCACCTCGCTAATCATTTTGTTATTAAATCTTTGAGCTATGTGGCTGCAGAGCGGACCGGGCAAACCGCACATTCAGAGGCTGTATTCATCCATCTAACCGGGTGCTCTGCTGGCTGCGAGCACGATCATTCAACTCCACGTTTCACTCCGACCACGTCTCGTTCCTGCTGCATTTGCAGTATGGTGACAGCTTTACGGAGTTGGTAGACGACCTACTCGCACTGATGAGTTACATTTTATGATGAAGCCTCTTGGCCAGACACTGCCGATTGCATGCAAATGTGCTCTGATGTACAAAACAATCGCCCACTGTGAGGTGAGCCTCAAGTATTCTGACTCAAAGTTAGTTCCCCTCAGCAGCTTATAAGCCATTTGTAAGATGGCCTAAATTGCAGTTTAAAATGTCCTTTCTCCTCAGTGAAATTTCTCATAAAAAATAATAAAATAAAATCTGAATCCTCATAATCACAACAGCTTTTTTAATAACAATACATGAGATTTTAATTCTAAAAATCCATAATGTATTGATGGTGCACAGTCAGTCCAGTCCAATCAGTGATTTAATCAATGCAATCAATTACTCTGTGGCTGATAATGCACTAATTCACAGTTCAGCCCTTTGACTATTTGTGAACACTTTTTTTACCCTTTCTCCCTGATGCTGAATATCACCCTCACAATGCCACACAGCTGGAAGCTGCTGGTGAGCACCCAAAGCATGAGAGTTTCACACACCATTTGCCTTGCGCTTGTTTCCGAACTGTTAACCTTTGTTTGGACAGAGGGCAAACATGTTAAAGTTAGTGTAATTGTGTCTCTTGCTTCAGGACACTGAGATGATGAATTAAAAGGGCTTTTCTCTTGCATTAATTAGTGTATGATTATGAATATATTAGGATTAAATAAACAGTCTTGCTCCAGGGACATCATATATCAGGCTAAGTAAGTAGCAGTGCGGTGGTATTTACAAGTCATTTTATGATGACTGTTTAAACTGATATATTTCTGTTTGAGTTGCTGGTATATGTGTGTGTGTGGCGAGGTGGATCAGTGGAGCCGGTGCCTTGCAGCTAGAAGTTATTCCTGCATCATCTTTGTGTGGAAGTTCTGTGTTGCCTACATACTGTAGGTGCAATGCTGTTTGTCTTGTTTTCTCAGTTTCTAACGGTGTCCAGTGTGTTTTCCTGTCTTTTATTCAATGCATGTTGGAATATTCTCAGAGGCCCTCTGTGCCTCTTAATAGCAATGAACCTACTAATAAAATAAATGAATACAGGGATATGGATAAAATCTGTTTTTATCCATTTCTATCCTCTATCAAATTCTTAGGCAGACCACTCTTCATGTTTCAAACTGTCGCTCTCTATCACATATTAGGTCAATACAAGCATCAATCTAAGCTCCCATCAGAGCTCGCAGGTTATATTTTATTGGACAGAGTTGCTAAAATGGATCGGAAAGGTAATTTCGCAGCCAATTCTTTCTACATCAGGATGGGGACAGTCTCAGCTGAGATCAGTCGAGCTATCCTCTGTAGAGAGGCAAGGCGCTGACTCTGCATTTGTCTGTATCAAAAGCCAACTTGTCTCTTTTTTTGCAGGGAAACATAACTCAGTCAGTAATAAAGGTAGGCCTGTCAATCTAGATTTGAGCTAGCTGAGCACTTTCCCTTTCCCTGTGTTGTGAGTGATCTGACGGGCTGGACAGAGGGGGTAGGTGTGCTTTCAGCCTCAGGAACAAAGAACTGTTCTGCTTTGCCTGTGTGTGCTCACCACTTGATGTTTTCAGTATGCGAGGCATGTGTGTGTGAGCGTGTGAGCGGGTGTTTCCACAAGGATTTGCATACATGCATTTCTGCTGCATGCGTTAGGGGTTATCATGTCTGCAGATTATTTCAGTTCTCGCTTCTTCTGTTGTTTTCTATTTATTCAAACTTTCCTATTAGTCTGGTGCCCATTGTTAGTCCCTTGTTACATCTTCGAGAAAAGACCATCAAAACCCCAGCTATCCATGCAGACAGAATAAAAATCCTGGGTTTTTCTTTGTTTTTCCCTCTGCCCAAAGAGAGCGTTGCCAAGCAATTGTTGTCTTGTTCAGCGAGGGAGCATGGGATTTGGTATCAGGCACCTTCCTACTTGTGTGAACAGCCACCTCAGAGCGATTTCCATGGGGTGTAAACCTTATGATGATGCAAGGAGATGGCCATTTAATGACAACAAGCAGAAATCTGTTGCATAATACTGTAATTTGTGAGGTCCCATTTTCCTAGTACAGTAATATAAGGCATTTTTTACCAGACGTCTCATCGTCCTAATGGGAATCATCCCAGAGTTGTCTTTCTCACAGCCAGTTTTGTCTCTCCTCATTGACTCACTAAAGAATGCGATAAGGAGAGCAAAAGCTGAAATTAACATAATTTATTGGGGGAAATTGCCTTCTGGTCAAAGGAATTTAAAACCACTTCGTTTCTGTCCCATAGCTAATGCATGGCAAATGATCGCCATGTATTTGCAGGGATATGGTCTTTTACAGGGAAGTGATAATTTACTACCAGAAAGAGTTTTTGTTCCCTCTAGTCATGGGAGATGAATTCAAATGACAGAAAACGGGAAGACTCGTGCACTGGGGGAGGGAAATATCACATAAAATTATTTATTTTCCCAACTGCTGATACTCAACCAGTGAATTAGCATGATGTACAAATGCCGAATATATCATGCAAGGAGGCAATTACACTCTAGAAAAAAAAGCAGGGGAAAAAAATTAAAATGATTTCCCTCCTCAGGAGTACAAATGCCTGTTATGAATTTTATGCTGCATGCAGAATTTGAATTACACAACATCACGGTGAAAAGAGTTGCGAGAGAGACTTGATCAAATGTACTGCATTTTTGAAAATTTCCTCTCTGTCAAATTAATTTGTTGGAAAGAATATTGACAAGTCGAATGAATCCTCTCCCTGTCCAAGTTCTGCAGAATGTAATTTTTTTCAGTTGGAGGTACTGTGATTAATGGAGGCAGAGATAACAGTTCAGCATAAATGAATAAAAGGTAAACAGTGCATGTCAACACAGGTCAGCTTTAAACAATGGAGGAGCACGCTCCATTTGGTGACAAATGCCCAGGCACCTTATCTTTTAGAAGGCTGTGTCCCTGTGCTTATCATTTGCAAATGGCAATATCTTGAGGAGTAGAGGAAGGACACAGGCGTCGTCGAGGACACATGGAGGATGAACCTTGCAGAGGAGGAGGAGCTGGGTGTTATTTTCTGCAGTCTGTGCACAGACCAGGCGAAGGCAGTACATCTCTGTCAAACTGTGCCCTTTTGTTTCAATTACCCCATTTCTATGATTCAGGTCTATGTGAGAGCGCTTAGGGGTTGAAGTTGGGCTGTTTCCCTCCTGAAAAGCTGTGCAACATAGTCACTGTCTGTGCTTTTCTATCCAGGCAGCGTAAAACTGACCTTTCACCTCTGATGTGCGATGAGATTACCCAATGTTTCAATGGGAGCCCACCGTAATTCATAGATGTTCACGCTGTCTGATATTGTATCAGCAGTTGGGTGATTGGCCTCCATCTCTACTGTTGTGCTTCTGTCCCTGGCAACCACCCTATGCCTCATATATCCAAAGGCCACCAATGAGAAGTCTGGATGAGCCTGTTGAGGAGAGCACGGAGCCTCTTCCTCGAGGGTCTAATCGAATGTTCTTTCTCCTGTTTCTTCGCTCTCTCACTCACATTCTCACAGAGAGAAAGAACATGCAGCGCTGACCTTGAATCCAGGATACATCTGTGTTCTGGTGCTGGGAAAAAAGTTCACCCCATCAAAGAGCAATGTGTTATGTGTAGGTCAACGTCCTGCAAGTGACTCACAACAAAACATAATTCTGTCCTTTTTTGTTGTTTTTCTTCCCTGGAATCTCTTGGCCATAATTTTGCTGAATATTGTTGACCAGGAAACGGTTAAGCTTTGGTGTGTGATAGCCTTTGCTGCGGTATGTGGGAGAGCACTGTTTGTTTAGTTTGTTTGTGTGTTTGTTTTTGTAATGCTTGTTTTTAGTATAGGCTACGTGATGTGCTGTCTGGCTGCTCACTTTGTACAGTGGAAATAGTGGTGTGTTAGGAGATGTTCCCAGATCCTTCCTGTTCTCCAAGTGATCAATACTCTTCTCCAAATGGTTAATTGGCCATCAGTCACTGTCAGAGGCAGCGCTTAGGAACCCAGAGGTGTCTTGCTGCAGCTCATAATAAGAGAGTGTCCGGTCCTCTGGGTCCTCTTCTGGCCTTTACTTCAGGCCAGGTGGTGGCTGGGGAAAGCGGATCTGAATGCAATATGGAGAGCTATAGATTAATAGTTCCTTAGTAAGGCCACCAGGGAGCGATGTGAAAGCCACTTCCACTTCATCATACAGTGGACTGGATGCAAAGTCTGCAGAGCTTGTGCTGGGAAAGGAACTTTGAAATTGTGTGAGGGTAACTTGAACGTGAAGTGGCATTCGGCAGATTTTAGCAGTTAATTTTATTATGTAAAAGTGAATTTTTTTCCTTCGTTAAAAATCTTTGTAGGTGTGTGTGTGTGTGTGTGTGTGTGTGTGTGTGTGTATGTGTGTGTGTATGTGTGTATATGTACCCTATAAGTAGTTTGTTATTATATGAAGGAGAACTGATCTCATTAGAATTTTCTCAAGGCTTTTTTTCAGCAGCTTGTAGAGAGATAATAACACTTTTGTCTGCTACTTCATCCTTGAAGAGAAAACACACCTCCAACCAAATGTATGGCTCATTGTTATGCTTAGCCCTATTTAGCCTGGCATGTAAAACACATAATTAGAAATCACCTAAGGCTACCCAGACAGCCCTGCTGGCGCTTGATTGGCAAGGGTATCTTAGAGAGGCCTGGCTCAGCCTGAGCTGGAATTTGTCATCTTGAAGTGATTTTGTTGACAAGACAGGAGGCACAGTGACCTTTCCTAATTATGTGTATGTGTCCAGGCACTGATGCCTTAGGCAAGCAATTCAACTGAGTCAACAGAGCGGTGCCTCTCAAAGCACATTCGAGCCCAGACAGCATGTTGTGCAATGTAAGGTTAGAATATGCTAGGTTTAGCAGCAAGCTGGTTAATAATTCAGTATTGATACAACATTACTAATGCCACCCGTGTCACCTTTTTCTTTATAGAGATGTACAGAAACAAACTGAAAGATCGGGTCAGATCAGGTGCATTCTTTTTCTTGCCTTTTTCTTCCACTTGTACCTGAAATCTTTGGCAGAAATTGTTCTGATGTTAAGCTACACAAGTTGAATCCCACAAAGCATGAACCATTTATTATCCACCCTAAATGTGTAGCAGTGAGAGAACAGCCTTTGTGATCTATGTAGGTCCCAGTGTTATTGTTTTTCCCAAACAAACCATTTCCCGATTTGAAATGAGGTCTGAACATTACTGATTCAAAGCTTAAAGCTAAGCAGCAGATTTTCTTGGCAAGGCCATCAGGAACGCTCGGCTCACAGAAAACACATTCAAGTCCTTGCTCCAATAGAATTAATCATGACAACACAGCCAGCACTGAGGCGAGACACTCCCTTTTTTTATTTATTTATTTTTTTAACTGCACACCTTGCACTTGATCATGGCTCCTCTGGTTGTAAAAGTCCTCTGACAGTGCATTCGTGTTGAATCAAAGTGGGTTTTCATACCTGCAGTTACTTGTCACCAGTGCTTGAATTTCAAAAGACAAGCACAGAGCAACTCTGCTCTCGCATTGTTTTTGTAAATTACCCACTGATACACAATCTTGGGCTTCGGGCAGAATTCATTTTGAAGGTTTAGTGATATTAGAAAAATTGACTCTTATGATTTGAAGGAATCAGTTTTATGAAGACTGATTCTGATCACAGTCTTGAAATATCAAAAGCCATTTTGGACTATTTTTCACTATTTAAAAATATACAACTTATTGTCGTATTTTAAAAATTCAGGTACACATAAGTGATTGTAGTAGAGCCTTAAGTTGTAGTCTTTTAAATGCCATGCTGTCACAAATATTGAATCTGAACTCTAGACAGCTAGGGTTTGCGCAGTGGCCGATACCAAGTACTGATCCGATACCAGCGCATAAAAACAATTCCTTTAAAACTTAGGATGAATTCATAATTTTGTGAAATAAAAATATTTAGATAGAACACTGTAAAACAGTAGTGCAGTAGCAACTTAAATACTAAAGTTTCGGAAGACATAAGTCCTTACACATTACCTGTTTATTGAAGGGTGGGTCTTTACACTGTAAAATATTGCCAAATGTAGACATTTTGTTAGCTCTGTCAAATCTTCGCTGCTCTTAAAAATAGTGCCTACATGTACACAATAGGGCCTACATGTAAACAAAAATAGTAGTTGACGGTGACAACGCAGCACAACTTCCTGCGTACTGTTTTAGAGAGGCAAAGAAGAATTGATTTCAGGTATGTAATATTAGTCAGAGCTAACTGGGAAGCAGCTACATACTGCTTATCGGCTAATAAATTACATGGCATCAGATCGGTGCACAGACCAGCGTACTTACTGATAGCAGTTTTGGTAGTACTGGAGGCAATTTCTGATACTGGTATCAGTATCGGAATAACTATAATTGCTTTTTTAGTGGACTATGTTTCGTCAAGTATTAGATAACTGTAGGCAGTATGCATTCTGTCTTGGACTTGGACTAGAGTCTGACTCCTGTCACAATTAGGATGACTTTAGATTTACCCTGACAAAATTGAACACGGCTTATTTGATTTGGACTTAAACAGCACTGGCACCTGACCTCGTTTGGATTTGATCCTTTTGACCTAAAAATACTTGATACCTGAAAATTAAAAAGTATGGAAAACTGTGCCATGCCTTAATGAATTTACCTTCATTTCCTTAATGTCAGTGCTATTCATTTTCATTGAGTTGACACTTAATTCCCCAGACTGACTTTGCTTGATCAGATAACAGCATCCAATCAAGTTTCATGAAAGAACTAAAGTGTAACTTGAACAAAAATTATGTGATCACTTAAAAAAAAAACATTTCAATCTGCAAAATTTGAGGGTCAAACTACGAAGACTAAACTCATCTTTTTTTGATATTGAAGATGCACAAAAAACGGCAAGTCAGGGCTCTCTGGTTGAAATGACATTACATTTGCTGAGGAGGGCATTATTATTATTATCCTAAGAACTTGTATTCAAAGCTAATCACTGGGGACTTGACTTGATCTTGACTCCAAATGTACTTGTGAGATGTAAAACAATTACTCGGTACTGTTAGATAAACAATGAATTTTTTCAGTGAAACACTGACAGGCAGTTATATCCAATAAATGCCATTCACTCCGAGAGAACATCTTGCCATAATCAACTTTAATAAATAACAGTGGGTGAATGTTTAATCACGTCCACAGGAGAAACTTGTGAAGCAAATGTTAAAAATTGATAATGTGTTGAAATCCTTTACTCTTAAATACTTCACTTAATGAACACAATCCTAAGATCTTATAGTATTTGATTTAAAAAAAAAATCAGAAAGACAACAATGAAATGAAAGCTGCAGGCTAGTTCAGGAAGTCCACTGGAGTAAACAAACAGGACAGATCTTCTCTTTCTTTACACCGTGTCTGTTCATGTACAATAAGTGTAATAGTATGTTATTCCCCTGTGGGTTAAATTTAAACACATCAAAAGAATTACAAACAGTTTTTTCCTCACCATAACCCACGTCTCATTGTCTTCAGTGGTGTGTGAATGTGGCTCACTCAGCTCTGTGTTGTTGGAGTTGCAACAGTCAGGCCATTCGTTGATCAAAAGTAATGAATTGTCAACTATTTTACAAATCAAATCATCACTGAAGTATTTTTCAACTTATAGTTTTATTAGGGAATCTTATCAGACAATCGGTTTTATATATAACAGTTCTGAGCATCTGGCTGTAATCAATCATGTGACAGTACTTGATCTTGTCAATCACAGTCTTACACAAGTCTTGCCTAAGAGACAGCTTATCCAAGTATTTTTCAAGCAAAAATGTCAACATTTTGTTGGTTTCAGCTGCTTAAATTTAAAGGTTTGCTGCTTTTATTTTTCATTATGATTTTAAACGCAGTGTCTTCGCTTTTTGCAAATTTGAAGATGTCACCTTGGGGTCTGCAAAATTATGAATTTTTTTTTAACCTGTTTTTGCAAAATAAACAGATTTCTGCTGAATATAATGAATTGCAGTCCTAGTAGTAATGCAGTTGGTATGGGAATTTTGGGACCGATGCTGATACCAATATTAGACAGTAAGTAAATTCCTTTATCCAATATATCGGCTGATATTTTACATATAAAATTATATAATGTGATTATCAAGTACGTATGACAAAGATATGTAATGGAGGCAGGATATCTAACAAACTTTATTTCAAACATTCGTGCACTGGACAGTAAACATTTCATGTATTACCAATTAAATAATGGACCGTCCTCTGCTGGACAAACTACATAATAAGACCATTTTAAATTATTAGTCCAAGCATTTTTTCCAGCCATAAAAAACAGTTTTAATATCAGCACTTATTGGAGAATATATATGCTGATACCAATATATTTGATCGATATTTTGGTTGGGCCCTATCTGCCACAGTATAACAGTTGGTCTTATTTGGGTGGCTTATATTAACCTTGTCTCTCTCTGTCTCAGGGGTGGTCTTTGGCACTGGATGTGAATATTTAACATTGTTCTGTGTGTAAATCCCAACATGCACCTTGTAGCTGTCAGCTTACAGGCTGAGCTTGTGCCAATGTAAAGCATTGCTCATTAGAAAATACACTCTCAAGTTCATGCAAACTTCATCTCTCATTTATTTTTAATTAAACAGCTCGAGTCATGTACACAGTGTGTCGATTTACCTTTCATTAGTGCACAACAGGTCTTGGGTTAAGTCTGCTGGGTGCAGTCAATTGACAGATATAAACTGACATAGGCATGAAATTTGGTGTGGGTGGATAGCAGATATATTGCAGTTCTTGTTAGTGTTCAAGCCTCCTCTGTCAAAAAGACAGTATGATGTCACCACACTGCAGCGCTTCCACTCTGGTCGAACAGATGCTTCTTTAGCTTAATTGGACACTGAATCATGTGTACTTGCTGGGATACTGTTCTAGACTTGAAAATGCTTTTACAGATTATTGATTTTAATTTCTTTTGGGAGTTGGCACTGTTCAACTCGTTCTGTAAAGGCAACAAAGCTCAGTTCAGTTTGGTCATTTTAATTAATTTCTCGAACATGCAGCTGGGGCGGGCGGACATCTGGTGACCAATAAACAAGAATATGAGGACTTATTTGTTCGATGTGGCTGTCATTTAATGAATGTGAGTTGGTGTCCAATTTCCAGCAGTGATTGAATGGACGCTGGCCTCTGATCGAGCATGGTTCATACAATATTGTTAACAGCTCCCCTAATGACTTCATCCATCCTTTATTTCTGAGTGACTGTAGCAAATTTTAACTTCCAATTGAGAACATCTCATCACTCATAAGCTGAAGACACTATAGAGGATTATTCATCATAATTATTCCAGTTTTGACAATCTAATTGGAGCTGAAAAGTCCACTTGGGACGTACCAGGGATGACTTCCTTCATAGGTTGAAGGGCTTGTGGTTATAAATACTTAAATACTCAGATAAACTCATAGACTGATTATTTGTGACGTTTCCAGCATGCCTGGGTTTCTGCACGTCTTGAACAAGTCTTGTGGGGTGAAGGGATCAGAGACTCATCCCAAGAGTGGTCACAAATGTCGCCAAAAGTCTGTCTTTGCGTGATCTGATGGTGTTGTTCTTAATCATGAATACGGAGCAGCTTTGTAAGTCACTCTGGAAGTCACTCTGCCAAATGTTGGAAATGTAATTGTGGTGACAGTAGCCAAAGGAGTTTACAGTGAGCTGGAGCAAACCATGGAGCTATTTTCCTCTTTTGCTGTTTTGATCTGTGTCATGATAAAAAATAATATATTCTCCTTGATGTTAGTGACATGTCAAGAGTCAGCAGGATGCAGCACTTTTTCCATTTTATCACGAGGCTACTACATTAGACAGAAAGATATGATTCCGAGGACAGTTGTAACTAATAGACTGGTTGAGTTTGAATTTCAGAGGACTTGTATTGTGTCCCTAGCTGCTCTTTAATCAAAGGAAAATATTGGCCTTGTTCTGTAAAAATAGAAACCACATGTGAGTCATAACAAATTTCTCCTCTATATGAGTGGATGGTGTATCTCCATCTGACAGACTCTGTCTTACATAGTTTGTCAGACCTCAAGAAACAACAGATGTTGACTTTTGTTAACAGCCTTTTAAGTTGTTGTAATTACGTTCTCTTCTGCTAATTTAATCATAGTGTCTGAAATGTTGTGATTACTGCTTATTTTTTGGATCTCCAGCGTTGCTGCCACCTTGATTTATGGGGGCGTGCTCCTTTGGACAGTCTTCGTGGCACCAGGGGGCTCCACCGAGCCAGCACGATGTGGCGCTGCTCTGGGGAAGGGGGATTGAAGACAGGGTCCCCTTAATCTCTTCCAGACATGACAACTTTATAAAGACACATTAATCCACAATGAGCAGGCTTTCTCCTGGGGGTTTGGGGCAGTTTTTAAATTTAAATTTTTTTTTATTTTTTTATTTTTTTTTAGAGTGAGAAGCAATCTCTGACTTACATCTGGGCTGCCCCCTCCTGAGGGTCTGAGGAAGGTGATCCCTCTTAATTTTTCTGTATTAGTGTCTAATCAGGAGCCAAAAGAGGGAAGCGAATAAATACCAAGGTGTGATAAAATTAAAATAGAAATAGCTGGAGTGTAGAAAGGGAGTGCTTTTTTTTTTTCCTTTTCACTTTCTGAGGGGGCCAGCATCAGCTCACTCCCTCCCCATCACATGTAACTGTTGCACGACCTCGCTTAATTTCCCTCCAGAGCCGCGACTCCATTTACATTTTATATTTCTCATATCAGCAACACATACACATAAACAGAACACCCACTCTCACACTAACAAACATCACTGTACATCACTGATTGCTTTATAAACTCTCGACATCCCTGCCTGTTCACATTTACATATTTAAACCACTGTAATAGCTTTGTACTTTTGATGTCCTAAATAAATGCATAACTGCCATCTGTAAATATACACGTTTGTCGTGTGTGTACAGTCACCTCATGCTTGTCACCAAAGAAGAAAGATACTATGATGTATTGGACCGCAACTTAGTAACCCTACCTATTGTTGCGGCCGCACCTCATTTGAAATATTAAGTGTTATGAATCATCTTATTTTCAATCCTTCACAAGTTCTCAGAGCCAGACTTCAGACCATGTCCCTGAATCACCCCGTGATGTGTGATGGAAGTGCCACTGTGCAGTCCATACTTAGCTATTTAAAATCACATTTCTGGTTTTTAAATTCCCGGGTTGAAAACTCGAACAGATTGGTTTCAAGCTGAATCATCACAAAGCCAAATGCAATTTGGCTTATTTTCTAATTTCTTGGTCTGCAACATACAGTACATTGCATACAGCTTTGCTTTGCCATTTTCTCTGAAGTAATGATTAAATAATGACTTTCTGGCTGAGTGAGGTTGTTGTTGAAAATGTCATTGTCAAACTTTCTTTTCCTGGGATATTTTTATAAATATATTTTCCTGCAGAAATGTTCAGCTGTGAATTCCTAAGCTTTTACACACAAGAGCAGAGTAATCATTGTAAGAAGATCATTTGCTACACGAAAGAAATCTTTTATCTTTACGCGCCGCGCTACAGAAATCTTCCAAGTCCCTGTCCAGATTTTAAAGAGAGGATTTGTCCCACTTGTGTTCTCAGGATCAAGATAAAATTGTGAAACATACCAGTCCCATGTTTAAAAAAGGACTTCCTCACTTGGATAACATTTCTAAGATCTCACAAAGGCGCCTTTCTCCTCTTCCCTCAGCAGCCTTCAGCTCTCCTTTTAACAAGCTTGTCTTACCTTTCAGATTCTATTATATTAATCAACGACTTACCTCTAGTCACTCATTAGAGGAGACTGAGCAGCTGTCAGTAGATCATTTGAAAATCTGATTCTTTTTTTTTGTCTACTCCTCCATATCGGATTTATTTTATAAAAACTGCATCTCAGCCTTTAAATAATTAGTAAAACACATTTCCAGCATGAAGCTAAGTAGCACACTTTGGTTGAGATTTATGGGTCGGGTATTTTTTCCCAACATAAATGCGAGCATTATCTGTGCCCATCCTCTGTAACAGGCTGCCATTTTGTGTTAAGCCAGCACTGGTGCATAGAGCCTCCACAGCCTGGTGGATATTGCCAGTGCCTAAAGCAAATAGCAGGGCCCGAGGTCCCACAAGTGTGAAGCAGCCAAGTAAACCCCATTAACTGCCTATAGAGTGGTTTGTGGTGTTGTCTCCACACGACGTTATCCACAAATGAACCACAAGCTGATTTACTGTTTTGTTTTTGGCTATAAATAACCACAGAAGAGTCAAGGCAACAGTTCACTCATTCTGCCACTACTGGTAGACGAAATGAAATTTGTTCACATGGTTTAACATTAGTGATGGAAGTAGTTGGGGCAAAAAAGTTGAAGACTCTGCAGTTGTACTTAATTCATAGTGTGAAAAAATGTGTTATATATTATACTGTAATGCTGGTAAATCACAGCAGAAGCATTTCACTCGGAAGATATAATTTGACAAGTTTGCAGCATTTTATTTCGGGGCACTGAGGCATGATACTTTTTTTCCCTCTGAATTCTTCAATCCCCTCTGAACACATGATGCCCAACTGTACAAATTATTTGAATCGCCAGAAGGTGTTCGATTTATGCTGAGTCTGAGTTATCAGCCCCAAACAGGCCATGTAGCTTCTCTCTTATCATCCCAACCAGCCGCTTGCAGAATTTCTGCATGTTTTTGAGCTCAGCCCTAAATGTGATGACAATAGTCATGAACAGAACACAAAGACAAAAAACTGCCACTTGCAGCAAAATGAGAACCTCCCCCTCTTGCCTAATTTTTTATGTCGGATTCTCCTGCAGTATGTCTGACAAGAAGGCCTGGCAGCTTTTACGCAGTGGCACAACTCAGGCTGTCGTGGGCGCTTGCCCACCCCCGACCCCTGTCACACAATTAGCTTCCTGCTTTTCAGATAGCAAGAACAAAGGTGAACTTGGGGAGCTGAGGCTGTGTTCAGTCAGAGTGGGGGAGTGTGTGTGACACTCGGATGACTCTAGGGCACTTTCTTGACCAGAAGAGTCGTTGGCTGTCACTAAACATCACTGTCTCCCTCCCCACTAATGGCATCTCCAGATTGCACTATGAGGAACAAAGGCTGGTTGTATGAGATACTGAGGAAAAAATAGAGCGACCCCATTTGGGCTGCAGGCTGCGGTTTGTGACAGCGGCTGCTGCCCTATAGAAGTGTCATGACACATATGAACCAAGGAACAATTATAGGGTGATGTGCTCGAAGCGAAGCTGGCGGTTCCTTCAACAATAAGGAGAAAAGAAAGTGTTGAATGAATAGCACAGCAAACACATGCCTGCACACTTACATGCACATGCGTAATACACATTGTATAGATGTCTGTGTTTTTCAATGTGTTAACATTAGGCAAGGAAAAGGAGGGGAAAACAAATGTGAAATATTTCCTGTGTTGTTTGGTTCACTCTTGAAAAGGTGACTGTGTTAACAAAACACATCCATGTACAAAAAACCCCAACAAAATGAAATGTTATGAAGGGCTGCTGTTTTAATTGTCCTTTGGGTAAGGAAATAAATAAAAGCAATTGACTGAGTTGAATATTTTTCCTGATAATCACTTGCTTCTGAATTAATTCTTATTATGTGCAAATTAGAATTATCCTGCAAGTAATCAATCTAAAATGATTTTTTTTTAATTCCTGCCAACAGTAAAATATGAGTTATCAGCAGGAGAGTCTTGACTTTATCTTCATTTAATATTAGCTGCTGACACAAAAAACGCACATTTCCTGGGAAAAACACTTAACACGTTTTAGACAGTAATGAAGCATTTTGGTGCATTTTTTAACTACAGTTGCTAAATTTGAATCCATAAATTAAAATGTGATCAACTCTTTGTTATCTCTGTTTCTTTTTGCTAACAATACTAACACTAAAGAATTGTCGTTGGCTGATAGATCCAAAGTTAATTGAACTAAAAGAGAAGCTAATTTGCACAAATTTCGATTACTATTCGCTTTGATTATTATAAAAAGCACTTACCCCCCAAAACTAACAGGGAAATGTAATTGCTGGAAGAACACTGTCTCTGACTGTGTGTCTCGGCAGGAAGTAGTCAAACCTGGCGTTCTCCTGCCTTTGGTAAAGTATCACTTCTTTTTGTCTAAGGTTGACTCATAAAACAAAAAGCACTCTCTGGTGTAGTTCCACTTTGATAAATGGCATTTCTCAGCTCCTTTTCATTTTGAGTAGTAATGTTATCTTTCTACATTGTTAATTCAGATCTTGGGGAATATTGTGTACAGAGTTATGAAGTCGAAAGTGCTATGTTTCTGCAAAGCATTGCAGGAGAACAACGCTTGGCATCAGCGTTGTCACACCAAATCTCTGTCTCCATGACACTAGGAGTCAAAACACGAGCCTGAAAAAGCAAGCCCTCCCAGTGTCAAATGGTTTTCTTTTCCAGCCTGGAGCCGCTAATGATTCTGACAGAATTAAAAATTATTTAATTAAATCTCCTCTCGGCGATGCAGATATTTAGAACCACTAGATTTGACCGGCTTTTTTCTTTTGCTTCAGAGGCAAAGTAGTATTATCCCTTCACCCTTCCTATTTCCGAGGTCGCAGCATGTATGCGGGTCCATGTGTCTAAGTTTCCCAACGGATGCTGCAGAGTCCCACAGGTTTAGCTGTAATACCCTGGTTAATTCCCCTGCTTGTTGGGTTATTGCTGTCAGAGCTCCTGTCTCAGTTTATCCTCAGTTCTGGCTTATTCTTTTATTTTTACTGATGACTTTATTGCCCTGTTTTACCATGAATGCACCACCCATCAACACACTGATAATCACACGAATGGATACACTCATAAGAGCATCTTCTGAATGTTCATCATCAATCATTCTTTATTTATTACTTAGTTTTAGTGCTTATCTGCACCGATTCTTGCAAGTGTCCACGTTCTGTTGCAGTTTTGTGTTTGTTCAGTCTTGCAAGATGCAAATGCCTGTGCCAAGACAAAAAAAAAGTTTTAAGTCCTCTATGGATTTGTCAGTTCAAGGTTGTGTTCATGGTATGCTTATAGAAACGGGATTGTTCACACAGTCTCCACCCACACATTTTGTTATTCACCATGAACAGTTGGCAGCACAGCGGTAGAAACTGAAGTTTCTGAGTTAAAAATTTCACCCCGGTTGGCAGAGTGCGTCAGAGAGTTTTTTGTGGGTTTAAGTAGCAACTGTTAACCAACTGTAATTTCATTTGAATCAAAGTGGTTTATACTGAGGATATTGCAGATGGGCCAAATGTCTTTAACAACACCGGGAACTAATTGGTTTAAAGTTACGATACGTATTCAGTTACGCAGGTTTTAAAATATGTGTCTGCATATCCATTACTGTATATTGTGCAGCTGAGATGTGGACTTCAAAAAAATCCAAGTCTGCAATCTTTATTAGAAACAGTCGGAACAAAATAATTAAAGCGCCACTGACTAAATAACAGCACAACATGGTCCGCCCCTTCATATGAACAGCATCCGATGATAACAGAAAAGGAGCAGGCATGACATGATATGGCTTCATTAAATAAACCCTTGACCTCTGAGATGCTGGGTTGATCTATTTCCTCCAAGTCCCTTTACTTCAGCAGTGAATGAGATCCCACACAGAGATTGTGGCTGCGCTATCTTCCCATCTTTAATTTAGAAATGCAGGAGGACTGCACATGGGCAAGATGGTTATCCACGCTCACTGTCTGTCTTGTCACTTCATGCATGTTAGCTCTGCAAAAGCCTCCTTTGGGAGCATAGCTGGCTGTGTAGGCGTACTTTAAATAGTTTTATTTGTCTGACCATTCCCTCATGACCACTAATAGCAGTGATGAAGTCAAAGATAATTTTTGTAAAGATTTCCATCTTGATGCTTCCGAAGCCTCTGAGACGAGACCCTGGAGGGCCAGCAAACCAGGAGATGAGTTCTAGGATTTAATCAAGAATTCAGTGTTGTTTTTGGAAAGAGCTTTTTTTGTGTTTTCTGTAGAGAGCTGTATGTTTGCATTGCGGCAAAGTGCTGAACACACAGGGGCAGCCAGGAGCGGCTCCCCTGTAGCTGCGTCTTGATCAAGGACACTTCTGTAGGGATGCAGGAAGATCAAAGCAGAGATGGTCTCTCTTACCACAAGGCCTCCCCAGCCTCCAGACTTAGGTGGATTTGGGGGGGGGGGGCTCCACACTTTGGATGACAGTGAGCACGCTATGCACCCATTACCTCATCAAGCCTTTAAAATGAATGTATTTTTAAATAACTTTGCCTATTTTGCTCATTGAATAAATGTATTTGCCTTCCCTCAATGCAGATTAATGTAAAATCGTTGTTTCTGGTTCTGCAGATGCTCTGAGTGAAGCTACAGCTGATCCAAGCTCTGCTTCTGCCTGCCTATGATGGAGCATAGACGATGATGTCTCCAAGGCTCTCATCTTTGCTCTTTACATTTGCCTTCCAGACAATTGAAAAGCAGAGAAAACAGTGCAATTTGTCTAAAAGGAAGCGACTCCGATCGATAGGATTTTCATTAGTTATGTTTTCATACTGCAAGTAGAGACAGGGTGCAGAGCTCTGATGAATGATACATTAACGTTCCCGTCCCCTCTCCCTCTCGTGTCAGTCCTCCTCTCCTGAGTCCTGTCACTGCGATGATGCAGGAGCCTTGGGATGAGTTTGTATGCTGGGACCTGATTCTCCTCAATGCCACGTCCCCAGTCAACAGCTGTCAGTTTTGTCACCGTAATTTCAGGCGGTGTCTTCGCTTTGCAAAGGGGGCGACACCAGAAGGCATGATCTTTCTGAGAGCTGCATTTTATTGACTTGTGCCTCTCTCTGTAGTCGTGCGTCAAGAGGTGGAGTTTAGCAGCTTACCTGTGACCCTTAGACAATACATGACTGGAGTGTTCATGGTCCAGTCCAGTCCTTCAAAGTATTGATATTTGTTATGCACTTCATAATCTACAGGACCTGTCTGGCCCAGAGCATGTGAGCAGGAGCGAAAACATTTTAGGTGGAGCTGTGAGCAGATTTTTTAACAGTCTGGAGCAGATGCCGAGCGGCACCGCTCAACTCTGCTCCAGTGCCGCTCACATCATGTCTAGACCTGCCCGAGTGCGTGTGGCTTGCTTGCGTGAGTGCACACAACATGTTTGTTTTTGTTTTGTTTGTTTTTTTCCCTAAATTACAATTACATTTATAGGCTGTGATGGTCACAGCCACGGTGTGACCTCAAATCAAAGGTCGTGTTTACACGGCTATATGAGGAAAACGACTGACTGGGTGGAGCGATGCACCCCATGGCTGCTAGCAAGATGTGTTGGGGATTTTTTTTTCTTTTTCTTTCGTTCTTTCTTTCTTTCTTTCTTTCTTTGTGAGCGGAGCGATTTTGGAGTGGAGTGGAGTGAAATCTGTGTTGAGCAGAGAGCGGGTGATTTGTCCAACTTGCGCTCCGCTTACATGCTCTGGTCTGACCAGAAGAGCGTGCACACTTTTGCCTACAGATGTCTGTGTACTTTTCGGTTAAGCCCCTTTATTGTCACTTTGGGGAATCCTAGTCAGCTCCAGACTTTCTCTTTTCCCCATTATTCCGGGGTTGTCCTGAAAAACATTTTAATTGGTCCAAAGTGAATGTAACTGTTTCAAGTCAATATATTTCTGTTTACTTTTATGATGTATAGTGCAGAAGAGAATGGTGGATCCAAGGTTTGATAGTACATACAGGTAAAAATGATTTTGTCAGTGCCCATGACTGCAGCACTGACACTGACAGCTGGAGTTGTGCAGTTGAACAAAAATTCTCAGTCCTGCTGTGTGTGTAGCTGTTAGCTCTGTTTGCCAGATACACTGCAAAGCTCATCTACACACACGCCCAACACAAGCTGGTAGCAGCTAACTAGCTGCCTTGCTAGTCATTTAAATACCGGTTTGTTGTTCACAATGTAGCATTATCACGGAAAAAAAATAGGGTGTGTCTGCCATAAATAGTGGCTTTAATGTTGCTTTGTCCTTCTGGATTTTAATGGAAACATTTCAAAATCTTCATATTTCTTCGTATTTGCAATGCAGTATTTAGGCTAACACACAGTCACAGAAAGATCTCTTTCATCCTGAAGGTCAGGGAAGATGTCTGCTTGTCCTAGACACATTTTCTGTTGTCTCTGGGAAGCTGTTGGTGTCGAGACCCGTATATTTCTACAATGATACTTGTCCCCTTGCATGTCCCCAAAGTTTTTGTCCTGTCCCGTAAAGTAAAGCCATGTGTGAAACTGACTGCTTGTCATGGTTAAATGTAGATGGGTTTTCAACAAATTTGTCTCCGGTAAATGATAATTTTTAAAAGCATAAACAAATAAAATCATCCCTTTACGTGCAAACTTTCTTAAAGTCTGAAAACAAATGAGTCCTTTTGGGCAGGATTTTATTTTCTGCTTTTTCTTTAAAATGCTCTCGCGACCCCTCAGATTTAAGGCAAAGCTTTGTGAGGTCCCAACCTCCAGGTTCCAAACCTTTGTGATAGAAAGTAGTTAGCCTCCAACTGTGCAGAAACACTTTGGTAAGGCCCTTTTCTGTTTTGTGACAATTGCTCCCTGCCAGCAAAGTCCAAATGAAGAAATGGCTCGTTGCTGAAGAACTTTGCTTGCCTGCGCTGAGCCCAGACCTTAACCACGCTGTACAACTTTGGAATGAACTTGAACACCAACTGTGAGCCAACTTTGCATCAGTAGACGACCTCAAGTT
Organism: Naso thynnoides; assembly: GCA_029783665.1. NCBI lineage: Eukaryota > Metazoa > Chordata > Actinopteri > Acanthuriformes > Acanthuridae > Naso > Naso thynnoides. The sequence goes on along the minus strand of JAQLOL010000026.1, from coordinate 9,189,044 downwards.
GCTTTTTGTGTCCTTCCTGCCTCTGAATAATGTGTTCAACAAACATGGCTGTAAACTTCACACACCTTTTGCCATTTATAGTAGATCCAGGCATGCCCTTGTTTACTCTTGTTGGTTCCCCACTTATCACCTATATTAATTTGCTAACTACCACATTCACATTAGCACGTGTGGTCTCTGTTACAGCAGACAGGTTTTAAAATGAGACACAGGAGAGGACACTGTGATAACTCGCACACCACAGGAAATGTTGATCAGCGCCCATGACAGCAGAAGGTGTAGGTGTAAACCGCAACAGCCCGGTCCCTGAATCCAATAAAGCTCCCTGTGATACAGCTGTGACAGGTCAGGCAGATAATGCAACACAGAGGGCAAAACAAATCGGGCTTACTCACACAGGGTGCCTATTGCTCATTACACCTTTAGCAATCACAAAACAAATGACCGCAGGGCCTACAGGTGCAAACAATTCACTTTCTTGGCATGCAGTCATTTACATTAACGTCATTTATCATGTGTGGTGTGGCAGCCTAATATATTGGTTAGTGTTTGGTTTGGGTGTTATGTATGCACATCTCAAAACAAGGGAAGATTGCACTCTCACGTCTCACTTTATGGACCACCACACAGGTTTTGTTGCTGTCAGTGCTAGCAGGCAGCAGCTGTGAAAAATTGTCCAGCTTACAGAGATTGTAGCTTCCTCCTCCTGCTCGTACTGCTGTGCATCTGTGCACCACTTATGTTTTAGGTTTAATTGTAATTTATTATATTTCTGCAGCTGTATGTGTTTAAGTATCCAGCCAGTAATTAACGATCAAGCTTTGAACTTGTACTTTTTTTTGGCCTTTCTGACAAAAACTGAAGTGGGCTAATTAGGTTGTATTTTATACAAAACAGTAAGCAGCTATGATTTATCACTGAAATGCTCATGAAAAACAATCAGTGGATTGTTTCAGTGCTGATCTCATAAAGTATGGAGTCAGTGAACCAGCTTCTAAAACCATCAAGCTAACTGTGAGCTAGACAGAGGCAAATTAAACAAAGTGTAAATTTATCTGAGGAAGTGTAAACTAAGTACCAGTCTTAAGTTTTGTAACAACAAGACACATTCTTTTGGTTTTCCTTAATAATTTCTGAAAGTGAAGTTTAAATCTACTGAGCTTCCAGCCACATTACTGGTTTCACAATCATTATCATACATGTACAGGTGATGTTTAGGCTTCTAACATACATACTGTGGAGGAAAAAAAGTTGAACTCATATTTTCAAGAAACTGTCTTCACAAAATGTTTGAGTTTTAATACAACATTACACAGTTTCTGAGGTAAAACTAGAAAAAGTTTGGATTGATCTTTTGTGGAGATAACATCAGTTGCTTGAACTTAAATCTTTGAGTTTTAATAAAAAAAACTAGATCTTAAAAAACTTAGTTGCAATTGGAAATATTAAATTAATAACCGTTATTCACTAGGTTGAGATTTTTTTTAACAGCTTTTAAAATACGGTATGTTTTCTCAACTTATTTTCATAGTTTTTTTTTGTTGTTGTTTCTTAATGTGCCAAAACTTGGAGTCAGGTTTTTAATGACTT
>JAQLOL010000026.1:9155854-9186483 GCA_029783665.1 Naso thynnoides | reverse complement strand
TAGAAATGGAATTAAATATTCGTATGTATGTTTTTTTCACCTGAAAAGAAAAAATGTCACACTGATTTGAAAGAGGGCCTCTCATGTTTTCCCGTGGGTTTTTTGTCTTTGTCACTGTACATGAGTGAACAGAAAGATCAGCTGCAATCTTGAACTTTACCACTAGGTATCACTAAATCCTATACACTGGACCTGTAATCACAAAAGTAATCAGCATATTAAACAACAATCTTTATACATCCCTGAATGATCGTGCTAAAACAGTGAAGCCGTCTTTTTTTTTTTTTTTGGATGCACTAAAATGACATCTGCAAGCAGTTAAACATCTGCTGACAGGAGAGGATAGTAAAAGAAATAAGACGATCTTCTGTATACCAGTAATCATTTTTTTGTATTATACTTAGCCAAAAGTGGTTTCCCTGAGGCTATCTGTAACCCCTTACTTCTTATATTTTCCCATGTCAGTAACTCAGCCAGCTCTCATTTTCAGCGATGGATCAAAAAGGAGAATCTGTGTTCAGAAAGCGTTGTGATCCACCACTGTCTTCTGAATGCCATCCAACTCTAATGGGTTGTAGTTCCCCAGTGATAGACAGTTCTGTTGCAGCAATCTTTCATTTCTTTCTTTATCTGAAGACAGGTGAAGCAGTACGCTGATTGGAAGTACATTTTTTCATGCCTGTCTCACGGAGCAGCTTCTCTGCCTGGGCTCATCGCTGGTAGGACATGAGCACAACTCCAACGAGATCTGACTCGTTTAGTTCCTAAGCTCTCAGTTTTTGTCCTTTTTCTTTTTCTTACATAGTTTCGTGAAGCCTTAAACTTTTGTAATTCGATTTTTTGTTTTTTCATAATTACCTTGCGCAGCGCTTAAACCGAAGGTGCTTTAAGCAAGTCTCCCTCTCCCTACCCCTACAAAATACAACCTGGTAGTGTCCCTGATAAACTCTGAAAGCAACAATTTCCTGCTGTGGAGGAGATTAGGCCGAAGTACAGTATGCTAACATTTAATCTGTGATGATTTATGATTCCTGTTTTCTTATCATGGTGGTTCTAGAGTAAAAATTTGCCTTTTTCTCTCTTCTGATAAGCGTAACTTCTGCATTTCTTTTTTATGGCCCTCATCGGGTATTTATTTACTTTTTACTGCAGTGACTTATGTTGTCCTCACTGGAAGTAAATGGCAATAAGAGCCATCACCACCTTTGCAAAGAATCCAGAGCATTTTTAGAGGGTTTACGAGGTTTATTTTGCTTTTCCACCACCATCTTATCACCGACTCTGACTGTTTTCTCTTTTGACCTTATTTGAATTCTAAGATAAGCATCCCTCCAGCAAAACCGGACCAAATTAGTCTTTTATCTGGTGTGTTTTAAAGGATGCTTTGTCATCATGCCTGTCTGCTGAACACAGGCTCGTACAATGCAAATGTGCTCAGCTGCCGGCTTGTGTGATTTGCCCAAATTCGTCTTAGTGGCTGTCAAAGCTTATTCAGGTCACACAAGTGAACTTATCTCAGTCTGAATGCTCTTTAATGCTTTATCAGATCTAACAGAGAAACCCCAACAAATCTGTTTTGGTTGAAAGGGATTCCAGCACATTACAATGTGAAAACAAACAGTAGGATTTGTTGAAGTGTGTAAAAAGCTTTGTACACGACTGCATTACATTATCTCATTTATCCAAATCTGCAAGGAATTTGTTTTTTCCTTGGCTGCATAAAATATTCAAAAGCTTGAAATGTATTGAAATTGTGAACTGATGTTCAGTGGGAGCGACTTATAGAACATGTAATTTCAATTTTCTTAGATACAAACAGGGAAATTCATAACAATTATGCACATAATCAGAATATATTTAAACATGGCCATGTCTCATTATCAGAGTTGTGATCAGTTTACTTCAGATTAGATTAGTTCAGGAGGAACTAATCATAATGAAGTCTGCCCAGTCTTTTTTCTAACTCAACAGCAACCATCAGTGTGATGTGTTTAAAAATTAAAATATCAAATTAAAAGTGAATTGATGGGATGTGTTTGATGGTGGGTTCAAAGTCAAAAGTTTCCAAGAAAATTGAGGCTGTACACAACTTTTCATAAGACCTGAAATAATTAGTCTATCAACAGAGAGTAGCAGCAATAAAATAAACATTTTAAATATCAGTTTAAGCCCCTTTTCAGGCAGAAAAGCCAAATATGTGCTTTTTCTTTGCCAGGATTTGCTGTATGTCTTGATGTTTACTGACAAGAAATTCAGTATTTTGGGGGGCTTAGACTAGTTGTTGCTTGTTTAGTGTGAAAAAAAAATTGATTATTCAGTTATTGTTTTACAATTTTGTTTTTTTTCAAACCATTAATACAAAAACTGGCAGATGGGGGGCAAGCGGTCCCCCATGGAAGTGGTCGGGGAAACGCTGCTGTGTTCCCACATATTGTGAGCTATTAGTGTTTATCTTGACTTTCAACAAGTATAAGCCAATCAGCCACAACATTAAAACCACTGACAGTGGAAGTGACACACACTGAAGGTCCAATATGTGGAGGTCCAGCCTCACAACCCACAGACTCAAATGGTCTGGCAGCACCGTAGGACACTGGCAGAGGTCCCGTGTTCAGGCCTCCATGGGTCAGAGGTGTTCTGGCAGCATGAGGGGAACCAACACAATGTTAGGCAGGTGGTTTTAATGTCATGTTTGAACATTATAAGTTGTTACATAATGGCTTTAATGCAAGATTAGCAGATGCTTTCCTCTTACAGCTGTTGTGAAGTTCAAGTCGAGTATGACATCACTTCATTGGCAACAGGCCTGCTACAGTGACAGGAGACGAACGAGAGGCGAGCGGCCACCTTGTGCCAGCCACTTTGCGAGTTATCTGGTGCTGAGGCATGGAATGAACAGATAAAACAATTCTAAAGGGGAAATGATTCTGTCCGTAATCAGATTTATTTACGCAGCCCACTGAGGAAGATTGATGTCTTATCTGTGGCGGAGGATTTCAATTCTCTATGCTACGATGCAGATAAACAATCAGGCTGCTGTCTCCAGAGCTTTTTTTAATTGTGTGTGCGCGTGTGTGCGCGTGTGTGTGCGTGTGTGTGTGTGTGTGTGTGCCCATTAGCATATTTTGTCTATCAGCATGTTTTTGACAACTGAGACAGTGATGTTTCAGAATAAAGTCCCTGTCTCTCTCACTCTCTCTCTCCCCGGCTTCCTCACCGCTATTTTTCATGGCTGTTAAATGCCAGACATGTGCTCTTGCATCTTTGTGACGAGCAATTGAAAAGTGGAACTCAAGCAGAGATCAAACCTCCGCTGTTGCTCCCGTCTAGCTGGGAGACATGTTTTTCCCTTTCTCAGGAGTGTGAAAGGAGCGAACCACCATTTTGACTGAGGAGGCTGTTGTATGTCGAAAATCCATGTTGTACTTCTCTCACAGTTAGCAGCGCACTTTTTATTCAACTTCTCGAGATTGTGTTGTCTTTCGGTTGGAGCAAAATATTAAAATATTTCTTTTTTGCAGTGACTAAGTGATCTGCTAATATGGTTTGTCAGTGAACAACAGAGGAAAACAGTATATCTGTTCACTAAGGGACGAGGAACTCATTACTCGTATGTAGGGCTATTATTCATGTGGCACATTATGCTAATGACTTAGTGGGCCAAGGATACAGACTATTTTAGCATTATTACTACAGTCTAGTTATGTGGTGTATTGATACTGAAGTTCAGGGTAGTTTCCATGGTAGCCACTACATTTGATGGCAGTGGCTACAGTCTGTTGCATTGGGATTTACTATGTTGTATTGGGAATTAGGAAGGGAAAGCTCTCCACATCTTAAAATAGGCCAGTCAAGAAAGAGAAGAGGCGTGAAAGCGGCAGAAACTTGGCATTACCTACAGAGTGTTGCTGAGCAGCTAACTCATGGCACAAATGCATTTTCCCCTCCCTCACTTGAAGCAAAATGTTGAGCGACAGCTCTCACATTTTTTTCCCGAGAATAAAAGATTCTGCGACTTGTTATCAAGTTGAATTGTTATTCCTGAGGAATAAACTACTACAGAGTGGTGCGCAAGATCTGAGCGAGATTGCTCCCCCTCCCCATTTAGACAGCTCGTCTTATTATCTCCTGAAATGGCAAGGTTACAGTACCTACAGGTGCAGAGGAAGGTGAGTGTGTTAGCTTTTTTATCTTTAAACCAGTCAAGCTTAACAGACAAGCACAGCCACTGAAGTCACATCAGACTCTGCAAGGAATAAACATTCTCTTATGCACAAGTTTTTGCAGTTTGGCTAAGCTACTAAGATGAGGAAATGGGAGAATGTTGAAATATATTAGGTGTGTTTAATGGGCCTGGAAAAATGTACTGGGAAAAACAACCTTGGTTACCTCTGGCATTAATATAAAATTTATGAGAAGGATTTAGGCCGATCTCCTGCAGAGCCTTGAGAAGACGTTGCTTTGTCAGTCAGCACACGTTTAGCATAAATCTCTCACTTCCCCTTTTTTCCTGCAGCCACCTTGAATCTCCCAGTGTTCACTCCTTCCTGCTGTTGTACTATGGTTGGACTTTCTCCATTTTGTTTTCATTAGAGGTTTCAGAAGTATTTGGTCAGACTTTAAGGAGGAGTTCAATCACAGAGGGATATTTCTATCTGATTTTTAAAAAATATTTTGTCCTTTTTAAAAATCTGACTCTTATAGATGGTATTTAGATGGAATAGAATTACAGAGGGAAAAGAGGGGGAGGAGAAAATTTCACTCACCTTTTTGGACTTTTTATTTTCTTCAAAGGTCCAGTGTGAAGAATTTGGTGACATCTAGAGGTGAAGTTGTAGGAGAACCTTCAGTGGCAGCCAAACTTGCTAAAAACATGAAAGGCCCTCTTTAGAAGGAATGTTAGGTTTGTCCATTCTGGGCTACTGTAAAACATGGCAGACTCTGTGAAGGGGTCCAACTCCTTCTGTAGATATTAAAGGCTCATTCTAAGGTAATAATAAAAAAGATAAACAGAGCCGTTCTCATTTTCAGGTAACTATGAAAACATGAAGAGTATATTCCTTCCACCTCTTTCATATTCTTCAAATAAATCCCCCTAAATTTTGCACACTGGACCTTTAACTCATGCAGTCTGTGATTTTTGTACATGGAAACCAAAGTCAGGCAGTCCTCTCTAAAACTCATGTTTAGTCGGATTGTTGGACTGTTTTTTTACCCTTTATTTGCTTGCCATTAACAATTGACTCTATGGACATACTACGCTCAACATGTTGCATTCAGGAGCTGCTCGAAAATATCTAATATTATGTCACGTTTCATTCATATCCACCGTTTCAAAGACTTTTTGATGCAGTGGTCCTCAGCAATAGTAATTTCGTGTCAAGTTAATATATAGTTAATCTACCTTCATAGAGTTCTTTAGTTTTCCTAATAGATTTTAAAAAACGTTCACCCTCCCCAAAAAAAAAACAAACCAACAAAACAAAAATCTAGACGGTTAAGTCTGTCATGTTATTTTCCTTTATGTTGTCATTTTTAAGATTTTTAAATAAAACTTATAGTATGATTTCCTGTACTTAATACACAACATGTGATTGTTATTGTCTTTTCACCACTGCCCCAGTGTTATATTGATTTGTTAATCACATTCTTAATAAGTGGTGGCATCATATGAATGCTTGTTACATTTTTCTTCACTTATAATTAATGACATGTCAGAAATTGGACTTATTGATTGCGCCTCATTTGTATTCATATGAAGGTGGTAATAAATTGAGTCATTCTCCTTAGTACAATAGTTAGGCTATCTGCTGGTTAATAGGGGGTACCTTTTTACAGGTGAGGCAACTGTCATCTGTCTTACTGTGATTCATGAATTTTGTGAATAGACTCTAATGAGCAGCATATTTCAATCATCTTAAGGATCAGTAGCAGAGCCCTCTCCTCCTTCTCCCCCGCCGCTTTCAATGGTAATGGAAATTATCAAGCAAATGGTGTGGTACATTTCCTTTTCTCCAAAAAAAAATAAAAAAATAAAAAAATCACTTTTTCAACTGTCAAAAATGAGTTCTTCATGATTACCTTTTAGAGATCTCCATAAATTAGAACTGGAGGAAGGCCTTTACTTTAAACGGCGAGTAACATCAGAGCTCTGTGGTCCACACATTTATTTGTAATATGATTGGATTAGGGATTCCACTTTTTTCAGTCCTGACCACTGATGATCAATGGCATGCATCATCAATGAAGCACCAATCCAGCAGAGAATCTGACAGTAAAATCAGTAGAATAGCACCGCATGCCCTATAGAAATGTATTGATTTATTGATACATCTCTTGTCTCCTTTGGTTATGTAAGCACTGAAAGGACATATCAGGAGCGCAGGTGATTTTAATAGAAAACTATGCAGTCAATGTGTTCAGTGTGCCATTTTAAAATGTCTTCTAGACTAACACTTAAGACAACACTTATCCCTTTCGCTTTATTGCCACCACTTCACATCATAGAGCACAAAATGGCTGCTGTCTGAGGCTTTTGTTTGCGCACTGCCTGTGCTGGATGTAATTGCACTCAATAGGTAGTAAATCCAACCTCGTAAATCAGAGACCACAGTCATGAATATGATCTCGCTCGGCCTCTGGGCGCAAACATTTACCCAGGTCTTGTGGACCATGATGCTCCTGTCCCACAGAGACAAAGCTGGGATCAGGACCCGCTGTGGGGAAGCTCTGAGCTGCTGGAACTGGTTCAAGGTTTTGAGATTAAAGCTATAATTAGGACCAGGTAGGTTTTATGCATTTTTACATGCACTCTCAAACGACCACTAACACCCACTAATCCCTTGGTTTAGCTAAAATGTTTTTATGAGCAGGCAGGCTGATACTAATGGGAGGAAACAAATGTATTGGGAGTAAAGCCTGATTCAGTCTCAGGGTTTCAAGGTTGTCACCTCTCAGCTTTGATTATGTTTTCTGTGATCTAACCGGATCAATATGCATGCATTGCTAACAACATTTCGTAACAGTTACCATCTCCTGTAATGCTCTTGATCTAATCAGACAAATTGCACCCAGTCAGTCAGAGAAGGTAAATATAAAACAGAAGTAAAGTTAATTGCTTCAGTATAAAGCCATGTCTGTTAATTAACCTCCTAATGAGGGAGGTCACGTCAGAATTGAGGTTGATATGTGTCAAGAGCAAAATCATCAGGTTAAGGCCAAAAATGGAAAAAAAAACAACCAATTTGTCATCACAAGCTCGTGGATATTAAAACATTCAGCCACGTCTGTGTATGCTGTTATTCATCCTGAGCTTCGAGCGAGTATCCGAGTGATACAGCCATGATTAATTTACATCTGTTAGAGAGGGAAGGAACCAACAAACACTAAGCAAGAGCCATTCTTTTTGCTCTGAGGAATGGTTTCCTAATGTGTCTTATGCACATAGGTCAACTATGTAAAAGAAAATATCATAAATCAAAATTGCCTCGGTATATCTCTTTTTCAGTCCCTGGGTGAATGCAGTGCATCATAGCCTTCTCAGTGGCGCACTTTCGCCTGAGGGTTGTTGCCTCGAGAAGTCATATCACCCTGTTTATAGAAATCACTTCAGGATTTACGGTTACCAATAACTGTCCACTCCCCTGGTTTGCAACAACGAAGTTTACTGTAAATTCAGAATGATCGCTGATGCAGGATGTACAGAGGCGAACACAACCACCGAAAAGAGTACAAATACCCACGTCTAACTCATAGTATAATGCAAGAGAGTAGTAAGGCTGCTGTCAATTACAATTTTCATTGTGGAAAAGTCTGATTATTTTCTCAGTTAAATGGTAATTATTCAGTCTGTAACACAGGAAAAAAAACTAAAGGTGAATGTATTCATGACAAAAACAGTAGCAGATATACAGCCGGTGGCGGTGTAAGGAGTTGTTGAAAAATCATAGTTGTAATGTGGTGCTTTACCACTGCACAGTGTAGGAATGGGAATTGATAAGATTTTATAGATACCAATGCCATTATCGAATCTGCTTATTGGATCGATTCTTTATCAATTCCTGATCAGTTTTCTGCCTGGAAAAGAGTAGGCCTACACAGGTTCTCAGTATCAATATCGCAACTGTTTTATTGTCACTGTATATCAATGGGCCTGCTGTAGACAGTCCACAGGCTGCACTGCAGTTCCAGTTCTCCTTTTTTCATTTCAGCATCATATGCTTGGGCATTGAAGTGATAAGTTTGAAGGCATACAATAGTGATTCCGATTTCCAATTTTTTATCGGTTCTCAAGTTAAATCGGTTCTCGATTCCCATCCCGAGCAAAGTATGAGACGCTAAACCAGGAGACATGCAGCAGAACAGGAGGCAGAAAGAAACATGGCTGTACATCCCAGTGCTCGACTACAGTGTTCAGTGTGGAAATACTTTCCTACACATAAGTACACATAAGTTTGTTTTAACAATGCAAGAAAGCAGATGCATTGTTACTGCAGTCTAACAGTATCTTCAGCTCATTTGTAAACAGCATCATGGAGCCAATCATAGACTCTACTATCTTCCCAACCTCGGGGTTGGATCTGCCTACATGAGGAAATCCTTTACTGGTTGTATTTAAGACCTTTTTTTTCCTGAAAAATGATCATCTTTATTGGGTTACAGAAATACAAGATGTAAGATATTTCCTGCGATTAATCATCTAGTAGGCTTGCTGTGGTAGTCAGTGTTCTGGTGCTACACGACGTTGCAGCATACACAGATTATATCACTTGCCCACTGGCTCCACTATCATTTTAACTTAAAAAAAAAACAGTACTGTAGAATGGACAGACCATGCAGTTAAATCCTGCTGCAGGCCTCTCTAGTTGAATCCATGCGGCTGCGAGGCCAGCAGCTGAGTCGCAGCACAGAGTTTGTAGACACCCAGTGACATTTCACTTATAAAATGACAAGAGTAAGGACAGTTGACCAGCAGGACCATGACAGAGGATTAGCTGTCAAAGTGAAACGCAAAAAAATAACAAAACAAAAAAACCCTGAAACCCAAAATAACCCTGACAATAATTTTGGATGTTTCGCAAACACATTTTGATTATCGATAACAGTCAGCTAAGTAAGATAACTGAGCACACTGTATTTCCCTTGACTAGCCTACTCCAAAATAAAAGTTAACTCCTGTTTTGCCAGACAAACTCTAAATGTGAAGCTGTAGCTGCAAATGTTCAGTTAGTTTAGCAGTAACACAGCGCTTTATTTAGATAGGAGTGTTTTTCATGTAAAAAGACAGTGGTGTCTCTAACTTACTAAGGTTGTCAGAAATTTTCAACATCACGACGACCCTACCGACTATTTGGTCACTAAATTCAGTTGTAGTTAAGGCTTTATTAGCAATCGCTCACAGCAAAATTGTCACATTAGCGAGAATCTTTGGTCTTTTGACTTGAAAATTAACTTTAATCATTGATTCACTTTGAAATATTCCCAAATTCTTTATCTGTTAATCAACAAATTGATTCCTTTCTTTTTCTTTTTCTATTTTTTATGAAGTTGCTTCTTATTCAGGACAGCTGTCGGGTTTATTAATTTAGCCTATATCTGTACTTGAAGACCGAACAAATTTTCTGCTTGTGTGATTGAATCCACAGATTGTACTGATTTCATTTAAGTGAGTTGATTACAATCAGAAATGTTGCAGTTACACACATTGGTGTGATTGATCTTGTTATCTTCAGACGTCCATGTTGTCTGAATGACACTGTTGATTGACAGACTGGATGACTGAGATAATGTTACCGATAAGACTGAAAACCTAATGATTTTCTTAGATCATTTTGAAGCTGATGTTATAGAGCTGACTTAAATCCCTGAAAGCCTGCAGGTAATATTTATGTTGTCCTGAAACCTCAAGAGAAAGATCATCAGAGTTTCCTCAAAGGTTAAACTTTGTTGCACAGCCGCAGCTTTCAAAGTTTTCTTATCAGCGAGTGCATGAACATAATCAAGTCTGGAGCAAGTGGAACCTTTCTGTGTTATTAAAAAAGTAATTTCTATAATTCAAAAGTAAAATTTTCAGAAAGTTAAAGATTTTTTTCTTCATTTCCCATGGAGGAGCAGTCAGGAAAGACAAAACCATTGTCAGGCCATGAAATAACCACCTGTTCAGTTCACTGGCCGTGTAGCTGGAATACAGAAAAACCTAAATCGGCGAGAATCCCTCCTAAGACTGGTTCAGTCATGAGGCTGCTCAGTGTTCACCTGTTTCTTTAGCATTTAAAGAGAAAATAGTTTCTGCTTTAAGGTTATTATGCCTTGAAATGATTTTCTCACAGTTTTCCTTCAGTACATTTTAAAGGCTATTCAATGTTTTTTGAGTTATTTAGCAATATCATTATTCTTTACAAATATTTTATGTCTGAGTAAAGTTTAAGTGCTCGCATTTTATGAAGAGCCTTAGAACTTTATGTAATAATAATTTTATTTAATTATTTTTATTTATTTATAAATGTGTTTTTATCTCACAATTAAAGTACAGTTAAAATGCGCCCAGTGGAACTTTATGTCTTTTCCTCCCTCGTGTTTTAGGAAATCTTCCCACGGCAAGCAAAATATGTAAGACACAGAGGTCCCTTGAAAAATTAGACTACTCTAGTAGAGATGCAGGATGTATATCTGGCTGATGATTCAACAACCCCATAACAGTAAAATTTATATTTAGAGTTATTCTGGCAAAGAATATATAGCCAGTAGAGGCAATAATACGAAGACAATTAGCTTTCGTAACCTCATGCTTTTAAAGAAGCTTCTGTTCCTCACATCTTTCTCTTTATTAACCATAAGTTTCTACAATATTTATCACTGTTTTAACTGCAGACCTGTAAAAACCTTTATTTTTGTATCAAGTATTGAAATGCATTAATGTTTTTGATTTGACACTCAAAATTATTAAAATTAAATCCTTCGGCAATATTCTATGCAAAAGCCCAAGTATGTCAATGAATTTTTTTAATGTAGCCTACTTGTAAGTATGTGTAAAAATGTAATCTACCTAATATAAAAAGATTTAGTCCAAGTGACAACAACAGCAAAAAAACAGCAGTACATAACAGTTTGGTCACAAGTAACCTCTTATTGTGCAAAGACAAAAATGTGTGCTTTTTTGAAATCATATAGGCTAGTTTATTTAATCAACTAAACAATCTGCATTAAAGATCATTTAAAGATTCTGTTCTGATTCTCCAGAGCAAGCATCAAATCAATATCTTTTCTTTGCAAAATATTGTGTTTAAACTACAAAAAAAGCTCTTCATACTGAGGTCAACTTCAGATGTTTTAAAAGAAAGCAAACTTTTAAGATGCTATTTATGAACTGTGTTCCTCCCACATGAATATCCTACAGTGCTCTGTCACAGTCAGATTAAAGACATTGATTCACGATGGAGGAGAAGGGTAAAAATAAATGCATCACATAATATTAACTCAGGGGTGGTGCAGGAACCACGGAACAAGAGGCGCATTTGCTTTGTTCATCACATCTAGCTTCACTCAATGGGCCCAATCTGTCCTCTACAGATGGCCTGAGCAGAGGTTTGCCTGGGTGAATGGGTGCACAGGGCAGGTGGATTCAATCAAGCCGTCTAATGGAATGTAAATCTAAAAGGCAGCAGGACCCAGGGATCACATCCAGCATTTAGTCATGCCCTTTGCGTGGTGGCTAAGTGCAGGTGCGCATCGGATGACACCCTGGCGACACGGGGGGAGGGAGCATTCATCTGCATGCAGAATTGAACAATTGAGCCAGAGGAACTAGAGAGAGGTGAGATCATAGTCGGGATCGTTTAAAGCTTGTGTGAGCTGGTGCGTGAAAAAAAACAACCTTTACTACTTTAGAGGGCTGCCTCCCTCCGAACTGTGGGTTCTTCGTTATTGTTCTTTGTGGTGAAATGTAATTATCCTCTCTTTGGCATGGAGGCTTCAAGTGATACAGAGGTGGAAGTGAGCCAGCTCAATGAGAATCAGGCACACCAGCTCCGAAGAGGCCTTTGCCGACTTCAGCCTTTATGTGCTACTGAATATTCCAGCCCACTTCAATACCCCAGGGCTGTATCTGTTTATCTTGCAATGCTGATAGTGCACAGCATTGGAGGGAGGGAGTGTAAGACGGAATGGATGCCTCTCTGATGTAGAAATGTCTTCACTGAAACGTCTACATTTAAGGTGGTGTATCTGTGGCACGGAGCACCTAATGTGGCATGGATGGAGTGCTTAGCTGCATAGCTGCGCACACATATCAAGTGGGCTAAGAGGCGGAAGCTGAGCCTGCAAGACATTTACAAGATAAATATTACATTCGAGACAAGAACTCTGCATTCCTAAGACGTAGGCGGCACAAAATGTTTTCGTAGTGGCATTTCTGTCAGAAGAATGCCGGGAATCGTTATGCATCTCCACAACTACACTGACACGACTTGTCCTGTTTCTGGAAAAGGAAGATGCGCTGCATGGGAGGTCTTTAAGTCTGACTAAATCTCAGCCACAATGAAGTGATGAAGAGACATTGTTATCCAACATGTGTCTGTGGATTTTCTCCCTCCAGTTGCTCTCTGCTACAAACTGCTTTACTGTGAATACATTGTCACTACAGCAAAGTACTGCGCCATACAGCTCAGCTGCTTTTTTACTTTATTTATAGGCGTATTAATCAACTTGCTCATTAAGATTCATTTACAGATTAGCAGTCAGTATTGATTACTTATTTGTTGCAAGTTTAAAACTTTTTAAAGTGAAAATGAGATTTAATATTGCTGTAAAGTTAAAGCAGTGTGAAGATGAGCTTTAAAGTATGTCTAATCTATAATAAAGTAATATCACAGTGCTGGAAATTAAACTGGAGGAAAAACAAGAAATGGGTATTTCAAAGCACTGTCAGTCTGCAGTGATTGCATTGATTTCCCCAGCTAACCATTTGACTGAAGACTTAGGTTTAAAAATTAAAAAGCTGTTATCCGTATTCCATGACCAGCCCTTTGGACCTGGTTTAAATGAATAATTCTCTTCTATCCATCATCAGATCTACTGACAAGATTTAATCAACAAACCTGAAATAAAGAACAGTTGGAGCAAATTCCTCTGTACATGCAGCCACTCAGTATCTTCATGACTTCAGTTACAGAAACAATCTATAAATAGAAGACTCTGCTTCATGAGAGAGACACCTGTTTTTATGCAATAGTTCCTCCCTTGCAAATTATTCAAATGAAACCACCTTCAAAAAATCTTCAAGTCATCAAACGTGTTCTTCATCTTTATGTAGAGTGTTTCATACACTTGAAGTTTTAATTGATCATTAAATGATAACAATGTCTTTTTTCTTTCTTTTTTTAAAGTTTCCCTATAATAAAGAGAATCATAAACTCTCACTGCAGTTAGGTTTATGGCTCAAAGGATTTTTGTGTTAATTGTTGACCTTAAATTTCAGCTTGAGTTTATTTGGTTACGGTGGTTGGCACTTGGTTACGTTTGGAGGCTCCCTTGTCGTTTAAGACTTAAGATCCACAACTGCAAAAGCTTTTGCATCTATTTTTCAGTCAAATGATACTTTGATAATTGACTTTATGCTTCTAAAATAATGGGTCACAGAAAAGAAAACACTGCAGTCAGTTTGTTCAAGCCCAGGATAAAATGCATCAATCCAATTTGACAGGTCATTGTTAAAACAAATTGTCCTTTAAAGAGACATGTCTTATTTTGTCTTTTGTGTATCACCGTTGTACCAAGACAGTGCAAAAGTAAATAATGCAGCACACACAATATTTCTAATCACATTACTCAATGAATTATCAGAATAATCGATAAAATACTCAATTACTTAAATAATCGATTGTTGCAGCCCTAAAAGTAACCCACTATTTGTGGTCGGTTCTTGAACTTGATTAGATGTCGTCAGATGCTTTAAACAAGGTGGATTCTGGGGGCAATAGTGTTGACCTGCGAGGAATAATAGCATAAATGTTAATTGATTCTAGAAAAGAAGGAAAATGTATTGATTCATGGCACACTTTTTAAATAACATACTTTTAAATCTATTTTTAAGTATTTTTGACTCAAGTCCACCTCTGCACAGTGCAGATGGGATACTTTGAGAAGAACATAACAAGTAGTTTAATTTAAAACTACAAAGTTATGATTAAATACAGAAAATACTTTTGCCTTTTAATTTGTTAATTAAAAATATATGCTTAAAATATGTAATTTATGTAATAATTAAGGCCAAAGTAAAAATTTTATTTTCAAATTAATCTAGCCATAGTTTATTGCTTTTAATCAAACTATACGTTATAATTTTGTTTTTAAGCTTATGAATTTCATTATGATTACACCTGCACTTATAAGTGTGCCTTCTTTGGCTGAGTGCATCTGGAGGGCAGAACCAGGATCAGTTCAAGAACTGACAGCATAATAAGATGCTTTCTCAATAAATCAAATGCTGAGTACACTTACAAACTCAATGAAAACAACAGAGCCATTTTCAAAGTAATTCAGCCTCTCAGTCTATTCAAAGTAAGAATATGAACTTTTTCTGGTCAAATCTGTCTGTATGTATCTGCATGTACTTTCTTATATTGTAAAGTCGAGGCATACTGTTCAGTGCAAGTTCAAAATGTTGCCACAAAGAATAGACCTCAGATTTACCATTTGTCAGAAAAATTGCTATAAAATAAGTTGGCTGGGGTTTTGAGGATGTATCTTGGTTATATGCAGTAAAACATGCAGCTCCCCTGCATCATCACCCTACAGTTGGCAAAAACAGGTGTCATATGTCTTTATGTACACCCTGTCTGTACTATCAAACCATGAGAAACTAACAGCGTACCAGCTCACGGAAATGAAAGACTGTTGTTGTTCAGGCGTTTTAATAGCAGCTGTAATATCTCAGGCTAAACACAGTCCCTCTCACTTTTTTGTTTTTAGTCACTGCAAGTGTGCTGTCACTCACTACTATATGTCAATTAACTGGAGTGTCCACAAACGACTCTGGCTGGTGCCCAAATTCTTCAACAGTCCAGCCTGCTTGTTGTCCAATCAGACCGAGGCACGGCGTCAGGTAGGCAGGTCCCAATGCACAGTCTGAGAGACAGCAGGATACCAACAGTCTATGCTAATGTCCATATGTTCACAGCTGTGCTCAGCTCTGGTCTCCACTGGACACAGTGCTGCTATTCAGTCATAATTCATTCAATAGCTATTAGAACTTAGCAGGGCCAGTTGGGACTGAGACTGCCCACAGCTGGATATGCAAACAAGTCTTTATATATGTATTTACACTCATATTAAGTCTTCAGTTCAACAATGTGAGAGCAGACGTATGGTATCGAGTCATTAATTTGATGACTTTAGACTTAACCGGATCAAACAAATCAACAAAGATTTGCAAGGGGATTAGGACTTTAACCCAAATGACTCATGACTTCACTTGGACTTGATCCATTTGATTTAAAAGTACTTCATACCTTCATCAAAGTCCAAAGATTGAAAAAAATGTTGCTTAAAAAGATAAATAATGTATTTTCTGGTCATTTCGTAAATCAAATAACGTAAAAGCTGTTCGTTACAAGCCGGTCGATACTTCAACCCTCAGATAAATTTTGATAACCAGTAGAGTGGCTAAGTCACGCTCCTTCTGGTGGAGCCCATGGGATCTTATTTTGGAGGAATTTTGTAGTGAATGGACAGAGACTTATTATTTTTCAATCCAGTTTAAATTGTTCCCTCATTCTCAAATATGTTGTTTGTCATGTTTAAGGATAATCACAAATCAATAAAATAGCAGTTTGTCATGTGGATAGTGAAGTACCATATGTTTGTGAAACCGCTAAATGAACTACGTCTCTCATCTGGCACAATATACGTCACCAACACTAACATGGCTGTACTTTAGCACAGTTTCTTTTGTTCCTTTACAAAAAGGGGAAATGGATGTAAAAATCATTAAAAGCATGAGCATGTTGAGAGCTGCAGCTAAGCAAACAGAGTTTGTCAGTTCTGTGAGGGATTGTTATTAAGACATCACTCACTCTGCTACTCACTCACACTTACATTCACTGAGCGGATATGTAGCCTTTCAAAATTCGTATTTTTAAAGTCTTACTTTACCAGTTGTGTAATAAAGTGTGACTTTCTTGACTTGCAAAAATCTTTTAAATGACCAAACCTCAAATTTGACTGGCTTTATTGGCTGTACATTTTAAACAGGACTTGGTTTATGAACGTCCTTTAGTAATAGGTTGTATATTTTTGTTTCACTAGCCAAACCACATTTTTAATTCCTCAGTCTCATCTGCCCCTTCATTCAGCAAACTAATTTTAGAAAAGTTAATTGCATGCGTGTCATAGTCAGTGTTGAGTGAATTCTGAGCACTCTGAAAAAAAATATGAGGTCCAATAAAATGTGGGATGTAATTGGCATTTTATTCACAATGCCGTGAAAAAGCACGGACAGCTAAAGCATGGATGTGCGGTTCCACAGCTGCCTTATCCTGTGATCATCGTTTACTTGTGATGGTGCATGTTAGAGAACTTATGGTGAATGTTCTAAGAGCAGAGTTCTGCTAAAATGTGAAGAACGCTAAAAAACGAGACTTTATTTCTTAAGGTTTTGAAATGGACTTTCATGTATCTTTTGATAACAGTTGTTTTGCAGCAGGACGGATCGCTGTAGAGCTGATTGCTGCGGTTACATTTGATGGTTTCATCTTCCATGTTATTTCACTGAATGTCTGCTCTTGGTCTTTATACAACTTTGATGCAGATGCAGTTTATGATTTGCCAGTTTCGGGCTCAATTACTTTTGTGAGCCAACAATGCTGAGCGTGCTTTGAAACGCAGAAAAGCGTGTTTTGTGATAAAGTATTGTGTCTAATTACTCAGAAAAGCTCCTCAGTCACTGTAATGCTTGTAAATGTGATCTGTTTCTTCTACTCCTTTTTGTTTGTGTGCGAGTGAGATCACATATGTGAAGCCAGCACAGGTTGGATATTGGCAAATAGCCCTCAAAGGGAAAGATTTTATTTCTTGAGGAATGAGCCACATTCCTCTGCTCACATATGGCTTCTCTGTACTTATTACTCCCAGTGGCCCAATCAAAGGTTTGCACATTCATTCAGACTATCAGCTTCACAGCGTTTGTTTCTGGGCTCGGTCACAGAGCCACACACTTAGATTCTGTGTTTTTTCCTCAGATCAACCTTATTCCCTCTGTACTTCACTCAGTAGTAAACTGGTGTCCATAAAGATCACAAACACACCCACGCAGTGCCCTTCCTCAGGCGATAAATGCCTATCATTGATCTCCATCGTGGCGTAACTCGGTGCCCATTGGAGCCGATCCCTCGCTGTTATTCTCACAGCAGCAGCCATATGGTTAACACTTAGTGCCACCTGCCTCCGGTGCTAACCAGGGGAGATGGGGAATATGATGCCGGGGATGGTGGAGGGATTGGCAGGTTCGGCTGCCATGAGAGCAGGAAATCACAAAGTCTCCAAACTGACTTAATGGACTTCCTCCGGTTGGCTGTGAACGAACGGATGGCGTGCTACATGAGGGCTTCGGCTGCATCAGAAGCCTTTCAGCAGAGAAACGCAGGTCTGCAGCAACAACACAGGGCTGTTTTTGCTCTCTGTGCCTCTGTGTAATTCTGCTACTCACTATTATTATTTAGCATACCTTTGGCTCTCATTTATCCCATCTTTGCCCCTAGCCCCGTGAAAAGCAAACAATTATAATACGCTTAAAGTACTGTATAAACAGAGCTCTTAAAAATGAATCATACTTATTTGCACTTCAGCTTCTTAGCATACAATTATTTCTACCAAAGTGCCATCTGGTGTAAAAGTTATCTCCCGTCTTGCCATATTAAATCTTCACTTAGGGCAGGTGTATTTTTAATTCCTGTCTGGAAAAAAAAAAAAAAAGGAAGCAAAAACAAAAACAGCGTCCTTATCTTAAAACATCAGTCGGCAATAGATGTGCTGAAAATGTTTTGTCTTTGATTTTATTATGTAATCAGATAAGCTGCAGTATAGAGGCCTAGATTTTTCACATCTTTAAATGACACTATTGTTTTTTTGTTTGTTTTTGAAAATAAATCTTGCTGTCTGGGTGCAAACTTTGCTGCAGAAGAGGAATATTTACCATCATGTTTATCTTACGCCTCCCCCCTATTCTGCTCACTTTATCAGACTCAGTTATCTTCACAATAACAGCCCCCTCTCTCGGTTTCTGCTGTATAGGGGACTCGATTGTATTAGAGCTGGAATTTGACCCCTATAACAGCTTGCATCCCTAAATGTGAGCTAAATCAATAGTGGAAGCAGCGGACTGTCAGTCAGAAGACAATATCACTTCTGATGCACTACTGTGTCAACTCATTCAGTGGTTATCACCATCATATTGACAAATTACATCTAAAAAGACAATACTGAATGTCAACTCAAAGAAGCCCTCTATTCACAAATCCCCTTCCGGAGTGTTTCTCATCAGGCGTTGACACTACTGCAGTAACATTGTGTCTTTAAAGCACAGATTGCAGGACAATCTCTCGTTGATTCAATTTCAAAGATTTAAACCAACATCTAATAGGCATCTCTGGAATCTCTTGGCTGCAGATGTGCGTTACACAGGACAATGCTCAATAGTCTGCAGCAGTAATGAGCAGAGACTCCTGGCCTCCTAATTGCTCGCTGGGCCTCTGCATGGCTCATCAGAGAGGGGCTTAATTGGCCATCACTACCCAGGCAAGCATGAGGCTGAGGCTAGCCCTGTTCCTGCCTGCTCGCTTTTACCAAGATGCTTACGGAATAAGTAAGCAGCTCCATTCATTCTGCGTTGCCGCCACTAATGAACACAGTTTAGCCTGGAGGTCTTGATCATTGTGTCGCACTCCATCTTGGTCTGACTGTGTTTGGTGTGTTTGTAGCCGCAGTTTTGCTGGTGTTGTTCCAGTGTTTGGTCTTTTTTTTTCTTACTGTTAAGCATCAACGTAATGAAGTGCTTCCCGGTTTTGGTATTGGGGTCTTCAGTGCAAAGCTGACTCGCTGGGAGATAAGTGTCTTCAGCTGCTGGCAATCAATTTATTTGCCCTCTAATGTTGAATACGTGCGAGGAATGAATACTGAAAGAGGTGGAAAGATGAAGGAGGGAAAGGGAGTCGAAATTACCGTCTTTGTGCATTCCTGTTCAGTCTGAGAAACGATCCTTTCAGAGGGACTACACAACTCTTCGTGGGCCATTACACAATTCTGAAAAATACAATCACACATGAACACCGAGGAGGCTTTGGAGCCTATTTCAATAGACACCTAGTTAATGTTAAAACATCAACAAAGGGATGACATGATTTTTTCATTTCCACACTCGAGCAATTACGCATTGTTATTAGTTTTTTACTCTCTCCTGATAAGCCAGATATCATGGATAGAAAAAGCCAGAGTGAGTTTCTTATTATACTGCATGTCTCACCCTGTGCAGGTGTGTTTCAGCATTATTTTGCAGGTGAAAGAACTTGTCCTTGGTAAAGTTGCCACAACCCTGATAGTAAAGACACCCACCCATAATGCAGTATTGATTGGTGCTTAAATCAGTTTGATAACAGCTTTGTCAAATCAGCTCTTTTAACAATCAGATTAGAGCTTTTAGTCCGATCGATCGGGGAGGGATTTCAAATCTACAAGATGACAGTTACAAAGAAGCGCAGAGCTCGAGCCTGACCACCCATGAAAAGGATCCAAGACTGCTTCCACTGTTCGCCATCACTTTTCTTATACACGGCTGCTGCACCACAGAAAGACAATCTGAAAGCAATTGCTGGAACAGAGGGAATATGGTGAGGAATGATAGCAGCCCCGTGACCTGAAACTCTGTGCAGCAATCGCTTGTAGGGTAACAAACCCTCAAGATTCTTCACAATACACCAAGCAGATGTAGAAGCCTCATCTGCACGAAAAGTAACGCTAACATTATTTCACTTTATGCTCCTGGACAATAGAAGACATGCAAGAGAGATCAGACCTGTCAGTTTACCTCATGTCTACCGGAACAATAGCACAATATCGATTCTTGCAGCTGAATCAGAATTAATGTCACGCAGTGTCACATTCAGATGAAACAAATGCCACCTGAAATGCCACGTACAGTAAATAAGGACAACTCTGCAGTGGCCAAATTATTAGAATAGAAAAACACCCATTCCATCGAGGTTGCTACCATTAATACTTAAAGCACAAGGTGTAAGGCTGTTGCATCTATTATTTTAGTGGGTTAGCATGTAACTAGGATAAATTAAAAGAGACTTTTTGAGTCACCGCATGAGTTCAGCGAAATGGAGTCAGAGAATGGAGGTATTCACTGGTAATTGCTGGTATTCTCTACATTCGATTTTGAAAGGTACTCTCCTGAGCTGTAATTCTGGTTGCCAAGTCAGCGAGAGGCGACTGTGAGACTGCGCTAGCTTCTCTCCTGGGCTTCTTAATTGGCTTTGTTATTGCAGACCTGTGCAGGGTGAAGGCAGCGCGAGAGAATCTGGGCTTTGCTATATAAGATTCAGAGCTTTCGACTGTGACCCTCCTCCCAGGGGCAGAGTGTTCACAGCTGCTTTCTCTGGAGAAGGTGACCTGGCTGTGGATCCCACTCTGCGCTTCTCCCAGCGGACCACCCAACCCTCTCCTCCCCCATCACCCGCCCGCCCCTCTCGTTCACTGCTTCCCTCTCAGAGGTCATTTTCTCCACCATCGTGAGGTTTTCTCCTCCTCCTCCTTTTTTCTCTGCACCCATCCGTTTGGCACAGCAGGGAGTCGCCAATTCTCCCCGCTCTGCAAATTTCTTCACTTTTCCGGCGTGGGATGCCAGCACCTCTTCAGAGCCTCACTCTGGCACCGCCACCCCTCCCACCAGCACAGACACTCATGCATATAAGAAACAATTCTCCACAGCGGCCCAACCCCACACTTGCTGGGCTTTTAGAAGTGAGAGAACAGGGGTGGCATACGTGACAGCCATAATAGAATAGCCTTGTATTATTTTTGGGTGCCGCCACCTAGGCATTTGACATATTTACCAACGGTGATGTTCACTGAGCAATTCTTCTGCTGACGAGTCATTTCAAAAGCTTGAAAATAAATGACTCTGGCACAAGCAGCGAGCTCTAAGTGAATGATGAGGGAACATGTATAAATGTGTGTGTGCACACATGCTTGTGTATAAATAAAATGGTTAAAAAGAGAGCAGTAACACAAGCAGGTGGTATACTGTGATAGGACAATGCAGTGACATGTGCAATCAGCTTGCCATTGTAAGTTCTTGACCCATTTTCTATTACAGCTTATTGTCATTAGTGGCCATGAAGCTTTCATTTCTGTGTGTGTACCAACGCTTCCTTGAATATAACGCATGCGGCATGTGTAGGCATGAAAAAACAAACCACATAAGATGCATTTTTAATACAACTTTCCAATGACACGAACTTCTAAAGAGCCTTCAAGTAGACATTAGTGTACATGTGACTTGATTATGCAGCCTTAGTCTATTTATTACTAGGAAACTGCTTTTGAGCTGTCGCAGCTCAGGCTCTCTCGCTCCTTGTAAACACAGCTTTGGAGTCCATTTGTGGAATTAAAGTTGCAAATGAGCATTCTTAAAACAGACCAAGAGAGAAGTGTCAGAAACAAGATAATGCTCCTCGTCAGAGGTATTAAGAGATCCTGATGTCTTGTTCAGAGTTTAAGGCACCCTGCATAATAGATAGTTGAATTCTAAAGGCTAAGAAGTACCACGCAAATGGTCTTGTTTATGCGGGATATGACTTACAAAAAACACCAAAAATATAAATGTTAAATCAGAGAGTTCTTCTTGAAGCCATCAAATAGAGCAGAAAAGAATTTGTTAGCATTAGAGGTGCTGTTTCCCCTGCTTTTATGCCATGCTAAGCTAATAGCTAATCTGGCTACAGCTCCAAATTTACTAGACAAGCATAGCAGTGATACCAGTTTTCTCATCTACCTCTCAACAACATGAAGTGTACAGATTGCCACAAATTTGATTTTACATTAAGGAATGTTTTTGGTACAACTTAAACCTTATGTAACACTCACCAAAATAGAAAACCTGCAAATAAATAAATAAATAAAAATAAGAAAAAAGAAGAAGAAAAGAGGAAGAAAAGCCTCCGATCACTAGTTGGTTCTTAATCACAAGCGTTGTAAGCTGTAATTACTGCTAGTGACAATAATCTCAGAATGATGGGCACTGAGATGGTGGTTGCAAATGGATGTCAGCATTGATATCCTGCCTCCAGTGAATACTACTGATGTGCATCAACAGTCACATCTGCAGAGTCTGAATACAGCTAGATTTTGGCTGAGAGCTGCTGAATCTTTGGCTTTTCAGCTGTTCTGGAGAATCAAAGCTCATTTTACAAGGTCTTTGAGTTTTGGTAAGAGCCTGTATGGTCACAAAATTTAAAACCTCCCTAAATGGTCAATATTGTATTTATGAAGTGAAGTGTTTCTTGCTTTTGGCAATGTCTTTTTGTTTGTTATCAAATGTGACGGTCCATCAAAAGTCACACATTTTAAGGTGTTCTATACCCATAATCCCTAAACACATGCTCTTCAGTTTTACATCTCCTGTATGTGTTCTGTATAACATTTCAAAGAAATCCTTTTGTAATTAGGTTCCTGAGCTAGAGTTTCCTTTTGTTCTCCATTTCTACAGTGGCTTCCTTCT
The DNA here is from genome assembly GCA_029783665.1 of Naso thynnoides. NCBI lineage: Eukaryota > Metazoa > Chordata > Actinopteri > Acanthuriformes > Acanthuridae > Naso > Naso thynnoides. The sequence goes on along the minus strand of JAQLOL010000026.1, from coordinate 9,163,709 downwards.
GCCACACCAGCGAAACCAACCGCAGAGGTGAAAGCAATCATCTGAAAAGCACTCAGCGACGCCAGAAACTTGATCGTATTTCAGCCAGGACGCATTCATTACAAACACAGCATAAGTCTTCATTAATGAGCTGGAAAATGGCAAGCAATCAAATCTGTGCAACATATGGAAAGAGATGCTAAGGTTGGACTGATTAGCTGAGTATAGGAGAGGAGGAAGGAGGTGGTGGGTGGAGGAGACCACTGGTTTAAGGCCTCTAAGCTTTCTGACTCGTGTTAATCATGACTTTATGTTGGCACATTACATTTCACTCTGTGTCTCCAGAACAAGAAAGGCTCCTTCATTAGCCCTGCGTAGCGCTGGACGAGTAACAATAGGGCCTGTTGAATAGTTTTCAGAATCCCACCGAAAAATCCTTTGAATTTCTCGAGCATTGCTCTAAGCGGTTATTGAACGCAACACTCTTATCCAGAGAAAAGCCTTTGTGCCTGGTCTATTGTATGAGGCCGATATTTAGAGAAGGCCAGCCCTAAAAATCAATGTGCACTGTCACCAGAAGAATGACACGTCTTTATTGAATATGCCAAATAGGGCGAGACCCGATAACAATTTGAGCCTGCTCTTCAAGCAGACGGATTGATGGGATTGGTGTAAGTTTTTTTTGTATTTGACTTCTTAAACAGAGACCTTGTGTTATGTGTGGATGAAATTTTGGCAATTTCTGTTTTCCTCTAAGTTATAAATGTGTTTTATGTAAACAGGTATTAAGTTAGAGTAATGGAAGACTAAAGGTAAAATCCATCAACATAAATGTTGTCCGGGAAAAAAAAAAATAAAACAAGAACACTGTAGAGCTTTGTGCACATTATCAATCTAATGTTTGATCAAAGTATTGTTGTAATGGTAGCCTGAGCATTTAAGCCAATCTTAAAGGACCATACATCTATTTTTGACTGCTCACCATTAGCAGAATGTGTCTGTCTTCTCCAAATGTTGTTGTAAAAATTCAACAATGTGTATACTGCAGAAGATCACAGACTGCACTTTTAAATCCCATTTATCGCTATTCATGTCAAATAGGGTAATAAAACACTTTAGGACACGTGGAAGTTGGTAGGTATAGGTAATTGACACATCTAAAGAGAACGTTTGTGTTTATTTGGTAAAAAAAAAAATCAATGATTAAGAGTGAGAGAAAGAGAGAGAGAGGAGCCAGGACTCAGTGAGACAAAAGTTATTAGCCTGTAAATACAGTTCTGTACAAGATCTGCCTTCCTGGTTCAAAAATTAGCATGAAGATGGATTTTGACCCAGATGTTGCAACACATATTTAGGTTCTCTCTGTAATGTTTATTGAATATAGACAAAAGGTAAACAAACATGATACCTCATAGATAAAGCTGCTTCAGGAAAAATGCTTGGGGTTCATGTAACTTATGTTGTGGATGTTTACAAAGGACAATGACATGTAGTAACACTCACTATGTTTACATGCACAGCTTAGTCGAGCATAAAGCTTGATTAGGCATATAGATTTAATTTGACTGCTGTCAAAAATTTATCAATGGGAAGTATGTCCGACTCAGCTATGGTAGGTGGTGATATGCCCAGGTCAGATGGTAACTATTAGACCTTCTTTTGGGTGACCTACTATTTAGCATAGCCAACCAAAAAAGCTATGAACAAGTTAGCAAGCTGCTAGTGGTTTCCATGTTGAACAGTGAGAACGTGCAACATTACAGCACTGCACACATACGCTTTAGTGTTGGAACAAATTAGATGAACGCTACCTCTCGTGCTTATGGTATTCTTGTTTCCTTCCCAGGTTTCCTCTACAAATGCATGCTTTTTCGATTTCCAGGTCAAAGCCACAGTGGGAACTCTCAAGCATGCGCAAAACGCTTCGGCTAGTTAGGGGCAGATTGAGGCATACACCAGTAAATCGATCCTCAGCTGCATCATCTAGATGTGTTAGTCCAACTTGGAGAAATTCGACTGAGTACAATTGCAGTCGGACTTTCATGTTTACATGTATTTTTTGGGAACAAATCTTTATTGAAGTTTACATGTTTGTTAAAAGTCCAATTTTGATCACACAATCAACAAGTCTACTTTTCCTAACACCATGTAAAGGTACTGACTGGTTTGGTCCTTTAAGTCTCGAAAACCTGAAGTGTAGCAGTAGAGTTAAATCAAGCACCGTAAATCTAGTTTGTGAGTGATGTAAGTGAATTCTTAATTGTTGTCTTGTTGACAAAATACGCTTTAGGCAAAGGTGATTCAACCTTGTCTGACAGCTGTACTTTTTGTACATGATGTTGCCCTCATCATGAATAATCAAGGAATTCTTTACAAGTACTTTTGTATTTCATCCAAATAAGACGTTAAAAATGCAATTATCTTTTGAGAGAATTTCCTGCTTACAGTATATTTGTTGTGCAGGAAGTAAATTGGTGTGCATATCAGCTCCCAGCTGTGTTGTTGTCCATGTCTGTAGAGAGAAATCACAGCAGGAGAGCCCATCAACATCATGGTACTAATTTGATTTATGGCATTGGTGTATGCTAATGCATTGTTGGAAGTGGGTGTATTTCTCAACAACAACAACAACAAAAAAGGAAACGAATGTTAAAAGAATAAATTTACTTTGCATTTTGAAAACAACTCAGCACGATTGAGCATTTTGAGTCGTGCTACATAAACACTGTTCTCACTTTACCATCATCAGAGACATCACAACAGTTTTATTTATCCCAGTGCTGCAGACAATAGGTGTGACTGCTATAACCTGCGGTAACCACATATGTAGGGAAGAAGCTTAGTATGCAGAACATGAGAAGACTGATTGCATTCTTATGCAGTGAAGCACGTTAGCCAACCTTTGCCTTCCCCTCTGAGGCTATTCATATCACTGTTGTGATTGTTAAAATCATGTCAGAGTTGTGTCTTTTTTCACAAAGCTGAGGCCATTTACACTGAAAATATTTAAATCCTTCTACAGCTGAAGCTGCACAAGCTGGGACGCCTCCAGGCACCGCTACATCAGACGCTTGTAGGCGTATCTATCGTTTTGTCAATCTAAATACAGATACGTGTTCTTGCTTTGGTGGTGCTGCTGTTGCTTATATGCATGTATTTTGCAATCATATAATAATATAATAATACTGATACTGATAATACTGCTTAGAATATTTAGGTTGACCAAATTTGCATAAAAGTTAAGCGTTGGTGTACATGCTTGCATTTGAAGAAGTCGCAGCAGTAAAGTTGTTAACGATGTGTCAAATAAAGTGCATTTGTGAAGTTTGGTAAGAGTTACATTAAATTGTGTTTTTCAGTTTTGACATCAATGTTCTGGATCCTGTGTTTTAATGATGCGCATGGTTTTCATGTAAAGTCAGAGCTGAGCAGAAAAGCCAGTCTTGTGAACTTTAAAGGAACTAATTATCTTTGTCTGACTCCTCGCAGTCGTTCCTAATAAGCCCTCGTGTGCTGAGGAGCTTTGTTGGCTCTCATATAGTTCGTAAACAAACAAGTCATTTGTATCTTCTATGTATCATTAGCGAGTATGAAGTATTATGTGATGTAAAGTACAAAAATGAAGTAGGTGCAATTGAATTAGTCAGAATCTCATCTCCTGCGCATACTGACCTTTTTTTATAAGTTACCCGAAAGAGGAAAAGAATTACTTTTGTCCTACTTTAAGTTTCTGTACAAGAATAATCTAGTAAGTCTATAAATAGCTTTGAATTTATTAGTTGGGCTTGATTTTAACACAAGGTTGCAACTGAATAAACATGATCATTGCAAACTAACTGTGTTTACAGTCAACGGTTTTACAACCTGTCCTTGCGGTTTACAGGTTTTTTGAGCATTTCACGACCTTTCCGGTCCTTTGTTGTTCCTGTTCCAACATGTTTAGGCTTCCTTTGAATGTGTATTTAGCCTCATGCTTGATGAGAACATGCTTGTGGATCTATAGAAACTAATATCTGAATGTTGTATAAACAGTAGATCAATTATTATTGGCTACTGTCCGGGCCTGACCAGCATATCGGTTTGCCGCTGTTATCAGACAATATTGGCCTTCCGCAGATACATCGGTGTCAGTGTTTACATCGATATCAAAACTGTTTTAAGGCAGGAAAAAATACTTTGGTTTGTGATTTAAAATGGTTTGTCCGGTAGGAGGCGGATCGTTATTTAATAACTAATATGTGAAGTGTTTACTGTTCTGTGCACTGATGTTCGGCATAAAGTTTGATAGGATGTAAGATCTCCTGCCTCCTTCATTTATCTTTGTGACAAAAATTTGATAGCCACATTTGGCAGATATTATATATTAGGTTTTGGAATTTTCTTGCTCCCTTGTCATCGGCCCCAAAAATCCCATGCAGTCGGGCGCCAGTTACTGTACCACACTGCATTTAGTCAGCAGTTCTCAGCTCCTCTTATAAAATGAGAAAGGCAGTGTTGGTTACCCTGCACACTTATCTTCCCTCTTATCAAAACAGAATGGCATTTCAAAGATGCACACAGGAGGGATTCATCTGAATCCTGAAGACGAGTTATTGCACATTTAATTTTGGTGCGTTGACTTTGTAGCAAGAAGAATGCAGCATGCAAGCGCAATCCCCTTGAGTGATCACGCCAATACAAAGGTGCTCTCAGTTGTGGGCTGTCGATAACGTCGTGCTCAGCTGAAAGATAAGTTCCTTCGTGATGGAGCTGCGTGCTCTGTGCTCCTCCGCTTGCTGGGCGGTGGGGCTGTTTCAGGACAGAGGCAGTGAGTAATACTGCATGCTGGCTCTCATTGCAGCCGATTACTTATCTATTGATTGAAGCCAGCGTTGTGCAGATGGATGCCTTTGGAGTGTGACAAGTGCTTTAACAACCCCGGAACCTAATGCTCCTTAACGTCACTCTGGGTCCATGTTAAATAATGTCCCATCTCTAAGTCACCAGGTTTCACTCATGGTCAATCCCAGCAACGGAAAAAGGGATCCATCTTGATTGGTTGTCTTCTGGCCGAAAGATCTATGGCTGCAATTACATGTAGCCACTCCTTTGCTGCAGCTGGTGAGATGTAATAAATAGCATTAAGGACTGTGAAAATCCTTTAAATACACTTTCCCTTCTTCTGCTGCTTCACTGTTAGAAAGAGCAATGAATTCCAAGCGATCACTGGAAGCAGCCTGTGAGAAGCTGAACGCTGTTTCTACTGCTTATCACTTTCACTTAAGCTGCTCGGGAGATTCAGTCACACATGCCCTCAGATGTGTGCACACACCCCCACACACACACACCCCATAACACGATGCCAGGCTTTTTATTGTTCATACAAGGCAGGGAATAAACCACAGTGCAGTGCAGCACCCGACTCTTTGTCCTGTTGACGGCTTCTTTCAGATGAAAATATACCTCTAGACAGGCGAGTGCTTTACTTACTTTACTTACTGATGTACTCTCGCGTTTGGACATTTGAACCAAATGTTTTTTTCAGCCTCGCTCCTGTCAGGTTCTGGCACAGGTCCATCACAGCTCCCTAACAAGTAGCCGTAGGCCAGCCAAGTCAATCAGTTGTATAATCTTAAAATGTTAAAGGCTGACGCAGTCAGATGAATGTTTGAGATGAGTCACGACTCACCTAAAAGTCAGGCTTAATATGTTTTTATATCAAGTTGTCTAGCAGCCTGAAATGCACTAGCAAGCACAGCGTTTTCAGTGTTTCCAACAGGATTTTGTGAGACTGTGGTTTGTGGATGTCAGACTCTCCAGGGTGATCCGGGGCCAAGGTCCCAATGTTAAAAAATGTTCTACATTTTTAAACACATGAATGTGGTGCACTTGGATAGAAAAGAAAATGAAAACAAAAAGATGAATCTATGACAAACTACTGTGTGTACTCTTGTAAAAAATGTAGTCATTTATGAATTAGCTCAATAGATATGAATGGTGTTGACATGGAAAAAAGTCAAATGTAAGAAGCGTGGTAAATAAAACAGAGTTTAACTCAGTACTTCTTACCTTGTGCTTCTCAGCAAATTGGAGTAAAGATGAAGTAAAAATGTTTTTTTAATTATTAAAAAATCCCAAATTAGAATGAAATCCTCCTGAAACTTGCTTGCTTTCTAGCTCTAGTGTGCTAGTGCAAAGTCACAAAAATGAATAACTTTTTTTTTTTTTTTTGGATATTCTTTTTGGGCTTTTGTGCCTTTTATATACAGGACAGCTGAAGAGTGGACAGGAAACAGGGCAGAGAGAGGGGGAATGACAAGCAGCAAAGGACCACAGGTGGAATCAAACCCGGGTCCACTGTGCGAGGACACAGCCTCTGTATATGGGGCGCTCGCTCTACCGACCGAGCCACGGGGCGCCCCAAAAATGGATAACGTTTTTAAAAAAATGCTGTGACATGAACAAAAGTTTAGCTGTAAACAATCGAAAGAACTCCAAGTACAAGAATTCTCACAAGTATTACAGTAATTATTACGACTCACATCTTGTATCTACCTCTGCAGCACCTCTGTGTCACATCACTGTTGCGTCTGCTGTAGCGCTGCTTCTGCCAGCCCTGTCTTTCTATATAGAGTTTCCTTCGATAATTCCTGTAAATATGAAAATGTTTCTTGTCATTTTATGATAGTTTTAACTCATATTGAGTTTAGACAGAAAACCATGTGTCCTGGGGGAAGTGGGAGGAAAGCAGCATGCAGCCAGCTTGACCTTTGCTACGCTGCGAGAATGAAATGCCAAGTTTATTACTTAGGATCCGTCACTTTATGACTGAAAAGCCTCATGAAAATGATGCTTTACAATTCTTCATAATATAAACTAACATAATTTGTTAAAGCAGGTCATTCAGGGCTTTCAAAGTCATGACAATAAGCAGAGAAACATGTTTTGTTCCCATTCAGACGCTGTGGGTGTGTCTCCAACAGAAGGCTGGCACAATGTGTGCTGTGTTGTCAGATAAAGTCAGCCTAATAAAGTCAGGGATCACTTAAGTTAAAAAGCAAAACTATAAACAAAGAGATCTCTCTGTGTCTTTGCCTCTGTCGGTCTCATTTCCTCTCTCTCTGTCTCTTTCCCTCTCTCTCTTCGTCTGTCCGTGTCTGTCCTGGTGAATGTTCCCACAATCGTATCCCACCAGTTCACTGCATTGGGTCTCTGGTTTGTCTCCTCAAGTAAAAGCAAGAACCAAATTAAAGTATGGTCTGTTTTACACATGATCTTTCAAATGTCTTACAATTAAATCTGTAAATGAAGGGATTCCTTGCACATATACGGTTGTGAGAAGTTTCATTTTGAAAGACACACTGGAAATGTTGATACTCCAATAAGTGTTGCTAGTATGATGTCAATATACCTATAAATAGGTAATTTCTTGCACACGTCTCGCAGAAAAAATCAGCGAGCTTCCTGAGCTGAAGTGTTGCTTTGCTGCAGACGTGCCTCCGATGTCCAATTCTAGCGCGCTGTGCGGCTGCTCTGATCTGTTTTAATAGGTGCAGAAAAAAGCAAACGTGTTGGCAAAACAGACGGACACAGACGCAGGATGTGTGTCCTGGGCTTTATGGCCAACTAGTAAAAGAGGCGTGGCAGTGGGAGTGGCCTGTAACAAAAGGCACATACTGTAATTTCTAAAAGGATTGATGTGCCTAACATGACAACAAACTTTGTAGAACACGCACACACACACACACACACACACACACACACACACACACACACACACACACACACTTTACATTGTCTTCCATTCAGTCATACAGACTAACATTCCTTACTCCTAAACTTAACATGGACCCCAAAAAGTCAAGTCATGCTGCATTAGGACTTAGATTGGACAGTC
>JAQLOL010000026.1:9121259-9149889 GCA_029783665.1 Naso thynnoides | reverse complement strand
AACTATTTTCACACCGTTAATTTTTTTAACGTGCGATTAACGCATGCACTTTCTGTCCAATGCTGGACAAAAAAATTGATTGATCATTGCACTACAATTTATTTGCTCCTAATAAAACCCCAACCCTAATCCTGCTAGCTCACCAATGACCAGCCGATGTTTGCAGTTAAGTTACAGTGAGCTAAAAATAGAGTCAGCAGCTCAAATCCAGTTATGAACTAAGACGCCACTTAATTACTTTGACCCTACTTAATGTTACTCCTTACCTACATAACGTTACTCCTTCTCCATCGTCTCTCCATCGCAGTTCGTCCTGCAGGTTCACCTTCACCAACACAACAGTCAGCAAGCTAAATCATTTTAATAGTTTGTTTGCTCACCAACATCATCAATATTCCCATCCAGTAATGACGATCTCTGACCGGCATTTCAGCTTTTCTGTCAGCAGTTACCATGCAACGCATGGCTAATTTGCATAAAAAGCTCATGGCTAATTTGCATATAAACTGCTGAATGTTCCTGAGCACAGATGCCACATCAAATATACAGTATATCACTATTTTTTCCTTGAGTCGGATGGTTGCAGTAATAATAAACATTTGGATAAAGCAAGCAAATTTTTTCCACAGTCATGATGGTAAAAGTACTGAAAACTTGAAAAATATCTTTAAAAGATACATTTACAACTGACAATTTAAAAAGATGTGATTTATTTGCAATTAATTGGGAGTTAACTATGAAAATCATGCAATTAATTGGGATTTAATATTTTAATTGATTGACAGCATTAAACAATGAAGTGATGTAATTTTTGGATCTTTCATAATGTTCTAGCTTTTCTAATATTTGCATTTACCCCCTTAGTCACTGTTTTCTCATAACTGATGATTGTTTCTCAAAAAACTAATTTTGTTAATATTTTGTGAAAGCACCAACAGCCCTTCGGTATTGTTGCTATATTGAATATTTGGTTAAAACTGATATTTGGTCATGTCTGTTGTACCAGCAGTCTATGCACAGCCCTGCTGTTTATCAGATATTTCTTTGTAAGTTTTTTAATTTGAATGTTTATTTTTAAGCAGAAGAGTAAATCCTGTCTTTGCATTTTTGTCTGTTTAATGTAAGTGTCATTTCACATGTGACTTTGACTTATAGTTCAACATTTAGTCCACTTTGTAAAAAATTCAAAAAAATATATCGTCATCTCCCTTCAGCCTGAAAATCTTGAGATATGATTTTTTGATTCATATCGGCCAGCTCTACTTCATGGATTAAAAAAGTAATGTGTGCTGATACTGACGCATGTAGCACAATACGTTTCACTTTTCCAACAGAACATATATCTTCCAGCTACACCATATCAGGATAATCTGGCTGTACTGTTTGCAGAATGTGGTGTGCTGAGTCGGATGTTTTAGATGAATGCAAATGCTGTGTTGGATCCATTTAGAAAGATGATTGATGAGCAGCAGAGCACACATTTAACAAACATCTAAAAAGACAAAATGCCACCTATGGTTCCATCCCCAAAACAGAGAGTTTGAGCTGCTCCTCGCAGGGCCGAGTCACTGTGCAGACACTGCCGTGCCAGATGAAGATTCAAACATTTCTTTGTTTTTTTTTTTATTTACTGTATTTCTCCTTCTTAAAATGGATTTTTTTTGTCTTTAACTCTCTTTTACTCATTATGACTTATTGCTTCTATTAATTAATACATTGGTTATTATTATGTCCATTGTCTGTCAGATATATCTATTGCAAACTAGATTTTCACGTGGGACAGTGATTAATTGATCTGAAAAAAAAAAACAATCTTTGTTTTGTTGCTTATGAAGAAAATAAGTTCTTTTTTGCTAGCCTTGATAGGCTGCAGCTTTTGCTGCTACTACAAGTCTCTGAGTTTAGCCTGAATAAACAACAAAAAATAAACATACAATATCTCTGTTTTTAAACAGATGCACAGAGAGGAAAATTCAAATAAATGTAATTATTGATTTATTTATATTATTTATCTTCCTGAGGATCAAGGAAAAGCATACACAAATTCTCTTACTTTTCTTAAAATGCTTTCAATAATTTAGCCTGTTTTTGAGATGAGACTTAATGCTTCATCCTGCATTGTTCTGTGGATAATGGCAAAGTGGAATTATAAAATGGCCTCTGGACAATTTAACTGAGATCAACAGCGTGACTGGAGGCTTGATGGCAGCTAATTTTAATTATGAAAAAGTAAGTGGGCAGTTCTACCAGTAGAATGAAGATTTAGTTCCAGTTATTTACTACAGTGCAGTGTTAGCTTCCTCACTGTTATTTCCTGCCTTCACTCCTGTTCAACCTGACAGAGACTGGCAGCGGCCCGCCCACATTCTCTGTAAAGTGTGTGTAGGCGGTTACCTGGAAGCCAAATCATGTGCTACAAGAGGAAGTGTCCCATTATTGAGACAGAGAGTATCTTGAAGTAAAATAAGGGTTGTCATGCAAGATTGAGAATGACTAACATTTCCCTTTTTCAAATTCTAAATTGCCATTAAAACCAAATTCACCAGCTGGTTCCTTCATGCACATCCAGTCAAAGTCCTAATCTGCCTTGCATTTCAAAGCAGTTGCCCCCCAAAAAACTTGAATGCCACTCCATTATCCAAATTGCATTCAAATGCTCTCCGAGTGAGCCTACGGTTTGAGGCTCCCATATTGCTGCTAGTTCTACAGTCAAACAAAAGAATAATTGCCGTTAGTCGGTAGGACTCTTTTCCATACTGCATACAAGAAAGAACAAGGTGACATGCAGCCTCAATTTATACCGAGTGTTCTCCTTAATTTAGATAATGATCTTTCTTGCTGTTAAAACACTTTTCCATGATTCTTTAAACTTCTACACACACTGGTGGACAGCTCTGATAAGATGTCTCCAGCTGACTCATAGCTTGAATTCTGCTGGTGTATTTTCCTGGAGCAAAGTGCCTCTTTTCCCATATTTATTGCCGGTCACCTAATGCTTTGCTATTGTTCATGCACATTATTGGGTTGGATGTGGAAGCCATTTCTGTCTTTGTAATGTAGAGCGTGGCCATCAAGGCTCTTAATGGATTTGGGAAGGCAGAGAGGAGGAAAAACCCGAAGCAGCTATTGTCGCCATTGTCGTGGGAACTCGGGAGAAAAGGTCTACTTTGCTCAAAATGTACACTATAATAACAAAAGCAAGCCTGCTGAATTTGTCCTCATGGTGTTTTTTTGGGTGGGGTGTTCACAATACACAGGCGACAGATTGAAAGGCACGAGTTTCAATGGGAGCATCTCAAGGACAGCTTGAAGAATTTGTGTATTGTGCATCAGGCCATAAACCCTCCGCAAATGGGAGCGAGGTAGAAGAAAAGAAGCAGACCATTGTGTTGATAAATTCAATTTCTCTCTGCGTTAGATGAGCCCACTACAGCTTGGTCTCTGTTACAACTGCACTGAGGACTTTGTTGTACTGGCAGTCTCTTTGAAACGTGCTTCTACAGCCAACATGAATACACAGATGCTAATGGTTCAAATAAAGATACACTCACAGCGATTTTTTTTTCGAGTGGATTTAATTGACAGCAGCCAAAAGTTACAGCCTATAAAGCACAAAGATCTGTGTGCAGTATCGCAGTTGCCTCCTCCCACATGGGTGTTTATGAAGTTGGTCCATTTTTACTTACCTTGGATAGTCTGCCAGTTTTTGAACACTGCAATTCAAATGATTTTCAACAGAAGTAGAAAAACAGCTACTGCATAAAGTTTTAAATGTCATTTAAGTTTTCTACAGGACTGAAAATTAAGTTTTAAGCTCTCCAGCAGGGTCACAAACGCAATCTAGAGTAGACCTAACTTATTTTACCCATTACTCAAAAATCACTTAATATACAATTTAGAGACTGTTAAAATGAACAAATAAAATGAGGTAAGAGTGCAGAGTAGAAAATAGATGAGTTTGAAGACTTATGCACAATGAGAGCAGCTCCCTTGTTATCAGACCATTTGTGTCTTCAGTCCTTATATGCAGTGTGGAGGTGTTATTAGCAGCATAGCGGTGCTGTCCCACCTCATCACATCATCTGTCAGGAGATCATCAGCTGCCGTAACAACAGAGGTGGACGATCCCCACGTGCTGCTCACCCACCTCAGAAACACACAGGCTGTCACCCCTCATGAGAGGACGAAAGTCTTTAAGTAGGTTATTCAGGTACTGCTGTGGTTAAGATTTTTTGGCCATTTTCTGAGTATTAGAGTATCTCGTTAGTGGGAGTTTCTATTATCTTTTCAGGAGAATTGTTATACGTTTTCTTTCTCAGCACTACAAATGTAATCACTGGTAACTATGTGAATTAGGACATTACATTTAATGCCTCCGACAAGTTAAAAATGTAAAATAATATGAACTGCTTCAGTGTTGAATGAACCAGCAGTGAAAAATTTAGCTTCAGCACCACCTAGACCAACATGAGAGTTCTCATAATATATCATTGCAATTTATGATTAACATCACAAAAAGGACCAGTGTCCAAAATGAGCACGATAAATATTTATTTTTTTAATGTAAACTTGTGACATGGTTTTAACTTTTACTAAGTACTGTATTGTGTCATATGCTAATATGCCACAGTATGTATGCTAATTTAACTAAAATAAGGATTTAAAAGGTATTTTCTCATTGTCTTGCAACAAATTTCCTGAAAAGACTTAAACCAGTGACTGAAAAGTCCTATTAGCAAATGTTGTCTTTTTTATCCAGAGCCTGACATACTGTAACTTACTCTTCTGTGCTATGGACCTCTACTATTGAAAAACTAAAACTAAACAATAAATTAATTAGAAAAATAAAACGCATCATCGAGTAACTTGCTTCATCTTTACTATGAACACTGTCACTGTATGTTTAAAGCAAACTCCACATACCCTGTCCTGACTCCATAAATACTCAATAGCTCATCAAATGTGTATTAATCCACAGCTGAAAATAGTCCCTAACAGATGCACTATCTATTCCTGTTTGACTAATGTTAGCTTAAAATGAGAGAGTACAGCTGCTTCAGGAAAATGTTTAGCATGTGTAGAAAAATGAAATGTGTGTTTATGATCTTTTATTGAAAGATTCAAATCGACAGTAGCAACAAATGTGCTTAAGAGAGGAAGGTGAAGTCAGAAAAATAGTGAGGGACAGAGTTACACATCGTTGTTTTGGTCTTTTTTGGGAATTGTTGGCACTAGCCGAGTCATAGAACATCTCCAGGCTTATCCTTAAATAATACTTCCACTGCTGCAAATAAACAGTGTATCTGTGACTACATTCAACTGCTCCTTCAGGTAATTACAGTTCCTTCTTGTGTTTTATTTCCCTCCAGATTTTCCGCTCTAAAACTGCTATAAACACTTTTTTTTGTATCTTTTAAAGGCAAATTGATGAGGTAAAATAATACACGCATTATCTCAAGGCAAAATGTTATGAGTTGTTCTGCCACAAGTGTGTAGGCATCAGCAGGCAGAGCCTAAAGTAGCTTAAAGCCTATAACATTACATCTGATCTGCAGGGTTAAGGCAGAACAAGCGCTGTGCTTAAGTGTGCTCCCATGTTTTCCTGCTCTCTCTTTTATATCGGCTTCAGTGGCGCTCAGGCAAAAGAAATGAGACGGGGAGAAAAACAAGCAGCACGATCAGCTCCATTTTAGGAAGAGGTTATTTTATATGGAACTCCAGGTGAGCAGCTGGTCTTTCTTCTCCTCCCATTACTTTTTTTTTTTTTTTTTTCAAAACCTTTGAGGAGGTTGATTTCACTTTCACCTCACAGAGGTCCACAGTGACTGCACATTGGCCTGCTTTATTATGGTTATTATTCACTTATCGGTGCACAGGGTGGTTTGTTCTAAGGGTACAATTTAATTTCAATCACTCTTAATGTACACGACTAGGTGAGATGTCATGTCCATGTTACAGGAGTGATTACCAATGCGCAGATAAATGCCAAGTAACATGAGTCACTCCCAAGTGTGGAGGATAAGCAGTTGAACAAGCTGTCATCACTGAGAGTGTTTCACATTATTATTTATTTTGGCATTAGCTGGTGTGAATGTTACATGTGGCTGCTGTCACACACTCAGGGCTTATGCTTCAAATTTAGCGATCTGTGTCTTCCAGAACCGATCCGTATTTATGCATTTCAACATCACAGATGCCAGTATGTCTTTACTTTTTGGTTTTGATGTGAGGAGGACTGAAAGGTGCTGATATTTAGAAAAAAAAAAAAAGTAATAAAAATGGCGAGAATAATCAAAAAAGCTGTTCTGGTTGAAATGAGTTTCCCCGTCTGCTCGCTGCTCCTGCCTTCAACTGATACCCTAAACACACGTGGAGTTCAGAGGTGCTTTGGTTTGCTTTGGAGGATCAGATAACCAGCTCTGTCTTTTTATTTCCAGACAGGTTCATGGTTATCTACATAATTCCCAGTTATATTTCTCTTTTAGGTCCGAAGCCACTGGTTCTGAGTCTCTGCAGCTTGTGAACATGTGACATTGTGGGAGATCCGTTTTCTTTTGATAAAGCTGCAGCCACATTTCTGTATCCCCAGGGATGCAGCATTCATTATTTTCATCGTATTCATGAAGCATGGAGGATGGATTTGGCGTTAGTTGTTGGTGTCTGGAATATTGAAGATGTAGATAATGAAGTTGCTGAATGACTTCATATATGTTTAATGTTTTCACGGCTCATTAAGTGGGCAAAACACATGTAGTGATGCTGGTAATGTTCTTCTAAAGATTGCATTCTCTGCAGATTGTTTGGTCCTCTGCTGGTACAGATGAAATATCTATTATTGGATGGATTGTCATCAAATCGCACATGGTTCTAGAGGAGGAATCTTAATAACTTCAGAGATCCCCTGACTACTCATCTTGTGCCATCACTGGTTCAAAGATGTGGTTTATACCTTTAGAATAAAAGCCTTTCCTGTAAAACACAGCTGTTACATATATGAATGAGGTGCTGCCATCTTGGCGACATCATTTAGAGTCAGAGCCTGTGAAATAAAGATTAGCACATGGTAGTGTTAAAGTGCCACCCATACAGCCCCCGACTCAATCACTGGTTAGGATTAGCTATCGCTCATGATGCTACACTGTTTGTTAGTTTGTTTGTTTTTTTATTAAGATCAAGTAACTAATTTAAAAACAAACCTATCAGAATAATAAACACTTGGACACACTGGCGTGTTAATAACTACCTAAATAAATAGAAATCTTTTTTTGAGGAGAATTTATTTGTACTTTAATTTTTTAATTTGACCCCTGTCCCTTTTGGTAATATTGTCAATCAAGATGTGTTCCTTCACTTTTAATGAGCACCTCCAATGTCAATCAAGCTCTCCTGAAGACAGCATTTGAACCTGGTTAACAGATGTTTTTAGCCATTGTAGATCTACCCACATTCTGATGGCATCTCAATATGGTAATTGGTTAATTGAGCCCACAAATCTTGTTAGCTGCTGCTGCTACTTGTAACTTTAGGAGTGCTTGTTTGAGCTTTTAACTTGCTTGGCGTAGTTTTCTTTTCCTCTAAATATGGTCGCCTGCCTCATATTCAGTCACAATATGAGCCGAATCATCTTAATCTTTCCCGACTTTCTACAGTGTGCAACTGTATATTTACACCAGTTATTAACAAGCATTTTCTTTAACCAGAAAGGATATTCAGAGCCAGATAACATGTTAATGCCAGATTTAAAAAGAGTCTAAGTCTTGTTTTGTTTTGTTTTTTTTGTTGTTGTTTTTTTCCCCAAAAAAGTACCAACAAGTTCTTAACCACTGAGATTTCCCTTTCTCAGGCATGCGTATCCCTAATTTTCATACTATGCTGTTAGTGAACCCAGTGGCAGAGTGTCTCACCGCCACAGTAAGTGCTGGTTGCTTGTTAATGGGAAAGTTGGTGCTTTGGCATTTTGTTCCAGTAATTAAAGTTGAACAGGTGATGCTTTATCTCAGCCTTGTTATGGATCATATCTCCGTGTTGTGTTCTAATTCTCTGTCTCATGCCGAGGAGCCTCCATGCCCTGTCACACTAATTAGTTGGAGCGAGTCATCCCCCATTTCTTTCTAGCCGGATCTTTCCTGGGAGGAGGAGAAATGAGGAGACGAGGAGGAGGAAGAGAGAGGAACTGGCAGGTTGACATGGTTGACAAGTGTTGCAGGAGGCTTCACGTTTACAATGGTTTGTGTCAAATGTTCTCAGAACAGACTGAAGAACTCAAAGGAGCGTCTGCCGATATCAGCAGTTAAACATTCTCTCCATGCTGGTTTGTCATTTTGCCAAATGGAACCTTTTTTTGTTTTGTTTTGTTTTTTGACAGTCCAAGAACTGCTAGTGTGGACGTCTGCCATATTGTTCACTGTGTGGTGGGCTGAACAATGTTTGTAATATGATAAAAAGAATGTGAGGCAAGTTTCATTTTGGCACTAAATTGCAATGTAGGATGTTTTGTTCAGTTTTCCAGCATTACAAACAATAGCAATAATGACATACCAATATTTTAGGGTTTACAGCTTTTCGTCATTATGGCAGTCTGCCTTACTTTATGCAGTTCGAATTGTTTTGCAGTTGTTAAATGCAGTGTGTGAAACCTTTCATTTGAGCTGAAGGCATATCCGGTAATTAACGGATTAACTTGGTAATCTAAATTGTGTCTTGTCTTTTTCCTTCCTCTGTCCTCCCATTATTTCCTAACATCCATTTCAAAGATTTAAGACTGCCTCCTTCCCCTCTCAGTCTGCGCTTCTGTTCCTTCCCATGTGCTGACTTCTGTAATCAACTTGTTTCTGGAAAACCTTGTTTCCGGCTGAGCGTAAAGAGACGACAAATCCTTGAGTGTGTGCGTGCGTGCCCTGGATGGCAAAGACCGAGATCGCGTTCGCCCCTCCCAACAGCTCAGTGTGTCTTCGGTTCCTTTGAGGATTGCATGTAGTTATTAAGTCAAAGGTGTTTAAATCTCTGTGGCTCTTTTGAAAAACATCACGCACTGAACCACCAAACAGGTGAAGCTTTGAAGAATCTGATTCATTTAAATCTTGAGTTTTTCTCCAGCAGAAATGTACCTTCAAAATGAGCTAAATCTATCAAGTGTTTCTCATGTCTGTGCAGGCATTTGTGCTCTTTGAATATCTCAAAATATTCTGCAGCCTTCTCAGATGATTTTTTTTGTTAAGACTTGTGCAGAAAGTAATTTTTAATTATTTATTTTTTTCAGCTGAATGTTTTGCCTAGTCAAAGTGACCTTATGCACTGAGAGGACGAAACATTAAATAGCTAAAGCAAGCTTTACAAAACAGAGATGTTATGCAAGTTTATGAATGACTTCGTCTTTGCCTAATATGCTGTTTTGAAGACCAGAAATAATTTTTGTACACAGACACTTTAGAGCAGCACATTTATAACTGATAATGCAACTTGATCTTTGCCATGCTCTAGATATGGAGTATGTATTTTCAGTTTAAACTAAGCTCTTCATCTCTGTGGAGATGCTACTTAACACGAGGCCATGATCAAAACTTCATTTTATCACAGAGCAGCTAAACGCTGTCATACTTAATTTGGAATGCTTTAAGATTCGTAATGAAAGGGAACATCATTTTATGTAACTTGAGTAAAATGCACAAGTTAGTGTAGTCGCTGAATAATGCAGCGCAAGATCCAGAGTTTATTGGAGAGTTTTAGCCGGCGATTAAGCCACCGCTATAGAAAACTGATCCGTGTGTAAGAGGCAGATTTAGCCACGAAGAGGGTGTCTGTGAAAACATCTGGAAGTGAATGGGGGACAAAGCATCAGCTGTGGCACTTGAGTGATGAATATGAATATTGCATCCAATCTGGAGACACTTAGTCCACATAGCAATGATGCTTCCAAGAATAGGAACATCATCTCTAAACCATAATTTCGACCGATGAAGATTTAAATCCGAAAGATTCTTTTGTCTCGTGTTAGCACTCTGGCTGTCATGAGCACAAATTCAGGCACCCAGCTGTTGATCTTGTTAAACCTCACTTTCAAAACATTTATTCATACACACTTGCATAAAAATGCACATCTGAACAGACAAATATATTCACGCTCATGCAACCTCTGTCACTTAACACACAGCTCTCAAAATATGAGCTCTTTTACATTGACAGCAACTTAAAATGGTCTCATAGGTTTCAAGGCAAACACGCCTTTAAAGACATGTCGCCTTGAAAGGCAAGCGGAGCGACGGTGTTGGGAAGCGTCACCGCCTGTGGCAGAGGCAGACGTCACGAAGTCGCTTCCCCGCTTGGTCCCCCCTGCTGAGGTGTTGCTTCAAATAGATGACAGGAAAAATTAATGAATAAAAATCAACAAACCGGAATAAGCAGATGTGTAAACTCTTGTTCAAAGGTGTTAGGCTCATTAATAGGGCCGCAGTGCAGCGTATTTACACAACTAACAGCTCCAACTTTTTTTTTCTTTTATTGGCAAACAAAAAAACCCAGCATTTAATCACTCAAAGGGCTGCTTGTTTGAGAAGAGATGATTTATGCCGGCAGCTTTTGATGGCAAAGAAGTGACCTGAGCTCCAGGAGAGCATCCATCATGGAAATATTCTCATCAGGGAACAGTGTCGGCAGCGTTCTATTAGTACCCTGAATTGATATACTTTATGCGCGCAGCTGCACAGCCCTGCATCAATGTACACGCTTAGCAGCTAATTTCCTATTCATTTAAAAGGGAGAAGATTTCGATAACGTCACATGTGGCATGTGTGAGACTGATTTACTTATTCACCCCAGTCCTCCCAGTCCCCTCCTCTCCTTCTGTTCTTCATGTCTCCATTTTTTTATTTATTTTTATTAAGCCTCTCCGTATCCTTCACCACTGATGCAAACGTGACGTGATTAAGTTTGGACTGCTGTGGGCGCCATCTCTCCGACATGTTTATTTAATGCATCTGAGCTGTTTCTGTACCAAATGTGTTTTCACTGCCAGTGATTGATTGTTTTCCAGACCAACTTTAATGACCAGGCATATTGTATGGTATCTGGATTTGTTGCTGTTTGAGCATTTTCTTTGGAAACCTGCATTTTTGATTGCATGCATAATTCTGCGTCTCTCATTGATCAAGAGAAAGCAGTTTGAGAGCAGCCCCCCCCCCCATTTTTCATGCTTGTGGTCTATATTTTGAGTACGTGCATGTTTTTTTAGTTTCTCGTGTGTGTGTTTCAGCTCCATGAGTGTGTGTGTGTGTGTGTGGGTGTGTGACAGAGAATGAGTGTGTGTGGTTGAAAGAGTGCTTGCTGAGGCGTGGTTGTCTCATTGAAAAATGTATTCTGAACATCCCAGACATGTGGAGGAGTAAATATTTTTCATCTTGGGACAAACATACATCAGTCAGCCGCGCTCCGGATTATATATGATGCTGAACGAGGCCTGTTTTTTTTTTCCTCTCTTACTTATCCCAATTCTGCTTCTCTCCCTCAGTTTGATTGCTGCCAGCGTTAATGTTGTCTGAGAAGTATTTCTAACTGCAGCATGAACCTCTTCCCAGAACTCAAATGTACACACATTTTATGTAGAGTGATTACCAAATAAAGATACTCAGTGGCATTCAGAAAGCCACTTCAGCAAACCCGAGCACTCGGAAGAAAAACATCAGCCAACAAAGTGATGGTGACATATTTGATCTTGGCTTTGTTGTTAATGGCAGCTAAACATGAAATGGTTTAATATTCTGGATAGTAATTTTAATTGAATTAATTTCAGAGGACATTGTAAGGCGCTGATGGTGTCGTAAAACACTTGTTATAGCTGCTGTTCATCACGCTGATGTAAATTATGCCCAGTGATTGCTCAATGATGCTTTCCTTTGGGGACATGACGTTGTAAAAAAAGAAAAAAAAAATGTAATTGGCTTCAAAGGGCACATGATGTGTTGGTGCCATGAGGGAGGGACACAAAAGAGGGTTATTTTCTCTGCAGCTATGGCTTTTCTCCCTGCTGATATCCTCGCACTGTTGTGCATTCGGCAAATCTCTTCTCCAAGCAGATAATAAGAAGTGAAATTAAAAAATAAATACTTATTTTACAAACGACAATAACGCAAGTTGACACAATGTCAGCACATTGACACGAGCAGAGGAGAAGTGGGGATGAGTGTGAGTATGTTTAGAAATAAGAAAAGATTTGTTTGTATTCCAGGGTTGTTCAGATAATACTAGTATCAAATAGGCCTCTGATACTGCATAAAATGCATAAATAGATACTCATTTGTGATAATAGAGAGAATAATCATTTTTACATATTTATTTACATAATTATACTCATTTTCATTGAAAGACATTAAAATGATTACGGTGGGATTTTTGCAAGAATCTGTACCAAAGTCTGTAGAGTATGATGTGTAGGCCAGGACAACTCTGCAGTGCAGCAGTATTCAAATTTAAATTGTATTTTAAAACATATTGCTCCTTAAAAAAATATTGCACCACCTGCAGTTCAAAAATCGAAATATTGCGATTTTCGATGAAATTTCTATTAAATGTGCAGCCGTATAGCAAGTACACAGTTTCACGCACCTGTTGGGTCAACCACTTTTTTCTTTTTTTTTCTTAAAATTGTTAGAAATGGGAACGTGCTACTTCCTGCACCTGTGTTCAACCATCCCAAGCAGTGAAAATCCATGAAGGCATCCAGCTTGTGTAACAGCTGGTACATGAAGTTCATGAAGGACAAAAAATGTTATGAGAGCATCTCTAATTTATACTTAAAAGGTACAAACTCCTTGAAAGTGATACAGAAAGTGACATAAAAGAAAAAATCATTATGAAATATTGAAGGCGGATGGTAACAAAAGAGGTGCAAGAAGGGAAATTCTAATCCTGTATGCTTTTTGAAAATGCAGTAGTGTGCGCATATATGGATACAGCCATTACTGGAATATAACTTTCTCTTATTCATCTTTAAAAACACATTTTGGAGATTTTTGACTGCATCATAAACACCTCATCATCTCCTCCTCTTGTGGACCTTCTCTGTCCCTGATTTGGGAGCTGTTATGGTCAGCTGGGCAGATGAGACATGGCATCTGCTCGCAGCAGGAAATGTGCCCTGGACATCATGGCTCAGCACATTGACACCTGGTGCTCCCCGGTCGTGTTTGTGCATACGTGTGCACAGGGCTACGCGTGTATTTTAGTGCAGTTGCACCATCTCTGGAGAGAAAAGCAGCTGCAGACAAATAATGCCACAACCTCTGATGTGTGGCTTTTAATAAGTATGAGATTTAGAATTATTCCTTTTGATTCTTTGCACGAAATGTTTGAAACTGTGCAGGACTGCACGGCGTTACATAATGGCTACTGGGCCTTAGCAACACATCCAGCATGCTGCATCAATTAAATCATCCTCATTGGCCAAATGATCAACAAGGGAGACATTTAGCATCCAGTGTTTGTTGTTTGTGTGTGCGTGTGTGTACTAAATGATCAGGCAATGGACTCGGATGCCTTTGACAATTAATGGCGGCTTTAGCCAATTACATTCAGTGGAATCTAATGCGGTGCTTATATTGCTGCTGTATGTCTATTTGATTTGTGCGTTGACCTGCAGAAGTCTGTTAAGTGCCTGATACTCCCTGTGTGTGAGTGCATATGTGTGTGTGTGCATATGTGTGTGTGTGTGTGTGCACGTTGACTTTGAAGTACATTGTGTCGTGACAATAATCTAAGCCAATTTACTACGCATCAGCCCTCCATTATGGCTTTGATATAAAGCAGTGCGTGACTAGAATGCCCTCCCCTAAAATGACAATTTACTTCTCTAAAGAAATTACGTGTTTAACCTCATTAACCTAAAGTGCATGTACTAAAATGGAAAACTAACCCCCACCCCTTGTGTGACACACAACTGCATGCACACACAAACACAAATTGGAAACATCATCAAAAGTTGAGAGTTCGTGTTGAATGTGACCCCTGCAAATGAGAAGCCAGCGGCGAGTTAACAACATCAGGAGCTCATCAAGCTCAGGACTTCGTCAGCGTCTCAGGTGGCTTTGGTTTCGCTCTCGGTATCAACATCATCTGTCCTCTATGAGATGATTAACCTGGCAGGTGCGAGGTGAGTCTCGCCCACTGTTTTAGTGAGCTGTCACCTTCAGTCAGTGGGGAGTACAGAGGGTCAGCTTGGCCAGCTAATGGCCGTGGTCACAAAGCTGGAAGCTGGCCCATTAGAAGAAGCCGCCATCATTACGACAAACACACTTTCAAGCAGCCTGACCTACTGGTCCCACGCTGTTTATTAGCAAAGTTTTGGCTCTCCGTTAAAGCAATTATACTCACTATTCATGATGAACTGTGGCCTTTTTTCTCACCACCATGACATAGGAAACACACACGCAGTACATAATGTCAGGTGGTTGTGTTGTCGTGAATAGGGAGCTGCCATATTAATGACATTCCCTTCTTTGCTAATGTGTTGCAATAAGAAAATGTGCTTAGAAAATGGGGGGAAAAAGGGAAAGTGTCAGCAAGTGATCTATGCCGTTCATTGGACACAGAACATTTAGTTTTCATTAAGAGTTAAACATGTACACGAAACATTAATGGGGTTCAGTGGCAGCGGCGGCAGCATGCTTCACTGTATCTCATTCTGATAAATTAGCAACTCAGCACACAGGAGGAAAGAAAAATAGAAGAAGAAAGGGAGACATTAATATAATGTGTAGCGGGGGAGGAAGTGACAGATAATGTCTTTATCTAACTATTGGTGTTTATGACGCAACGTAATATTATCCCTGGCCTGGGCATCAGCAGGCTGCAAGGATGAGCGAGGGGTGGGTGAGGGAGGAGGGGAGAGAAAGGTCAGCGTGTGTGCTGTCGTTTCATTATGAGAGATGTGGACTCCCAACCCTCCTCTGCTGCACAGGGAGTGATGGAGAAGGTTGTTAATGCCTGGTCTGTCAGCTATATTGGATTCAGGGCAGTAAATTAATATTACACTCCTTTTTAAAGGGGTTTTATTTTGGGATTTACTGGTCTCCCCTGAGTGTTGGTGGTGTAAAGAGGTTATTTCCCTCTCTCCACTCTCTTCCACGTCCTCTTGCTATCGCTTGCACAAGGCAAATATGTTTAGAGAGAGAAACTGTTTCACAGAGGAACGATGTGTATGCTGTAGGCTCCATTGTGTCATTCAGAGTTTGTTTAGAGCATTTTTCAGCGAGTGAAAAGTTTACTGTAAATGGTAGCATTGTCCCCCTGAAGGACAGCTCTTGTATCTCTGTGCAGCGGAGATGAATCTACCCTCTTCCTCCTCCACATCTCCTGTATGTCATAAGATTGTGGCGAAATGCAAAGGACATCTACCCTATATAGGAAGTGATTTCAAGTTAACTGGCTGTCCAGCTGTCAGTCATACAGCTTCCCTGCCTCTCGCACCGTCTTGCTTAATATCTGTAGATCTAGTGTCCTGGTTGAAGAGCCATATAACACAGTGAGAAGTGGCCTAGTTGCTGAGACAGGATTTATGGCCGCCAGTCCATCAGCGGTGATGTTAAAGGGCCGTGATTAAGAGCTGGAGTAAAGACATGGACTCCGCTACCCCTTCTGACCCAGCCAAGAGCTAACAAGGCCGAGCTCTGTCACTGCCAGCTCTACTCCATACCACCCTGTCTTCTCTTTTTCCCTCCATCTGTCCATCTGTCTCCGTCTCTGCATCTTTTACATGCATATGTATGAGCCACAATTCACCAAGGACACCAAATCTCTGCATTAGATATTTGGTGTCTGCTGAGTTTTCTCTCACTAGTCAAGAATCCATTCGCAACGACCAGGCAGCAAAGTTTCAGCTGCTGCCTTCATGACAACTTGAAACCTTAAAAGCATTTTCATTCTTATTTGGCATCCCTCTAAAGTGTCTGCTTCTTTTATTCTCTAAAGGCTCGGAGCATGTCGCCACAGCAACACTTCCTGCCGCCTTCTCGGACCTGTTACCTCACTTTCTGGTGGAGCCGGAGGACGAGTTCATCGTGAAGAACAAGCCGGTGACGCTGACCTGCCGCTCTACCCCGGCCACGCAGATCTACTTCAAGTGCAACGGCGAGTGGGTTCACCAGGACGACCACTTGATTGAGCGGACAGTCGACCCAGCCACAGGTACTTACAAAACAACACTTGTTTTTTTAAAAATTTTAATTAAACCGTGAATTTTCCCTTTTTTTATTTAGGCTCTTTCTTGGCACTTCTTCAGTTGAAATGTATCATGTTTTCTCTGTTTTTTGGATGCTGTTTGTTTCGGGTGTGTGACATGTACGACTCCATAGAAACATTATGTAAAGTGTTTGCGGGCTGAAAGTAAGGTTCGCAATTTGTCAATGATTACTGTGCTCCATCAGCCTCTTGGCTCATCATCCAGCCTATTTAGCCTGCCAGTCTCATAATAAGCACATTGGTTTCAGTCTCAGAAATCTTCTCGATCACCTTGGAGACCTGTTTGTTTTTCTCTCTGTTGTGCTGCAATCCCCCGCCTCTGCCATCAGTGGCATAAACATGTATGACACTGATGTGTGATTCAGCAGTGATCGGTGAATTCAAACCACCCATTCAGAGCCTGACAACTGATTGGGAACAAGACCCGTGGAAATGACAGGTTTTTCTGAGGAACGGGAACACACAAGCACACACAGATTTGTGGCCATATTGGACACAACAACTGTGAACTACACACATAGAAGACACACACCCATTTGTGTCTGCACGCATTCACACAAAAACACAAAAGGAAGGTGATTAAAGGAGGGGAAATGTAAGCAGGAATGTTTCAATTCGTATGTGCACTATGCCTCTTTGTTTTTAGATAAAGAGCTCACCATGCTAACGTCTTATCCATCTGGTGTTCAGGGTTTGAAATTAACATGCAGCTGCTCACCAAATGTCAGCATAAATTGTCTAAAAAATGTCATGGGGGTAACTGACGATTCAACCTGACACTTCGGTAGGTGAGGAGTTCTGATCTGGTTGACAAATGAAGGCACGTCTTCTCCCGCGCTGAGGCTTTGATCGACGTGTCTGTATTTCCACAGTGGTGTTTTGCAGAATACAGGTGGAGGAAGAATTCTGCAGCTCGTCCTTGTCGTCACTCACAGTTTTTTCGTCAGTTGATGCATTTCGCCTTGTGTATTTGCTACAGTTTGGGATGCTGCAGTCATGTTTTGATCCAGCTCTCGTTAATAATGTCAATAAAATAGCATGAAACATTAATTGTAGTTCCTGTTTCAGGAAGAGAAAGTGAACTCAAGGGAGCACTTGAGGATTTGAATTATTGAGAGAAGATTGTGAGCGAGACTGCACTGATAAGATTGGATCAATTCCCAACACAATCTTTTTTGTGTGTGTATTTCATTAACAGTTTTGCTGTTTTTCTTAGATGAGGGGAGTGATACAGACTCAAATTGCTGCCAATATCAACAATCTTTGAAGGGATAAAGGGGGTTTTGGCAAGTGAAATATTACCTGAATACCTTAACAGGTCAAAATCTATTAGTTACAAGTAAATGTTAAGCATTGGCAAGCCATTACACACAAGGTGTGATTGATTAGTCCCTGGCCTTAGTTAAAAAAAAGAGATTAGTTTTACAACTCTTGTTGCATGCACATGCAGTTCAGCTCTTACAGTGATTATGCAGAAAGCTTAAGGCTATTTCTGTGGTGGGTAATTGTAATTTGCAAGTCTGCACTGTTTGAGAAAATTAGGGCCCTACTGATATGGAACTGATGCTGATATTAGGAAGTAAGAAAATTCTGATATCCTGTATATCAGAATCTGTGTCTGTATGTACTTTATGTCTGTCCCTTGAAGAGCACAAAAATCATTGATCAGATTGATTTAAAACTTGGCAGGTGAGCTACTGATGACCAGAGGATGTGCTTTTAGTGCAGTTTGGAAGCAGGAGGTGTTGGTTATTAATAAAAATCTTCTTATGTTGATTTGCTTCTTTTTCTGCCAGTTGAGTCAAAGACAGTGCCCTCTGCCATTGCAACACACATTGTGGTTGAAGGTGAGATTGCTTCTGTACTGTTTACTGTTACGCGAGCCACTTCGTTTTGCGGGGCTGTACAACCATGACAGAGAAGAGCAGTGGAAGGGCATCTCTCCTTGCCTCTTCATAACGTCCAGAGCTTTGCTTTATTAAAATACAAGAGAGGGGGCGAGCAAGCTGAGAGCACAGGATTGCACTGGAAAGCTTGAATGACGGACATACAGCGCTATTTTTTCATCCCTTCACAGCAGTTAAAAACCTGTGATTCGATACTGTCACCCCACACATTGGCGGTTGACTTCATTGCAGCAAAATATGAGCAAAATAGCAAATACAGCAAATGACAGGGTTTCCATCGGCAGTGTCTGTCACTGTGGCTGCTGAGCTGCACAGCTGATATCAAAAGTGAGCTACACTGCAGTGGTGAATGATAGAAACAACAACTTTTTTTGTTTGTTTGTTTCACAGCGGATTAAAAGCCAGTGCTTCAATGGTGAAATATATATGCATATTAAAATATATAAACATATTTAGTGTCATATGCACTCTGCTGTTCAACGTGGGCTTCCCTGGCGCAGCCACCCTTTTCCCCATCACAGTCTATGGACCATTTGCACAAGTTATAATGGCAAGAGAAGTGTTCAATGGGCATAAAAATCTGCTGGTAATGTCAATTGGTAAGAAGAGACGCAGTTATTACGGAACTTCACTTTCTGTTTCTATTCTTTTATAAACACAACAAAGGACAAACACGACACATGCTGGGGTAACAGCCATAGATTTAATTCCAGTAAACGTCACGTGACAAGATCCTAATCCTCCTACGCGTTTGTTTGACAAAGCACCAACACAATTAATGGAGTAACAACGTTAAGTTTTTAGCCCACTAATGTAATTGACTCAACTTTGGGTGTTCACGTTAAGAGTGCAGCAGTTCCCTCCCCTTACATGATAAAATAAAATAAGTCTTTTTTAAAATTACTCTTTTAGTTCCACAACAAAGAAACTACGGTGCTACAGCAGCAGCAAAGTGGACTAAGTCCAAAGTTCACCCACACATTTGTCTTCACTGAGGACAGGAGTGGTTGAGGGTTTTTTTTGTTTGCTTGTTTGTTTTTTGCTGCTCCCTTATAGAAGGGCTAATGTTAAATGACTAGCCAGTTAGCCAGTAAGTATTAGCCACATTGCTTACTGCTTCCCGGCTGCGGTAGAACCCATGTAATCTGTGTCACTGTCTCAGGGAAGCAAAAATGGTGCACAGCAAGCCGAGGACTGAGCCAGGCAGAAAAAAACTATTAAAAAACGATTTTTAGGATTTGTGAATCGTTTTTGAATTGCAGAAAATAAGAATCAAGATTCCTATGTGAATTCATTACTTTCACCCCCTCACCAGACAAACTACATAATTACCCGATTTTAAATCACTAGTCTAAGCATTTTTTTCTGGCTTTGAAAAGTTTTAATATTGGCACATTTCGGAGAACATATACGCTGATACCCAATATCTGTGATGGGCCTGTATCAGCAAACTTATATATTGGTTGAGCCCTAGAGAAAACAGACAACCTCAACCTTTGTGCAATCATTCAGGAGCATGGATTTGAACTTGTCTAGCACCTGCTTTGTTCACCTGACACCCTCAGACTCTTTTTCTTCCCGAAGACGAAGAAGGACCTCAGTCATTTTGACAGTCAGGATGATGTCATAGCTGCTCTTAAGAGATCAGAATGCTCCACTACTGCTGAACTAAGTGTTTAAATGTAAGAGGGCACTATGCTGCCAAAAAATGTGCTAGGTTTGCTACAGTTTCCTCTTTCTACCTCAGGCCATGAACTTATTTATCACCCCTCATACAACAAAAGTATATAACAGTTTTTCACGACTCTTGTGTGAGCAAACTTGTCTTTCTTGTATTACATGCAGTGTGTTGACATACACTAAAGCAACCAGGTTACAGTCGAGTTTCTCCAATAAACTGATGTCTTAAATGTCATGTAAACAAGAAACTTACTTTCAGTAATCGCGGTAGCAGATTAGAAACACCTGCTTTCTCCAGGTGGATTTCTGCCGGAGAACACTGATTGCTCTGCCAAGTAGACTGAAGAAGGGATAGTGTGAGTGCAGAATGGCAGGATGAAACGAAAGATCATTACACGGAGCATATTTTAAAATAAATCTAGACTGAAACTAACGCACAGTAACCTGTGGACGTCTGAATAAGTCTGCTAACACTTCTGAACATTTGTTAAAATTCAGACATATCCACAGAAAAGCTGTGCGGTCTGCCTGGCGTCTCACTGCACAGATAAAATACAAATATTGCAGGTTAGCACAGTGCATTCAGACTGATTATCATGGTTATTTCAGTGCATGTAAACAAAGATTTTATGATACACACTATTTCTGGATTTATGCAGCTGGCAGTGGGAGACACTGCAGAATTAGCTGCCCATCATTGATACAGTGAACATGAAATGTGTTTTGTCAACAGCAAGTCTTGTCAAGAACACGATGAGCCCCATAAACTGTGACGGGGTTAATAGGAACCTCACATTTCCAATGCAACGGTGCTCTGCCAACATATAACGATGATGGACCATTTGCCACATGTTTATTAGCCGTTGTAGTCAACATTTATTTGTCTATGAAACAAATCTGTCGTGCCGGGGTGCAGCAGCAGTGGCAGGGAATCCGTCTTCAGGAACCCTGTGAAGTTCCAAGCGTTTCTCGCAGCTTCATCACTGTGTTCCTGCTGCCTTTGATGATGAATGTTTCATATGTTGGACTGTGCAGTTATGAAGGACACGTGACCGTCCACTCCAGAGGAATTGCTGCTCTAAGATACCCACATCGATCTCTCAAACAATTGCTGTTTAATGTCAGTGTTGCCCGGAGGAGTTTACTGATGGCTCCCTCTAATCCCCCTTTTCCTTCAAAAGACATGTGAAGTGCACAAATCCAACTGGAAAGCTGCGTGTGCGTGTGTGTGCGTGCGCAGCACAGGCTTGTCAGGCTGTCCTCTCACCTAGGTGGTCACAGTCACACCAGACTCTAAACTTGTACCTGTTGCCAAGCAACCAGGACTTCACTTCTGTCACACCAGAAGCTGCTCGATATCAACATCATGCCTTGAGGAGGGAGGACTGAGGAGTTTGGAGTCATACCGAAGTTGACAAAAATTGATTGACAATTCATACCGAGTGTCACAGTAAAAAATCACCTGCTCAAAGGTTTCTCTTAAAGAAACTTGATGAATTTCCTGTCTGACTCGGAGTGGCTGCTTTTTCCCTCTTGCACACTGAGCCAAATCCACACTTGTTTCCCCCGTTTACAAAGACAGTGCTGTAAATACTAAACACCCATGTGACCAGCCGGCAACAGCCAAAAAGCTCTTGAGATTGCAGCCTCGGTTTCATTGGCTGGAGCGTTTAAACTGATTGGGATTCTCATCAAGGATCCTTGTGTCTTTGTTATGTAAATGAAAGTGGAGCCGCAGATAGAGTTAGTTCTCTTAATTCCAACAGTAATATAATAGAAATGGCATGTAGGCACATCAGAGTCAAGAGTCACCGCTGGAGGTGGTGTTCACATTTATTCTGCTGTTCTCTGTTTAACATTATAATCTGTCTTTCTGTGTCAGATAGATGAGTGGCACTCATCACTGGAACACACACAGTTACATTAGATAGAAAGAGACGACTGATTTGTTAAAATATCATTAATAAATTATTGGTGAAAAATAGCTTTGGGGGTGCACTGATACCGAAGAGTTTTTAAGCTTTGAAGCTTTGTTCATAAGTTGCCATTTAAAATTCTTGAGCAGCATTCAATTGAGTATATAGCACATATCGCAGGGCTTAGAGTGTTGTGTGGGTTGGATGACAATAGTGAAGGACAGACATGATGTGTGATGTGACAGCACCTGTGAGAAATTCACAGGCAGACTGGAGACGGAGGAATAAACACCCTGAATCCCACTCAATCGTACTCTTGTATCCAAATACAACTAATTTGATGTACTGTGTTTGTTAGGGTGGAAAAACAGAAGTGATTTGGTGTTCAAACTCGTCCAAGTAATACAAATATACAAATAATACTCCAGTGTAACACAAGGTGAAACATTTGCATTTGTTTGTTTTTTGTTTTTGTTTTGTTTTGACACTTTATTTGAAAAATTTCCATATAAAAACAGTCCTGCTGTGAGCTCTGCTGGTGTTTCTTAGGACACTGATACCAAAAGAATTGACACTGTGACGAACATAAATAAAATCACAATGCAACAATTTGCTGACAAACTGTGTTTTGCAAGATGTTCCCAAGAATTATTGCCTTTTTATACATAAGTGTTTTACAAAGCGGTGAAACTCGCTCCATCCTTGATTGTCTAATTGCTTTTGAAAGGTTTTCACACAGCAGAGCTACAGGATTTTCTCAACCTGTAAAGTTGCTTGTTAACCTTCAGTTAAGCATGTTAGGGCAAAATAAAGGTGAATAAGCGTTTATAAACCTTTTTAATGACTGAAGAAAAGCCACAAAGGGTGAATTCAAGAGAAATGCATTCATAAAATCATGGGTGACTTTCCTAATATAATCAGATACAAGGTTTAATTTAGAAAGCAGTAGTCTAAAACCATAAAATCAGCGGCTGTATAAAAAAGCCAAGGCAAACGTATTGGGACTGAAAATACCTGAAAACATCAGCAGCAAGGAGAGAGAGTTCCAGCATTCTGCAGCATGATTTGAATACACACGAAGACCAAATTTAGCAGTTTCAAATGTACAGTAACTGCAGATGGGCTGCATGCAGAGAAGCTGTTTTACCAACCTCAAGACGCTTCAGGATGAAAGATGAATCTCGGATAAAGCACTGAGAGGAATAGGTTTACATTTGAATAAATCTATCAAATTGAATTTGAATTCAAATTTCTAATAGGGCTGAGCGATATGATAGTACACCATTTACTGTGAGATGATTTAAATTTGTCTAAAATGTTATTTATGCCAAGCTTCTAACAACTTGCGGTGAGATATATTTGTTTGGGTAATGCTGTAAATTAATAAAAAGGACTTCTGTATGGTTATGGTTACTAATATTTTATTATGTAAGTATCTCTTTCTCTTCTCTTGTCCCATCAACATTTATAAATTTATGTAGCCAAACAAATATTAGGCTTGTATATTAACCATTAGGCTATAACTTATTTTTAAGAAGCCAAACATTAGGCCTACAATTTAAAAACTAACTGGATAGCCTAAAACTGATGGTGACACCCTGTATGTTGAACTGTCTAATTAAAATAGTTTTATACAATTTTCTTTGGCTTTAACAATTGTATTCACTAAAGATTCATTCCAATAAGACATTTTTGATATCAAAAGATAGAAAGAGAAAGAGAGCTCCTCCTCCTCCTCCTCCTCCTCCTCCTCCTCCTCCTCCTGCTCTTCACCTCCTGCCTTGAAAAAGTGTCCGAGTGTCAAAGTTAAAAAATTTAGGGCCAGCTTAATATATTTAACCATTACAGTTTTTTACCTTGACTTGGGCATTAAGAGGTGAATGATTACAACAACATGTCAACATGTCTAATCTGTCCCAATGATGTTGGGGCAGATCAGACACGTTAGAGCCTTTAGCAGCAACTTTCTGGCTCTGCAGATGGGATATCCATCATTGACCACAACACCCTGGTCATTTTTTAAAAATGCGAAATGATCGTTCACTGCCGATGTAACTTAATGCGTTTCTTTAGTGGATGTAACTCTGGAGTGTCAGTTCCCTCTGCCATTTGAAGCTTTTCCACTTGCCGAGTAAGTTCAGTGACACGCTGCACACAGAATGACCACACACACCCACACACACACGATGTGACTCCCGTCCCAACTCCAAAAGATGTCTCGCGCCTCCCGCATAAATGACGTGTCACAGGAGATCCCATAGTTTACAGAATTTTTATGGTTATCCTACTGTGGCATTTATATTTGCGTTTGATAGTAAAATCGGTTATCCTGACATCCCTACCTGTCTTTGAAATCATATCTGTGTCTGTTTGTCTTGCTTTGTCACAGTTTTTGATAGTAATGCACCTTAACATGGGTTGCAACCAACCATAAAACAGAAAAATTCATGAAGTTTAAATGTTCTTTTGGTATGCTTTTTTTTACACACTCCACCTACTTTCTATACAGAAATAATATCAGTATTATGATTTATTAAAACCTAACATTGTGAAAGTTTTAGTCAGAACAGAGACATGTGTCTGCAACATGTTGGAAGTCAAAAGAGGTTAACCAGCAGACTTGAAGCCCGCTGCAAATGTTGAAGGATTCTAACCATTCTGCTGACTTCTGTACATGTTTTCTTTGCTAAAGGATTTCAAATGTGGGGAAACAAACCGAGAGTTGAGAACCGGTTGAATCGCTATCAGAAATGTGTCTGCTTTCAGAGAGTGAGTCTGGTCCTGCACAGCAGAGGCAGTATTCAGCAAACTGCAATCATGTTTCCTTCCTGCGGAGTCACTCCAAACGTCTAAGTAACAGTA
Source organism: Naso thynnoides (assembly GCA_029783665.1). NCBI lineage: Eukaryota > Metazoa > Chordata > Actinopteri > Acanthuriformes > Acanthuridae > Naso > Naso thynnoides. The sequence continues at coordinate 9,125,297 of JAQLOL010000026.1, read as the reverse complement.
AGCTTTTAAATTAATAACCGACCCATGTCTGAAGCGCAGACACGTTTCAGTCAGACGGCTCAGTGGTCGAAGCTCAGGAGGTAAAAAACATGATGTGCAGATCAACATGTACAGCAGTCTGCCCTCATCAGACAGGCCTGTTTATTGAGACTGATTCAGTGCAGGAAGACAAAGGAGTGGCTGCAGCAGACTATGTGCACTGAACAGGTACAATTCAAGTTACTGACATCTCCTTGTATTCTGTGAACAATTCTGGACCTCCTCACACACACGCACACACGCACACACACACACACACACACACACCACTATCCATGCACGCACACATACACACATTGCCACTTGTATCAAAAGCTCTTTTGAACATGAAAAAGGAAAGAGATGTCACAATTTGTCCTTCCTCTTCTGGTATCAGTGTCCGATATCGATCCATCCTCAAGTCTATTGGTTCTCATTACCTGTCCTCAGTAACTTATCTCAATTGTCAAGGCTTTGACGGCTTCCAAAGCCCTGGCTGGCTCTGTGTCTTTCCCAGGTCATCCTTTATGGACCCCGAGAAACGGAGACGTTTGGCAAGTCCTAATAAAGACATATCCTCTCTGCACAAATCAATGTTGACAGTGTGTTTGCATAGATTAGGAGATTCTCCCGCTCTATGATTTCTCATCAGACACATGATGAGGAGAAGGGAGATTGGCATTTGAGCGTAAGATTGTTGTATGGGCCAGACTGATTTGATTGTGTTTGCATTTCATCTGCCGGCATTGATGGAAACGATTTTGATCCACGCGTTGCATTGTCACCCCTGCAGCAAACCCTCTCAGGTGGAAAATACATGCATTTCACATTCCTATTTCAATAAACCTCTGCAACTGCCTTCTAAAAGATGGCAGGAGAGATTATATTTTCTTTGTTGATTGAACCGGATGTCGACAAGGCTCCTACAATGAAAACAGAAGATGATGGAGAAAATAATCATGCGCCACACATTTGCCGTCTGCATGATGAAAGTGAATATTTCAGGGTTTACAGCAGAGTCATATACACCATATTAATACACTCTTTAATATTCCCTTTTTATGACTCCACATATCATTTCAAGCGCCTATAAGGGAATGTAACCCTCCCATAACCCCCAGTTTTATCAGCATCAGCTTCTGTCCTCTGTCAATCCTTTGAAGTCTAAATACCACGTATGACGTAGCCAGTAAATCTTTTAAAACCATCTATGACTTTCTTAATATAACTAATAATGTGTTATGGCACCGCCAGGCTCACCCCTGCATCTGCAAACCAGCGAGGATTCATTTGTATGAAATATGTATTTTCTGATTGACTAGATCCTGGATTGTAATGTGATGACATATTTAATTTCTGATCTAATAGGAAGATAAGCTAGGCTTAGCTGAAATGATCTGTAACCTTTATTTTAATACCTCTGTACTTACCCGTGGTATTAGAGCAGCCAATCACCTCTCTCGCACCAGCCCCCTCCCCCGCTCCCTATGTCCTCTCTCAGTCCTGTATAGGTCAGCAACACGTATGCAGATTAATACCTTGAGTCACTTACAGCAGGTCTCTTGATATAAGTGACATTTAGTAGAAAAGTAAAAAGCAGCAAAGTAGCTCATTGTCGTGTTGTTGTGGTCAAAATTAAGGTAAATTCAGGACGGAGTGTTCCTAATGGCACTGGGGCTGCACAACGGTGATTAAACATGATCTTTAATGGAATATTGAAGAACAGTCTTGCTGCAATTTAAGCAAAACCTGATAGGCCTGCAAGCCAAGATCTAATGAACAGAAGGAAATAAGAGAATCAGGGGGGACCGGGACAATATAGTCCTAAATGAACGAAATGGCCTTGTACCACCTGCTATGCATCGATCAGTAGCCAAGGGGACTAATTGATAATGCATTATTAGCTGCTTCCTCATAATGGGACTTGTATTTCATTCTGTCCTTGATTGCGGGACAGAGAGGGAAGGATTTGGCGATGAAGCACCGAAAAACAGATGGCAAGGTGAATTGTTCCCGTGACACATCTGCCAGTGTGTTCTGTTCAGCTTCTTAGGCAGGTCAGCACTGTGTGTGTGTGTGTGTGTATGTGTTTGTTTGTGTGTGTGTTTGCGTTTAGAGGCAGACCTTTCTCAAAACAAAGCAACACACCTTGGAGTGAGAAGGGAGTCAAAGTGAATTTAATTGAAGCCTGTGTTTGTCTGGCCTTGAGACAATTGCTAGTGTGTTTCAGAGCAGTGGGAGTAAAGTGAGGCAGGCAGAATTAAAAACGAACCAGCTGTGCTGATTGATCTCGCCAATACACTCGCATAAAGGCAACACTTCTTCGTTTCTTCCACTCTGTGTAAGTCGTATTTTTATTCAGAGATTTAGAGAACGTAGGATCTGTTCCTCTGAAGTTGTTCTTGACACACAGGAATTATGAAATTCAAAATTAACTGCAATTAGTGGAACAAAAGTGAATGATAATTACCATTTGTCAAACAACAACGCTGGCGTTCCAGTCTCCCACGCACACAGCCTTTGTCCTCCCACAAAAACATATCCGCCATCGGCCCCGTGCTCTGCTTTCTCCAAAGTAATTTAGTTTTTTGTCAGTCTCACAAAAGCTGTGCCCTTGCTCGAAGTTGGAATGGATTCAGCAGTTTTAGTTCTTCTTTCACAAAGGTTCAAATTACAGTGGAAACTGCCTTTACGGATCAAAAAGCCTGGGTTACAGTCATCCCCATAGAAATTTCCTTAAATATTTTCCTTCTAGTAATCACGTATTTCATTTATAGTGTTCATTTTAGGTCTTTTTTTCATCCATAGTCTTGCATAGAAAGCCCAAACTGCTTCAGCGCTGGAGAACAGTTTGCAACCATTATCATTCATATGATCTGGCATGTTTTTAGTGCTTTAAACCAACCCCAGTCATCCTGGGCAGCGCTAAAACCAGGATGCAACATGGTGTCCTTGCAAAGCAGCTACATGTGGCTGTTTTTATGTGGCAGTTCTACCTTTTTCTTATCTTATAAAAAGTTGTGGGGTTTTTTTTTTTTGTTTTTTTTTAATGTAGTCCAGTCCAGCTTATGACAAACTGCGGTCAACAAGATGAAGCAGTGACACTTGGTGTTCCTCAGGCTAACATGTAGTCGTTTCAAAGCAGGCACACTCTTCAAGACTTTCAGCATCATTGGATTGCTGTACAGTTCACACCATACAAATTTCTGTCTTGTAATCGGGTGGTAATCTGGTGTCTTGTGTTGTTGTTTGCACAGTACACACGGCTGATAGGAGTCGGGGGTCACACATTGAGAGATCTTTCACCTGTATGCATCTCTAACAAGTTGGTTCAAACTACATTTTGTCATGAAAACATCCGTGAGAGCTGACAAATTTTTTTGTTGTTGTTTTGAGAAACATGCAGCAGGCGTAGTTTGTTTGTGATTTCCAGCAAAAAAATAAGAAAAAGAAAAAGTTGCGTTATTATTTTTTGTTTATGTTGTCTTGCATGTGTTAACCACCCGTGTCCTCTCACCTCATGTCCCAGGCTTTCATTGGCTGAAGCTCGTCCCTGCTCCTGCTGCCAGTCATTTTTATACGACATGATTTGGACTTGCTGACATGTCCAGATATTTAGCATGCAAGAGATCTGTCAGGCATTTGCAACAAATAATTGAGGGTCTTGGTCATGCTTAGAACAGTGTAGAGGTTAGCAAAATTTAGTGCCGGTGGAAGTGTCCTGGAAGATTTCAATTTCCCAGACAAACTGTAGAAATTCCAGTCAAATATTTATTGAGATTTTAAAAAATGTTATGCAGCAAAGAAAAAAAATGATACAATCGAGGTACATAGATTAAGCCTTCAATATTCTTTATTGAAAACATTCTAAATAAAAGGTGGCTTTTGTACACATGTACATAACGCTGTTTTGAAAATAAGCCCAACTTGTCCAACACCAGCTCCACAACGATGCGACCGCCAGTTAGAAGGAGAAATACAGAAAAATTAGAGAGAAACTAAGAGTGTCTGTTTCCACAG
>JAQLOL010000026.1:9084242-9109879 GCA_029783665.1 Naso thynnoides | reverse complement strand
ATGAATCACAGACTTGAGGCAGAGCAGTCATAGGACATCAGATGGAAAACCAGAGGACATTTTCTCCATAGAATATGACCCGGTTTTACTAAAATTGCTGTTTATGCGAATTTCAGTACAAGGATGTGAAAAACTTTTCCCGTCATGCCCCACTTCATAAAATGATGTCATTATTTTCTTTTTGTACTGACGTTTGTTTCTGAAACCGTCATTTTAAAGGCTGGACATAACCTGTAACTGCAGCTTTGAATCAGTGTCAAAAAACATGGAATGCATATTCATTGGGGCGTAACGATACATCGATGTGTCGATGCATCGAGTTATATTCCTGAGATCAAACTACATCGTCTTTGTGTGACTTGTATTGATCTAAAATCATTTACAAAACAAAAATCGATTCCATTGATAGTAAGAATTAGTAGCTTTCATTTAGCACATCAAACGTTATGTGGATTTTTCACGCTTATAATGGTAAATAGTCATAAATGTTACTCCACTTCATTCTCTGGCATTCTGACCACGCGTACCTCGTCTGCAGTGTCGCTTCAGGTGATGGCGGAATCATGGCAGGCAAGCATCAGGACAACGAGAGAAGCTCAGTCGGCATTTGTGTCCACAAAGATAGAATAGAGTTCTTGCATTGAATCGTCGTGTGGTTCAGTGTATCAAGCTTTTCCAGTGTTTTACCTCCTCCACCACCGCGTAGAAATAGGCATTACCTTTTCCCTCTGTGGGTGGCAAAATAACGTTACTATATTGATTTTGAATCATTGACTCATATCATATTGTATGGCTCTATATGAGCTCATATCATTCTTGTATCGTATCACCAACCATGTATCGAAATACACGTCATAGGGTTAAAACGTATTGTTACACCCCTAATGTTCATTAACCCTTGTCAACAAGGAATATGTCAAGTTCCATTTAGTTACTAAAAGAAAGAACGTTGATTTTGCTGATATTAGTTTATGATTGTATGTGAATGGCAGCCCCTATGTGTGTCCTTGTGTCCTGATTTCAAAGATGGGTGCTGTGTAAGTAGTTATTTTCTAATCCTATTTAGCATGAACTCAATTGAAAAGACTGTCACAACAAAATATGTAGTAATTGACCTCATTACCTTTCTTGATTTTTGTGAATATATGCTCATTCACAAATTTGATACCAGCAGCATGTTTCATACAAGTTTGGAAAGGAGCAACAAAAGACTGGGAAAGCTGAAGAAAACTCAAACGCCTTAACGTTTCACACGGTAACAGGTTCGATGGTATCATACGGTGAAAGTGTCATTAATGATCATTGAAAGGATATGCTGCTCACAAGCAAAGATTGCGAGGCACACCACTTTGCAAAACACATGACTCTATAAAGGCTAGGCTATTACTACATGGGCTCAGGCACACATCCTGAAACTGCTGGCGGTAAACACAGATTTGCAAAAGTTTGCAAACGAATGCATCCCAACCTTTTTTGGAATCAGTGCTGTGTTTTTGTCTGTTTGCCAGTCTCGTTTCAGTGCAGTGTTACAAAGCGTGGAGATGTGTATTTTCCAAATATTATGGGTAAGTTCAGCTGAGTAAGTTCCCCTCTTACGCTGCAATAAAAATAAAGTCACCAGGGTTCCAGCTGTACGCCCAGAATTCACACAGTGTCAATCACATAATTACCCCTTAAAATTCACAGTAATTTCACTGAGGTTTGGGATATGAGCTCATTTATAAATGGGCTGCAGATCAAACCAAAGGCTGGGGGAATCGTGTCATGTTTTAATTATCGTTTAACAGGAATGTTAAGTGCACGCTCGGATTCTTGCAGGAAAGGAAGTGTAAATTTCCTCTTTCTCTCTTAATTCTTAACACCTCGGAGGCAGCTGAGCATAATATTATAAATCGATATTGATATAATTGAGTCGTAAGTGTGCCAGTGCTCCGTTTCTAGAAAGGCACAGCTTTTCATGAATCAATAGTGCAACGGTTGTATCAGTCGTCTTTGAGTGATGCTCATAATTTTTTTTTTTTACTCCCAGCCGTCCTGGTGAAACAGACTTTGGAAAACAACAGTAAATAGCAGCCTGTCCAATCATTATTAACTGCTATAAAATTACAGTCCCATTTTGTTCACAAAGTGATGAGATTATTTTGTCCTACTTATTAATTGGAGTGAAATTAGACAGAGTGACTCACAGCAGTGTTACTGGAAGGTGTCAGACACAGAAAGCAGGTAATTATAGAGACAGGAAGAGATAAGGAAACAGAATGCAATTACCCTGGCAAGCAGAGCTTCAAATTGCTACTCTTTGGATTTCTCACCTCAGGTTGCTATTGTTCATGCTTTGCATCTCCATACTGATCTTTATTCCTTTCACCCTCCAGCTCAAATAAGAAGGAAGGTTTGCATTAATCAAACGAACTTGTTCTGTAAGAAGAGCCGTACAGAGCACCGGGCACATCTTATTGCCAGATTTCAAATGTATGTATTCAAATATATATTTTTAAAATTCATTTCGTGCACAGAAACTGCTGTGAGGTCAGTGTGAATCAGACCCATCACTTGTTTCCAAAGCTGTAACATTGTTTCAGAATTTAGTTTCATTTAACTGTCAGGTTCAGATTGTTTTTCCCTATTTTTGTCCTCCAAACTGCAACTGGACTGTTGTTAGCTGTGTGTCAGTATATAGCATGCATTGCCATGGTTCAAGGATTTTGTTAATGACTAACACATGATAGCAAGCACACACATATTAAACAGTAAAAAACTATTTTGCCTGTAGAATCTCTCTCTAATTTACTAGAAATAAATGGCACTTAGCAGCGTGTACAGTTAATAAACGTGAAAAAATGACCAAGACTTAATTTCCTTTTTTTTAAACTTTTGTGGCTTACTTTAAAAAACAGGGCTGTACCAAATGTTTTGGGGGGTTTTTTGTTTCATTTCAAACTGTAAAGGGATAGTTTACCCAAAAATGAAAATTCAGTCATAATCTACTCACCCTCATGCCTGCATGGAAATTTAGGAGTTGCAGTAATCTCCCAAACAACTGCAGTCAATGGTGACTAGGACTCAAATGTAAAAAAAAACAAAAAACAGAAACTATGAAATGCCTCCATATTGCTTGTCCGAAGTAACCCAAGTATCCTGAAGCCTCGACATGCCAAATTATGTTTTTAGCCTCACTGTTCATTGTAGCATGTAGCTCCTGGGATGGGAGCCACATTCAAGTGCTAGTGCATGCACATATCATCCAAAGCTCACGCCATGGTGCATGGTGAGACTTCACAGTATCTGAAGACCAGTGTTTACATGCTACCGGAATCTGGTGCCAGCAGCAGACGCCAGGGCACCAAACTTGTCCTCCAATTGATCGTCTTTGTTGATTACAGTGAGCAGTGAGGTTAAAAACATGGCGTCAGCGACGTTTTTCAAAACAACTTGGCATGTCAGAGCTTCAGGAAAAGCAGTATTGAGGTACTTCATGGTTTTATTACTTTTTTGTTTGTTTGTTCTGTTTTGTTTTTCCAAGGGACTCTGACACCTGAATTCTAGTCACCATTCACTACAATTGTTTGGGAGATGAATGCAATGCCTTTTTCCTGTAAAACTCCAGCAGTGCCTTGTGAATTAAAAACTTTACTCGATCTTCCATTGGCATGAGGGTCAGCAGATAATGACTGACCTTTCATTGTTTGGGCGAACTATCCTGTAAATGGATGTTAGAATCTGACTGGTGGGTCATTTGTGTGTATTTTCTTCCAACATAAAGAGTACAGGACATTAGCTGTAAGCTAGCCAGCAATGTCAGATTCAGACCCTAACCAACGTAACGCTCACCTTTTTTTCTCTGGTTCTTTGTACTCAGGTTCTTTTTGGTTGTTTCCTTCCTTTTTCACTTCTCTCTGAATGTTCACGAGGTAAAGTACATTTTCCCTCAAGTAAGCAGTCAATGAAGACAGACTAATTACAGACCAGATCTGCACTGTGCTGCTCGCTGCTGCAGACAGGTTGAGGTGAAGATAAACCCTCTATTTAATCTCAAAAGTTTGAAAAAAATAAACTCTGATCTCTCCGCCTGCTGGAAAACGGCTCAGGATCAGAGCAGAATCTCATGTGAGTCCGGGTGTTTATTCCTCCTGAAGCTCCGGCCTGCCCCCGACTCCCTTGAAGGTGCAGTCATTATGATCTGCTGTCTCCCGCCGTCTGTCCCTCCGCTCTGTCTGACCAACCCACACAACAATCAAAGCCCCACAATAGCCTACGCAATCGCATGTTAATTTAAAATTCAAATGTCAAAGTCGTGAACGAAGCTTAGAAGCCTTAAACTATTAGGTACAACCCTGTTTAGAAGATAAAATATAACTGCAATTTAATCCATTGTCTTTGGGTTGGATGAGAGAGCTGAAAGTGTTGATTTTGTAATATAAGGTGCATGTACATGTTTTAGTTTCTTCCAACTGAAAACCAAATTGCTGCTATACTGCTGATTGGAAGGAAGGAGTTTGTTTTTCTGCTCCATTTGTTCATCCTCTGTAGGGCCCATTTTGGTACTTTAGCCGTTTGTTTTAGCATTTAGGTGCTCTTTCAGCCTCCGCCACACAGTCTCACTGTGCACACACACAACCACACACACAAGAAAACACATATCTGATAAGAGGTAGAGTTGGAAAAATAAATGGTTTGTGAGAGAAAAGGAGCCTTTTATTTTTAAAATATTCACACAAGCCTCTACAGATCCACACACAGTTTGCCACAAATTGTTTATGAAAAATTGCTGTTTTTGGCTCTGCCTAATTAATACTCTTATCTCTTTATCTCCATAAGTGTCTTATGTAATTTTGCATAATTTGATGGCCTGATAGGTGCCACTTAGTCCAGCTTGAGTCTGGAGCTGGAAATGATCATTGCAGACGGATCAAGTGTGTGAAGGGAGTGCAAGTATCACAAAGTGCTTTTATGTGCAGAAAATGGCATTTGAAGAGCGGCTTTCCATCAGGACTTAAATATACGGCTTTGTATATGCTAGTCTGTCAGTGTGTGGCGAGTGTCCTCTGTGACCGTAAAATGTTCTGCGTCCATATTAAAGGCTCAACACCTCTCTGCCCTGAAAACCCCAGAGAGGAAAAGCTGAGATGTTAGAGGGGCGAAAGCTGAAGGGAAAACATGGCAACCTCCTCATGAGAGTAGAGAGAAAGTAGGACACGCGGTGAAGATCAAGGTCACAGCTCAGAATATAAAAAAGACCTCTGGATTACAGATCTCTGAATAAAAGGTCAAAGGAAAATGAAATGAAAGAGTGCTTGTTTGGAATGTTGAACTAAATCGATATCATCTCGATTTTTTCCTTTTTTTCTCTCTCTCTCTCTCTCTTCTTGAAAAGAAATCAAGCAGATTTCGCTCGTCATTACAACAGCATGACTTTTATAAACATTGTTGTGGAAATGCTCCATAGATTGTGAACTCTTGGCCTCCTTTGGATTTAAATAACAGAGGAGCAGGTCACTCTGAGTATTTTTGTTTGTTGAGTGTTTTGCGCTTCCTTGTTCCTTCCCAACCATTGCTGTCTTAACGCCCTCCAAATTACACCAAGGATAGCTGTGAGGCTCTCCTCTCATTTTCCTCAGTTAACAAGCACTCTGTTTATATATGATTATGGTTCTCTGCTTGTTCATTCTGCCCGCGCTTTTAAATTACTTTGCCGGTTTAGTTCAAGGTGCAAAATGCACTAAAGCATTCAGTTCAGCTCATTTGTTTTCCTTCTGTGGAGAAATTTTTAAGGTCATTTTCTCCTGCGCCTGCTGTCGAACAGGCAGAAGCCTGCGCCCGCTCTTTATTTTTGACGGTTCTTCCTGTGCTTGCTTTGCAGCGCTGCCAGTCATGCAGGTGACAATCGACATCACCAGACAGCAGGTGGAGAAGATCTTCGGTCTCGATGAGTACTGGTGTCAATGTGTCGCCTGGAGCACCACAGGAACCCAGAAGAGCCAAAAAGCGTACATCAGAATTGCTTGTGAGTACACTTCGAAATGTTTTGCTGTCTTTTACAAATGCTGCCTAACGAGCTGCTTACATATCGCTTGTCTGTTTGTAATAGGAGGATGTTGGCGTGACAGTTTTTTTTCACTTTGGGTGGTTGAGTAGGGACTAACGTTCATTTAACAATTATCCCCGAGGCCGTTATGATGTGATGCATCACAGTGTATCACTGCAATAAAAATTAGTTAAATCATCTTCTGCAGATTCTGCTCATAAGAAAGTCTTTGACCCTGGCAGAGAGAAACAGAGCAATGCATCTGCTTCAAGGCGGTCTGAAAAAAAAAAAAGTGGAACACTAAATTTCAGTATTCATGAGCATATTTTTCACTGGATACAGTATATCAGCAATGATCCCTGTGATAGTAACTGAAATAAAAACAGACTTAAAATTTATTGCTGTGCAGCACTCATAAATCTGTCTGGGGAACACAGACACATCCCTCGCTGCAGCCTCAAAAAGCTTTATTAGAAGAAGCCATTTTACATTCGAGTATTTTAAAGCATTCTGCCTATTAATTCCAACATAAATATGCATTATTCCAGACAGAGCCGAACGCAGCGCTGTCTCCAAACCACCAGACGTTTTGAAAACACACATTCATTATCCAGCCTTTGTTTGAGAGCTCAACAAAGTCAGTTAGATGTAAGATAAGGACACGCACACATACTTCAGTAAAGATGCAGTGGGTGTGAATGAGCGTATGCACCCACCAGTTCAAGTTCATGTGCACACACATACGCACTAGCATGCACTGAAGCCTTCCAGGACCGTCATATCTTAAGTCACCTCCAGTCGCATTGTATCAGCTTTAATTAAATTGAATGTCCTGAAACTTTCTGCTTGTCTTAGCGCTTCTCTCAGTATGATTGGTCAGGACAGGCTCAACATCTGTTTGAAGGAATTTACCGGCAGCTCACAGCCGCGCCCTCGGCCCCGCGCGATAAGACATTACTTCGCTCTGAGTCCGAGCCCGAGGTGAGCACATCAAATTTGCCCAAACCCGCCAGCTATCAGCAGCCTGTCTAGCTCATCAGGTACAAATAGGCCTTTACCTGCGTAATGCACAGCTGGGGTTTATGGAAAAAAAAATATATAGCAGGATTTGGTGCAACGATGAGAGTATTCAATGAGACGTAATGTGAAGCCCCATGCAGTCAGCCAGGCTTGCTGGAGCTCTTGTCCAGGCGCCTCAGGGCTATGTTTTCGTGTCGCTGCTCCAAGCTCTCATACAGATGGAAGCTGGAGGCTGGCGGATGGTAGAGAGAGGCGAGTGGGTGGGAGGGGAGGAGTGAGGTGTAATGCAATTGCTTTTGCTTGATGCCGGGCCCCTCTGGCAGCAGACAAGCATCTCTGAAGCAGCCAGGCAGCCTGTAATAAGCAACGTGGCTGGTGCCACCGATCCCTATGTGGCTTAGGGGCCAACTGGAGTGCGACACGGATGAACATTTCGAGGGTGGAAAATCTGGAAAACATCGCCAGGCCAAGTTTTGTGGGCTAGAAGTATTTCATTGAAACTTCACAAGCTCTTCACATATCCTAATTGCTTCTGCTTCTGACCGATTTTTTTTTTCTTCTTCTTCAGACCTGAGAAAGAACTTTGAGGAGGAGCCGCAGGGTAAAGAGGTAGCATTGGACCAGGAGGTGTTGCTGCGCTGCCATCCGCCCGAGGGAGTGCCACAAGCTGAGGTGAGACACAGAAACAGAAGATATTTATAGGTGCACATTTGGCATCCGTTTACCCTTTCCTCACCAGGAGGACAAAGAGTAAGAAAGTGGCTTGGAATGAGCTCCACCCAGGAACAGACAACCCTGTACGGATAAATTACACCTCTAATTATTCCCTATTATTGATTTATTATCTCTCTCACATATCTGAGAAGCCGTATATCACATCATCTCGTCACATCACTCAGGATAGGCTTGGAGGCTTCACTCCCCATTTGGCATCTCTAAAGGCCTATCCATAATTAATGGGTCTATTTGCCTTTCTCTCCCCCTATCTCATTCTCTGGCTCTCTACCATCCCTCCATGTACTCTGTCTCTTACACACTCATGTTCTGTACAACTCCCACTCGCTCTCCATTCATGTCTCAGTGGTGTGTGTCGGGGTTTAGAGGACCAGACTGGGGCCAGCTGTTTCACCTCGTCTGCTGCATCCTCCTGGTCCCAGATAGGCACTAACTGCTCTGATAACAATACAAGAAGAGGTTAGGCCAGCCACTCAGACAGCCCAGAGACCAGAAGCAGCTGACCAGCCAATCACAGCTCAACAGTGTAGGGGCCATTTGCAGAGGAATGGGAAGAAAGGTGCCAACTGCAGTTCAGCAGAGAAAGAACATCAGAGCAAAAGTCACCACGGGAGAAAACAAGGGTAGCATACGAGAGGAAGAAATCCCAATTATATGCAGCTTCACAACTAGCAGTAATACCAACAACAATGCTGCCATAGTGTAGCTACTCTGGAGACGGCACAAGGTCAAGTGAGAGCAAGAAAATAAGCAAGGCAATCTGAGAGTACACCAAAAAAGGAATAACAGCAGTTTTGGCTTTTGGAAGAAGGCACAGAAACTACACAAATTCTGATCGGTTTCACTCACAAACTCTCCAGCAGCCACAAAATAGAAGTTGCTTTTCTCTCTCAAAGAGAATAAGTTATTGGAAAATCTTTGTGTTCTTTGTGTTTTGTCTGATTCAAAAACAGTACTGTCTCTGTGCTTTTCCTGTCCATGTGAAAATCTCTCATCCCCAGCATGCACAGTCACTGTGGAGTTGTGTGAGATGGGAGGGAGATGGTTTCAATTCAGCTGCAGTGAATTTTGACCACTGAAACATATTTTCAGGTGGAGTGGCAGAGAAACGAGGATGTTGTCAACCCGACGAGCGACCCCAATTTTGTCATCACGGCTGACCATAATCTTGTCATCAAAAAAGCCCGGCTTGCAGACACGGGCAACTACACGTGTGTGGCCAAAAACATCGTCGCCCGCAGGAGAAGCAACTCCGCCACCGTCCTCGTCTATGGTAGGTGATGACTTTTTTCAACAGGTGTCAAAGCTGCACACTCGCAGGCTAATGAGAGCTCTGGGCTCGAATGGTTCCCAGATTCAAATATACAAACATGAAAACAACTCAAGTGAATCATGTTTTGCCAGCATGTTGCTTTGTTGTCTCACATTTTCCACATGCACTTCTTTTATCAGCTGGTTGTAATAATGTATTCAGATTCTGCTCTGTAGTTTGAGAAAATGGGACATATGGAGAAAACTTATCGCTATTTTATCAGAAAGCATGAGTTACACTGTCATAAGTAAGTACAAAAAGAGATAGTAGTATATCTGCACATTAATTAGCACAACTTAAAATGTTACTGGCAGACGCTCGGCCAAAGCTGGCAGTCTCAGATTTCGGGGCTGCCATCCTCCTCCTCCTCTGTAGAGGATCCAATACGAGAAGAGAAATTAAATTAACAGCAAACTGTAAATAATGACTTGGCTTGATAAGGAGACTGATCATTATTAAAAATTGAGAGAAACAGCATATTTTCTATCACAGTGGGTTTCTTTGGTACTGTCACTCCTAAGGTTTTTTCACTTGTTACAGCCTGACTTTTTTTCTCAGTTGCATGGTAAATGCACATGCAAATGGGAGAATGAAATCGTGAGAAAGCATCATGAAAGCAACTATATGCATGTAAGACATGTATCATTTGGCACAGTGTCTGACAGGATCTGCTTTAGTTGCTGCCAAATGATTCTGTGTGTTGCAAAGTCAGAAGAGATCAAGTTAGAGATCAAGTTGACAGTAGAAAACACACCCTGAATATCAGAATCGGCTTTATTAGTCAAGCATGTAGTTTTTATTTGTTTTTACAGAAATAGACACACAGCGAAGTTAAATTATGGTAAAGAATAACGAATGGTGTCTGGTCAGGACTCAAAAAGAGGTATACTGTATATAATTTTTAATACAAGTGTTGGGGTTGTTTTTTTTTTTAAATTAAATCTGAAAAACATGAAAATCTACAAAAGCTCTCAATGAAATTTAAGGTGATAAACCTCCTTTATTTATGAACTTAATTAAGAAAACCCACTTTTTTTTAATCTCATTTGATTAAAAAAAAATTAATAATCACATCCAAATTTAACTAAGTAGACGGTGACTGAGATCAGTGTACTTTAGATCTTTGACACTTAAAATAATTTACTTTTAGGCGAATTTAGAAATCTGACAAATCTGTGCTGAAGCTTTAAACACTTTTAAAAGGTTCTGTGTCTGTAAATGTGCTTGATAATTGCAGCTTGTGCTCTTTCCTGGTGAACCGTTTCCGATGAAATGTGTTCATTTGGTGTATGCAGTCAAAACACATGTTATCACACACTCCTCCAAGCCTCCAGCATCAACAAAAGCCTAATTGTTCTTACTGTTGATTATAATTGATTAGCTAGTTGTTGAAAGAATTGAAATGAGGAGCAAGAGCATTTGCACTCTTATTGTTTCCCTCTCTTGTATTGTCAAACACTACTTCTTATTCCTACCAGACAAACTGATAACAAAAGCTGAAGTGATTGCGAACCCCCCCCCCCCCACCCAAGATCAGCTAACATGCTTGACAAATCACTGCTTTATTAATTGATGTTCAGTCACAACAGAAGTGCTCTTGTCCAAAAAAAAAGACCTGTTGCTACTGTTCACTTTTATTTCTCTGGTGCAGAGAAGAAGAATTCAGTCACTGAGTCACCAGTCCATCGCAGTCCACCATGCTAGCTGATCTAGCTAGCTGTAGCAAGTCATAATAACCGCTACTTTTCAAAGCAGGTTCAACAGGGGGCCAGAGATGCATTTTAACAAGGCCAGGCTGGTGTGACTGCACTCTGCGCTGAAAGGTAATCAGGGGCCGAGTTGCCTGGCAATTTACCTCACTGTGGTGGGCAATCAATCGCATAGAGAGGGCAAGGAAATGATTCAGCCACGACAAGCACAGAAGAGAGTTAGGGGGGAAATTAGGAGGGGAGTATGTACAGAGAAGGAACGACAGTGCTGCTCAAGTCAATAAATCAGGAATCTTGGTATCTCGTATGCTGAGGCAGGAGATACAGGAAGGAGCTGATTAGGATTAAACCGGCGCAATTTGATGTAATCACCTGCCACGACAGAACTATATAGCAACAATTATGTGCCGATAGACAGTGGAGGTTCAGAACATTGGTTCAGCAAGTGGTTGTAATAATAGGTCTTCAAAGTGCAGAGTTTTTGAACCCTGTGAACTTTAAGTTTCAAATATAAAAGAGGAATAAATTATACAGGGTTGTTCTCTACAGTTCAAAGAATACTTGAGTTTGAAGACATGACATGAAATGGTTTGGCATTAGCGATGAATGTGTAAGGGACAAAATCTGAATCGCTTTATCAGCCATGATATGCGTGATCCTTTTTTATAGTCATGTGTTGGCTTTTCCAAAGATTAGGTGTTGTTTTTCATGCATTCATGACCGCGAGCATTTAGTTTTAAATGGCATTTCCTTACAGAAATGATGTTCTGACTGTATTCTGACTGTTTCGTGTAATGTCCTGCTTTATCTTAGTGAAATTTGGAGACATTAAAAATGTCCACTAGTTACTTTGCAGCAACTGTGTCTTCCGCAGAGATAAGGTCAAAGATGGCAAGCTGTCATGTTATTTTCTACTCCCTGTTGAAGCCATTTTGTTTTCACTGCAGTTGGCTGTAATTCCAACTCGGACACAGGAAGCAGCCCCCTTTTCCTCTTGCTCTTCCATTAGTTCACCTTGCAGCACTGAACCAAAGAGCGTAACAGCAAGCACGATTATTCTAGCGCAACGCACCTCTTTTCCTCCGTGCATGTCGGGTAATCCTGGCTGCTCTGTCCCTTCATTCATCCCTCCCAACCTCCCAACCCTCCCAACCCTCCCACCTCCCTCACCTCTCCATTGCCACCGGCGCTGGTCTAACAGTCAACGGCGGCTGGTCCACGTGGACCACCTGGTCGTCCTGCAGTGCTGTGTGCGGGCGTGGCTGGCAGAAGAGGAGTCGGAGCTGCACCAACCCCACGCCACTGAATGGAGGCACATCCTGTGAGGGGCAGAACGTCCAGAAAAGTGCCTGCGTGGCCACCTGTCCAGGTAACTCCCAGGCAACCCTGTTTGTCCTGTGGCGCTTGGCTTCCTGTGGCTTCCTTTTTGCATTTTTTTGCATCTAGAAGTCATCACTTCATCTTTATTTTGGCTGCCTTTTGTACCAGCACCCAGGTCTTTTCTTAGATGTCAGTGCTTCTGTTGTTTCCTGCAATTAGAGCGCTTTCACAGCAATGTCAGAGCCCATTAGTCTTCACAGTAAGGCCTCATCCTGAAAGTGATTTATTATTATCACTCTTTGTTCACATATTTCTTTATCCCCTGCACTGTACGCAGACTCTGCTTTTATTTCAGAGACCTGTCTGCGTCAAGAGACACGGTCCCTGCCATGGCATTGTGTCAGACCAGCTAGTACATTTGTTGTTGTTTGCTGCTCAAGCTATGTAGTAAATATGGGCAATAAAAAGCTGAATTATGGCAGCCTGTGTGCCATGTTTACGTGTGAGGAGTTAAGGGCGTTTCATTTGCCTGCCCCATTCTCCCCTGTGAGAGAGCGTTGGAGAGGTAGAGAGCGTCCTGCCTGATACTGAGCAACACATATCGATCCCTTTTAGCCTGAGATGGAAGTCAAGCTGCTTCATTTGCAGGCCCAAATTAGCCCCCTGACAGAGAGAGAGAGTTAGTGAGCGAGAAGGAGCAGGACGGGGAAAAAGGAGGTGTAAGGTGAAAGCGGGGATAGATACAGAAGGAATCAGATACAGTGTAAGGAAGGCAGTAACAAAGCCTGGAGTGAGAGTGAGAGAGAGAGAAGAGGAAGGAGAGGAGAAAGCCCGAGTTTGTGCGCGAGCTGGCTGTTTGGCTGCCAGCAGATCGGTCTGTGCACATATAGCCGGGGCTTTGCAGCCATGCTGACCGCAGGAGAAATCTCCCACGCTCGGTAAATAGCAGAGGGGGAAACCCAACACCTCTGTCAGTGGCAGCCTCTCCCTGCCTAAAACAGAGGTTATCTTCCTCAGTGAATCAGGGTGTTGTGTTACACATCTCCCATGTAAAGACATCACTAGATGTCAAGCATGAGTGTAAGTAACATTGCCCACTGGAATACAGCAGAAGGCGGAAGACAAAGGAAAGACAGGCATGCATGACGCTCCATCAGGACACGATCTGGATGGATTTGGACTTATTAGCGCCGGAGCAACGAGTAATGGAATTAGAGGGGTGTCCAGGGATGCTTGACATTCCCCCATAGCAAAGCAGGATACTGACCTCCATGAGCTTAAAGAGATTAATGTCAGTCCAAGCTGCTATTGTTAGAGCTAACCCCGCCCTCCTCTCTTTCTCCTCCCTCACAAGGAGAAAGTGTGTAATTTCAACTCTTGGGGTGCTGTGATAGAAATTGCATTGTGCCCTGTGCACACCGTTTGCAGAGACTTTTGAAGAGAAAGAACTCCTTTTTTCCTCTCTTGATGAGAGACGCTACAGCGACGTGACCCCTGCTCACACCTCCATCAGTCGTGTTGTTTGGCAACAGAGAGCCGTCTCTGCCTCTTCTTCTCACTCGTTACCTGTCTTAGACAGAACGCCGGTGGCACAGACAGCCCCAGCTGTCGGACCCTGTAGAGGGTCCCCCTCAAGGCCGAAGTTCACCACGCCGGAGCCAGGGGATGATGGGCTGTTGTTTCCAATCACAAGTGGCACTGTGGCTCTGTTGTGTACTCACGCACACGCCTCTGAAGTCCCACAAGATGAACTGACTGCTCCCATCATTTGTCACCCAGCACACACGCACACAGCCCAGCAAAGACAAGCCCTCACATACATCTGAATCCTTCCCTTGATTGATCCAATAGATGATGAACGCATGTATGAATTACCAGCCCGAATGAATGAGCGCATGCTCTCATATAAGAGTCGCAGTTAGCAAGGGAGAGCACGTGGGGCCAGCCTAGCAGAAAGCATTCTCACATCACCAACAACTTTAATTATCGCTCTTATACCCTTTACAGGCTCATCCACTAGAGGAACAATAGATGGTGATTTCAGCTTATTTCTGAAGAAAGACTCGAGAAGAATGAATATAGATGTGGAGCTGCAACACTGCAGATAGACATCATGTTATTTATTTAGACACAGCTGACATTTGGATTCAGAAGTAGTCTTCCTTATTTTTTTAAGTCAGCCTTGAGAAGCGCTTCTCCTCTACAGTGTCTTTTGTTTGGAGCTGCATTTTTTAAAATTACATGACTTTAACGCTGGTCTTGTTTCAAGAGTTCATTAATTATCCAGACTAAGATTCTTTGTTGTTTATTAGCTCTCTAGTGCATTTAACGCACAGCATTAGATCTTTGAAATAGGTTACAGAAAAACACATTTTCTTTTTTTTTTTATCAGCTTATTTGTTTTTTGCAGTTGCAGTCTGCATTTGTTTTGTCTAAAACAGATCAATAGCCTCAAAGATTTGCTGTACTCATCCTTTGGGGAGAAAAAGATACTGTTAAGTGAATGAATATTCGCTGCAAACAAATCAATTGAAATTTTTAATCCACAACATGTCTCTGCATTGCCTGACTAAGACTGTACATTTTTTCCATTGAAATGCGTATGGCCTTGTGTTGTTCCACATTTTAACTGTGGTATGGTGGTTTGTACACCGTGTACAAAAACCTGTTCAATAACATTCACAGCTACTCCAATGCCTAAATATGAGCTCCCACCTCTCATCTGGAAAGTGTGAAGCTAGAGAGACTCATCTGTATTTTTGTCTAAGTCTCCACAGTGTTTAATGAGAGTTGGCAGAGGCCTGTGTGGCAGATCAGATGGGCTTCATGCTGGGAGAGACACAGGGAGCTGTGGAGGAGGAGGCGAAGGAGGCTAAGGCTAAAGCCCGAGGCTCAGAGCAGAGCAGATCAACACTTGAGACAGCCAGTAGCCAAACTATGCAAGAGCTTATCTCCATTTCTCCCTCCTCTCTCTGACTTTGTCTCAATCTCATCACATCCCGCTCGAGAATCCCACGTACATCTGCAGTCCATCCCTAACCCCTTGATTGACTGTGGCCTCGCGCTGGCTTGTGGTCTGAGCCAGCAGTCGTGGCAGCAATGTCAGCTCGCAACAACATTTTCGACAAAGATGCACAAGCCAGAGCCAACAGCAAATAGTTAGTCCCAACACAAATGAGTGGATGCTGATGTGCTAAAGAACAGCAAACAACCTGAAGAGATTTCTAACTCGTGTGAATTATTTAAATATTGTACTGATCCCTCAGGCTTGCCAGAGGAGTCATGAGAATTCTACTCGATGGAAAATAAACAGACTCGGGGCTGGTGTATTTGTGCACGTGTACTTGTAAGCGTGCGTTTGCGCATGTACGTGCAAGTTAGCACCCATATGTCTGCTGTCTGCACTGCAGGCAAGTGTCTAATTCAGCTGTGGAAGTGAGCATTCATGTGTCTCTGGATATTATCGGAGACTTTTTCTGGAGACTCCATATTTATCAAAGGAGTAAATAAAGGCTACGGTTAATGAATATGACAGAAAAACACATTAGCTCACTGCGAAAAGACAGTGGCCATCTGGTGACAGCCTTGCGACAGCACTGTTTTTAATCATTATGTGCCATTTGTTTTGGCTTGTCCTCTTCATATGTCATTCTGTCCCATTTTAATTTGTTCCAGTTGTTTAGTTAACATGAGGGAGTCGACTCGGCTCTTTTCTGTGATCGATTACATGCAAAATCACAACCGCTGACAAAAATCTGTTTTTTGAATATTAGAAGAAAGTCAGAACTATAGAGTAAGTTTTGGTTATTAATCTTTCTCACACAGGTCAGTGGCTGAGCTATCATCCTCCTGTCATGGATCCTTGGTTCTCTCCTTCTTTTTTTTAATCAGCCTTTGAGCACAGGGATAGGGGATGGTAACTGTGCACACGTGTGTGTTGACAGGACATGAGGAGCAAAGGGGCGACCTGCTGGTCTCAGTGGTACTTGTCTACCTCCTCGTGTTCACCTCAAGGACACAGGAACCATGGGTGTCCTATGATCTCGGACTGTGTTCGTCAGCAGCCATTGTCATTTTGAACAGCAAAAGCCTCAAACAGGCCCTCCTACCGACCTGTAAAGAATGGTCGGGTTCATTTTGCTTCTCCCCTTGACAATATGTCCAAATGGGGGCTTGCCACTGGGCTATTGTATTACTGTCCCTCCGCAGAGGCCTGCCTGACCTAAAACCTGTGGTGCTGCGTGATTGAAAATCAGCTGTGGTGCTTTTTGCAGTGGTGCTAACAATCTCTTTCTGGGGATTTGATAAGGAAAACTGTGGCTCCGGATAACAATTTCCTTATGTGGATTCTGAAAAAAGTAAAAGGATGAGGTTTGGTCCTGATTTCAGCCTCGTATGTGAAAAAGGAAAATCAAGAGAAGTGTCAATTTTCTTGCTTCACTGCATTTAGTGTAACCACTTACTATCTTTACACGTCTTCCTACGCTGTCCGGAAATATTTTTGTTCCCTGCTTCTGTGGAAATGCCTCCTCTGCTTCTGAAATATTTGCAACGTGTGTTTAGAGTCAGACAGGCCATCAAGAAGTGTTTATGCAACTCCATCTTTCTTTGATTTTTCTCAGCTTCTGGTCGTGGCGCTCACGTCTCATCCACGCCCCGTTTTCCACTCCAATCTCCGTGTTTGAAAATGTTATTTGCATGGCCATTAGTCTTGCTTTGTGGTGGCAAAGAGAGGCTGAATTTCATCACCTCATCAGGGCAGATGTTGATCTCATCTCTTTATTTCACAGTGGTGTGGATAAACTGAGGGGCGACATAATATATTCATTAGGATGTAATTCGCTATTCAATCATTCTCATTCCCAGCCTGGATAATCAGCCCACTGGCCCACGGATGGGTCCACTCAATGCCAAACAAGGACAATTATCTGATTGGTTCTGCTCTCTCTGCCAAATGGATCCGACTGCAAAGAGGCCCTAGCTGTGTCAGCATCCCACCACACACACCAGCACTCTCGCATTCTCCAGCAATCATCCGAGAACACACATGGACAGACATGCAGATTTGTGTGAGAGCAGGGTCTAATTCACACACCTGTGCCTCTGGCTTTACACACTCACTGCACCTTTCAGCTCCTTTTCCAATTGGGTACTGGCTCTAAAACCAAATAACATAATTACTTGGTGGAGTTATACAATAATAGGTATCCCACCCTGAGTTACATCTCACTTATGTTTTAATAACAAAGCCACTGACCTGCAGGGGGTCAGCCTGCTCTCTTGGGGTCGTGTCCCCTGCACTCTTTATTGCTCGGATTAATGAGCACTAAGGTTTCCTTGCCCTTAGGTCAGTCGGGAGGAGGGTTACCGATGTCACAAGGTGTGTGTGTGCGCGTGTGTGTGTGCGTGTGTGCGTGTGTGTGTGTGTGCGCGTGTGCACGTGCAGCTCCGGTGATTCTTGTCTGGTCCCCTTCACCCATACATTTGGGAGGGAGAGAAAAGGAGCGAGACGGTGGCGTTTTTCTCCCGTGAGAGCTCATTACTGCTCTTTTTCCCATTAGCCCTATGGTAACCTTCCCCAGGCCTGGCTCTGTGTCACTGTCGATATCACTCCCAGCTGCCGCCCCTCCCCGGCCACAATGCCAAATTACCCCCCAGCATAACAAAAATGGCCTTCCTCTCTGTGTGTGGTGAAACCGCTGATATTTCTTACAGCGGGGGCCTCTCAGAACTATTACCAGCCCATTTCCATTTGTTTCATTTTCGCTCATGCTGATGGCAGGTCGTGTTTGAAGTTACGGTAGACAGAGATAGTCTGCAGGTGTAATGTACAGTAATGTTCAGAGTAATACCACCTGTACTCTGTCAAAACAAGCAGTTACTATAGCAACATGAGCTTTAGCTGTGGTGTATTTTAAATACAAGACAAAGGACTCAAACCCAGGCATATTTGTTTTCCTCTCAGAAATGTTTAAATTTGAGGTGAATTTTTGACTATATTTGCATTTGCATATGCATGCGTGTGTTTGACAGTAGACCCGAGGGCCGGTGTCCTCAGGGTGAGATTTTCTCCCTGTACAGATTTAGTTTGTTGACAGCTGGGTCGACCAGGCCACAGCGCCCTCGCACCATCGGGGTTTCGCTTAGTTGCATCTGATTTCCATGTTGGAAATAAACAAAGAAAGCAGAATAGAGACAATATAGCTCTCCTCATCAGTTTTACACACTTTGGTTTCCCTGTGCATCTGCTGGATTTGAGTGTGTGCAAGGGGATTTGCATGTCTTTTATAGTGCTTTCTCGACCAGGTTTCCATTTTAGAGCAAGTGATTTGCACAGGATAGCAACAGAGCACTCTTCCAGTTGTTCTCATCTCACATGCAAATACACTATAGTTGCATCTGAACCTTCCCCCTGTAGAGTTTTAACATTTCATACCATTTGTTTAAAAAAAAAAAAGGAAAAAAAAGGATTTGTAGCTTGTTTTATTGAAAGTGTTTGGCATGCTGTCCGATCAATAGCTCTTCCTGTAAACCAAAATGTACGTGTTTGAAGTGAACCAGTTTGAGTTTTTTGCTGTGATGTGTGTTTGTGTTCACCCATGTTTTTTTTATTATGTGTGTCTGCAGTGGATGGAGGCTGGAGCGAGTGGAGCAAGTGGTCGGCGTGTGGTGCAGATTGTACGATGTGGAGGAGCAGAGAGTGCACCCAGCCTTCACCTGGCACCGGGGGCAAAGACTGCCAGGGGCTTGACCTCCAGTCTCTCAACTGTACCAGCGAGCAGTGCCCACAGAGTGAGTGCAAACATTCTGCAACCCATACGCTCAGCGGTTCTGGAACAGGATCAGTTGAATGCAGTTTGTTATGAGCTGAGAATGGCAAATTATAAAATCAATACATGTGCGCAAAACGACATTTGAGAGTTGTAGCAAGAAAAAAACTCCACTGATCTAATTAAAAAGTAATAATAATGTGACAATCTAAGGTCAATACCTTTTTCAAATACAACAACAAGTAGATCACAAGCAGCACATGGAAAACAGATGTACAGGATTAGCTTCATTTAGCACCAACAATAAGACAGGTAG
This sequence comes from Naso thynnoides, assembly GCA_029783665.1. Taxonomy (NCBI): domain Eukaryota; kingdom Metazoa; phylum Chordata; class Actinopteri; order Acanthuriformes; family Acanthuridae; genus Naso; species Naso thynnoides. The sequence continues at coordinate 9,090,672 of JAQLOL010000026.1, read as the reverse complement.
AAGAGGACAGGGATGGCAAAGGTTTTTTCCTTCATGCTTTATGCTCTTGAACACAGTTTCCTCTTTGGGAAAGAGTGTTCTTCTCTTTTTATCAGATCAAATAAACATTTAATGCCTCCTTATGGCATCAGCTTCCTGTAATAGATGATGAGTGTATCTTAGAAAAAGGTTCATAAAGGAAAGATGTCCATCCCATAAGACACTTGTTCGACCTCTGCAGAGCATTACTGGTTCGTCGCCATCTGCGTGACCTTTTTAGACAATTGGCTCTAATAAACATTGGCGTTAGACTTCCTGCTAAGATATAATGCGCAATCTTTTCGATCTCATCCCTGTCAGTGCCACAGTGTTCCCTGACCTGTTAATAGAGCTGAGAATTAAACCAGCTCTTTTCTGATTAAAACACAACCTGCCAGATAAAGTGCCACGGGTCAATTCGGCCGTGAAAACGCACATGGCAGGTGTGCTGTGATTATTCTAATAGTGCATTTATGTTTTATGTAGAGCTTTTATCATACAACAAAAGTCCTTTGTGTTAATTTATTTATTCATTTATGTATTTATTTTGTGTGTGAAAAGCAACCAGTGCTGTGTTTCTATCCCCTGCATATCAAAGGGACAGTTCATTCTGAAATAAAAAGTATGCAGTTTTATTCTTTCCTGTATTGCTTTTAGTGCATCCAGATTGTTTTTTGCCATACAAATGTCTACATTTTGTTGAATATAATGCAGTTAGATGTTAATGGGCCTGTGGTGCTCGGAAGAACCTAAAAAATATGATGAAAAACTCAACGGTAATTTCACTTTTCAGAAATCGTGACTTAGTCACTCAAGATAATCCACAGACCTTGGGATGAGCAATTTCATGTAGGAACTACTTTTTTCTGCTGAACTACAACGCCAACAGAGGGAATTTGCATCAGCTTATGGTCGAGAACTAGCTAACAAGCTAGCTAAAAGCTTAGCCAAGGAGAACGCCGTCCCAAGCAAGATTTTAAGAGTGGAGAGGACGCAAGCTTTCTTTAGCGTTGTGGTACGTTAGGTGGGTGTCGAGAGAAAGTTCCTGCATGAAACTACTCGCAACAAGCTCTGTGGATTATCTTGAGTAACTGGGTCATGATATGTGAAAAAAGACATCGTTGTTGAGCTTTTGCTTTGAGCACCTCAAGCTGAGTGCTATCTAGTTCCATTAGATGAGAGAGAAGGCAGGCATCTCTACTATCAGTATTTCCAAAACCTGAAAACTCACACCAAAACTACCAAGATGTAAGAAAAGCACAAAGATGAAGAAAATATTTTTGATTCTGAGGTGAAGTGTCCCTTTTGAGAGGGCACTCGTGTCCTGTCAGGATTAGAAACGGCACAGATCATACAGCCTGAGCCGGCAGCTGAGTAGAAAGTGGCACCGTGGGATCCACTGCTGACCAGATGGACATGAAGGGAAAGCTGTGTCGCTCCCCACTGATATCAAAGAAAGAAAGACATTGCAGCTTCCCACCCAGAAATGATAAGTCTCAGGGTGGCATCTTATAGAGAATATGTTATAAATAGCACGCTTTGAGGCTGATCTGCATGGTAAACACTGATTTCAAATTGAGATTCGGTTGACATGAGCCAGTGAATTAAAAAACAAAATATGCATCCTGCACTTATTGATGTTATCTGATAAACTGATGCATGGAGAGCTCAAGGGGAGGGGGCATGGAAGAGCTGCTCTGTATGTGTGTGTGTTTCATCATGCATGTATGTTATCACGACATGTGAGTATGTGTCTGCGTGTGTGTGTGCATGTGCGTGTGTCAGCCGTTAGCTGAGTTTGGCTGGTGCAGTGAACCAGGGAGCTCAGTCAGCCCATCATCAAAGGTCAGCAGCTCATCCCAAGAGAGGCAAGATATATACACAAAGATGCCAGTCATTGTTCCTCACACACACACGCACACGCACAGTCACTCAGTATTTACACTGACAGTGCAGCGCAGAGAGCTGGCCTCTGAAGAATGCCTGTCTCCCAATCTGTTCCCAGCAGATGTGTTTCCATAGACAACGGCTGTGTGAAGTATTATAATAAGCAAAATAGCAAGATGGTTTTGGCTTGTCAGCAACTCTCATACTTCAACCATGTCTGCAGGCTATTAGCTGAGATGGAAAACTTCCCCCTAAAACAAAAGACACCCTTCCTCCTCCCCACTGTAATCGAACAATGCAACTAGAGTGAGGTGTAGTTACGCCACTACAAAAGAAGTCCTCACAGACATGTTAAATCTCCCTCGTTAAGATTGACATGGCACACGTTAGCTGAGGTTATTGTTTTGAGTCTTGCATATATGAGAATCTGCGCTTTGTGTTGGCACTCTAAAATGAACAGACCTGACCCAGGCAGGATCATTTTCATAAAGCAAACATGTGAAGCCCAAGATGGAGCCATGCAAAATCTGTGCAGGGAAATAATAATTGTGCTGGCGGCGTGCCAGAGCCAAAATGGCAGACAGGTGTTAGAGGGCACAAAAATGATAGTGGGGGAAATATAATACTGCTCGTATTCTCAGGCACAGGAAATTGGGACAACATAAAAACAATTATTTGGCTTAATGTGTGTAATGAAGGTAATGAACTTAATTTGCAGCAGCATCCCGTTTCGGGGGTGTCACAAATGATTGTGCAAAGGCCATTAAACTATTAATCTGTCCTTAGTCTGCTTTCGAGGGTGCTGATTTTCTGGCAAAGCAGCTGATGTTTTCGTCATGGGTTCGACTGTCAGAGCGGGGGTCACAGGCAGTGAGAAAAATGGCTGAACATTTATTTTGGGCCATATTTCTCCAGGAGCAGCTGAGCGATGGGACGACTGTATTGTGCAGATAGTAATGGTCACGTTCACTTTGAGAGTTTTAGTAGCCATATTTCCCTGACCTTAAGAACTCCAGTGTTATTCATCTTCGGGTGTGTGACTAGGATTGGCCATGGGATGAAATATATTCTCAGGTCTCTTGATAAATGCCCGCAAGGGAGGCGCAGGAGGCTGCAAAGCTTTTATTTATCAATGCAGGAGAGAGAGTTGAGGACTATCAGGTGCAGACTTTGTGCTGACTGCCAATGCAGCAAGAGTCCAAACTTCAACGGGAGCACGGTCACGTCGCCTCAGAGGTAGATGAATTATAAGTCCATACTGGCCCATTTCAAGTCAGACACTGATCCCTAACCAGCCAGCCCTGGAGCACATCTGAGGAGCTGAACTGAAAGCTTCAGGACAGGGGAACAAACAGAGATTGGCCTGCGGTCAACTCTAAAAACAGCTCATCACATCCACAGATTATCCACAGGCAGGTGTCAATCATGAGGAGAGGTCACACACAAAGAGAATCAAAAGTTCCTCGCCAGCAATTACACCAAGTGGATATGAGGGACGAAGTGGTAGACTGCAGAAAAGAAAGGAGAGGTAAATTGGTAGAGCTTGTGTGGAAAAAGAGAGAGAGAGGGAGAGAGAGGGCACGCTGAAGGGGGACTAAAGTAAAGCCCATCCAATTATAAAACCTGATTAGCTATGTCAATTAAAGTGTGATGGATGTCCTTTCAATTATTGGCTGGCATCATGAAAATCAATGAGCGGGTGCCAGGAGGAGCTGAGAGCAGTTTCTGGTCAGGGTTGTAGCGAGCGCATCGAGATCGTTTCGCTGTGACACCTGGTGGGTCAGATAAAACTTCACTCAGCGATGCTCTGATAAGCCACCGGAGATTACAAACAGAATAGAGGGAGAGAGAGATAGAGATAGAGGAAGGAAGAAAGAGAGCAAGAGTTGTTTGATTGACTGACTTTATTGTCCGGGTGCAATAATGACGTGTGCAGGGAAAAAAAAGGAATCATGGAGATACTGGATCTTTGCATCCAAGGTTTTTGCTCAAGTGCCTTTGGTTTGCCCTTAGAAAGTAAACAGCAACTAGCCAATCTAAGGCTATGTTTATCCAATCAGCAGAACCCAGTAGGCCTGTCTCCTTGCTGACGGCCGTTGTTTTGTCTTTAGTCAGGCTGCACATCTCTCAGTAGACTGCAGCACTAGAAGTCCAAATATCACGGCATCGTCTGGCCTTTGACTCGCCAAGACAATTGGATTTGGGAACTTTAATGAGAGGTTCAGCCGTAGTCTCTCCCCTGTTTTTTGGAGCTGATTGTGGAAGGTGCAAGGTTTAGCCAGGCTACTTTCAGTTAAGCACCTCCATGCTTCCCTGAGGAGAGACACAAAGACAGGAGACAGAGGAGGGAGGCACAGGAGAGTAAATGGACACGACGAGAGGCAGAGGATGTGTGTATGTATGCTATAAGATACTTCATGCACCAAGCATGTTCTGTGCAGATATGCAGTGTGATGGCAAGAACAAAACACTGAATCTGGTGTTTATCTTCAGCCAGTCATGCACAATTGATTACTTGTCAAGAGATCTCTGGAATTACAACAGGCCGGCATACAGCTTGGCTGCATATAATCCTGCTACTTAAGGTATCAGATTGTACTGAGATAATCACCCATGAAATAGATTCTGGCATTTTTCTTAAAGACTTGAATATGTCAGGCGGCTTTGTCCAAAGAAATAGATTTTTCGAGGCAAAAGGAGAAGGCAAGGACAAAGGGATGAAAAGGGATGAGAGTGACACTCGGAAAGAATTTTTTTTTTTTTTAGTTCCCCCCCCACACACACACATAAAAAAACGACAAAAACAAAAAACACTTGATTGTTAGCACACTAAATTAATTGTGCCATTCACATGCCACTGATTTACTAATGCCAATTAAAACTTGTCAAATCTGTGTTTCCAAGGTTGAACGCAGGTCTTGTCAAGTGATAGGAGTACATGGTGGTAGAAAAACATCACGACAGTCTGTAGATATTCATCAAAATATGTCGAATCTAATGTTAATCAGGTTGATTTGACACAAACCTTCTGGACGTGTTATTGCTGAATGCAAATCGTACATGCTGTCAGTCGCAGGCACACGCTGTCTCGCAATTTGTCTTTTTTGTCCCTCTGAAGTCCTCAATTCCATTCTTGTATATTTTGCTCTCTCCCTGCTTCTGTCCTCCTCCTTTTGTTGTCAACTCAACACACGCCCGCCTGCAGCACTTTAACCTTTGCCGTTGTTCTCCGTCCCTCAAAGCTGCGCCGCTCAATGCTTCCCCTCCTCGACTGTGTTCAGCTGACAGCGCTACGCCCCCGTGGCTTCACAGGACAATGGCCCTCCACAAAGGCCCCAGGAGCATCCTCCACCTCCCCCACCAGATTCCCTACAGCCCAGGGAGACAGCCGTAGCAAATCCTATTCTCCTGCAAAACACACACACACGCACAATACAGTATGCACACATAAATGCACACACACATTGATGTCTGTCCTGGCTTAGCTGTCATCTTCATACTGTACTTTTGGGAGAAAGGTGCTCTTATGCTTTGAGATTGAAACATTCAATAAGAGGTGCTAGAATTTCATAAGCAAATCCTTCATTTCTCCACTGTCTCTCTCGGGGGTGTTGTGTGCTGTGAGATGCAGAGAAAAAGACAGGGGAGAGAGAGAACATGTTAACTCAAGATATATTTATCCAGGGCAGAAATATAGTAAGGCAACACTGAAAACCTGCTGCAGAAGCTGGTTATTTTTCCTTTGCCATCGTCTCCAGGTTGACATTTAAACTTTAGGCTTGGAGAAATACTTAAAACTCAAGATGGTTGTCACTAATGTTTCCTCTGCATCACACAGTCAGGGACAAAGTCAAGATGCATTAGATGGCAAGCAAATAATGTGTAACTGATTTCATGCTATTAAACAAATCCTCAAGTGAGACCTTTGCACGGAAGATAATAGCAGATGACGCAGCAGCCCACGTTGGTGTTGTCAACAGCACCTAAAGGAGGTATTTCTGTCATGATTAATCTGTTTTCTGTTGTTCTGCTGTCTTCCCGCTGCAGCCGTGAGTGGGGCTGAGGATGTGGCACTGTACGTGGGCATGGTGGCGGTGGCTCTTTGTCTGACTCTGCTGCTCATCGTGGTGGTCCTGGTGTACCGGCGCAAGAAGGAGGGCCTGGACGCCGACGTGGCGGACTCCTCCATCCTCACCACTGGCTTCCAGCCCATGGGCATCAAGCCCAGCAAGCCAGGTGTGTGGGCACCGCGGCCACGCAGGCCTCCCCCCCACAGCAGTAGGACACTGTTCTTTGTTTTTACCCTCCTCTGTGCGTCCATCGGTTCGTCCGTCTGCCCACCGTGACCGTGCAGCACTCATCTACATGTACCACTGATCCTGTGTTTGTTTGTGGTTGTGGAGGTGGTGTGAATGTGTTTACAGTGGTTTGTAGTCAAAGCAAGATGTATTATGTCAGGTGTGTGTGTGTGTGTGTGTGTGTGTGTGTGTGTGTGTGTGTGTGTGTGTGCGCCTGTGTGCGTGCA
>JAQLOL010000026.1:9063621-9074541 GCA_029783665.1 Naso thynnoides | reverse complement strand
CCCCTTTTTTTTTTTTTTTTTTTTTTTTTTTGCTATGGCTAACTATTTGAAGTGTTTCAATTACATTTTGTACTGACTTCCATGTTCACTAGAGGATAAATCTCTCTGACTTTGAGGTCACATTTTGTCTAATCATTTAGTATTTTATTTTTTGCCTAAATAACCTCAAATCAAATGATCTTCTCAGAAATGTATTCTTAAATGTTAGCATGCTAGCAATTTAAATGAAGATGATTTAAAACCAGTAAACACTGCTGCTTATCATTAGCATGTTAGTATTGCCAGCAGGAGCAGTGAGGATGCTAGGAAGCTGACGTTAGCATTCAACTACAAGCAATGCTGTGCCTAAGTGTAGCCTTACACTGCTATCATAACTTAGCTATAGACCCTTAAATCATCGTTGTGGAGAGTACAGATAACATTTAACAGCTATAAAATTTCAGATGCTAATAATCCGGCTCAAAAGGTGGGAACATGTTTGAGTGAACTACCTTTGTACTTCCAGTACTGTATTTTAAGACTCCACAATTTATGTGTTCATCAATATTCATGTAATGAGGTCAACACATTCAGCTTTTTGTCTCTCCATTGTAAAAGTGTATCCTCCATTGTTAAATGGGTGTTTAATTGATGTCTAACGGGTTCAATAGTTGCTCCTGGATTTCTTTCTACAGCGTTTGACCTCAAGCTATTATTCTTATTTGCGTTTAAAAGGGCTCATAAACTGTTTATGTGCTCCCTCCACAATGACGTTCTCCTGTTTAGCTCCTCTAAAGCAGCCAGTCACATTTTAAGTAGAAACTTTTTGCTTTTATGTATTTAAGGCGGGAAAAACAGCATGTACAGAGTGTAATACATTTTTTTGATCCCTCCATCAGAATAGTCACTGGCAGGGAATTCTAGGGGAAAAAACAGTAGAGCATAGCCCAGTAATTGCTGGCATTAAGTTAAAGAAGACAGTCAGCTTTATCACTGAGCCCAGCTGAAAAATTGTTTCCATATTACATTTCTGTGTTCCTGTGTGCTGTTTTCTCGCGTCCTGCTCCGTGATTTATCAGGCAAAATGTGCATCTTTTCCCTAGCAAACACGCTCCCAATTTATAACTCAGCAGACAAGTCCCTTCTATTTGTAGTTATTAATCAGAGTTGACTGTAGCATGCACGGCCACTGGAGCTCAGACTGATAGACTCTCAGTCAGAGAGGAAAAGCCTGTCACATCCTGCTGACAAATACACAGATTTATGGAGCCCACATAGCCAGGCTACTCTCAATAAACAAATGCATTTGCCTGAAAAGAGCAGCTGTGAAAATGTATTGCTGCTATGAATGCACATTTTTTAAATACATGCGGACACAACATGGCTACAAGAGGAGGGGTGAGGATGAGTTTATGAGGATATTAAAGCCCGCACGTCTCTCCATGTTTTAGATGACATGTAGCTTGACTAATTAACTGATCAAACGCTAGTTATAATCCCCATCAGAGCCAGTTAAGTTAATCAGTTTATTACAGCCGGAGCAGTAGAAGACCACATGTAGTAGCTTGACCTTGCTGTGAGGAAGGAAGAATAATGCGATCTGCAGCTTTGAACCAGTCCCATTCTTTCATATAAATATTTATATAGGCCTCTGCTAATGCTTTGATTTGTTTAGACTGTTTCATTGCTGCATCTGACGTCTGGCTGTTTGTATTTTTTGTTGCAAGAGAGAGTTCCGTGCTGCCACTAACCTCTTTCTGTCAGCACCAGCCCAAAGAGATTAGCTGTATGAGTGTCTCTTGTTTCCCAGTGGAGCCCGGCCCTCAGTCCATCACAGTCTCAGCTCTGGTCCACGCCAAGAGGATGAGGGGATGGGTGAGGAGATGGGTGGGGGATGAGTGAGGGTGGGGAAGCAGGCTGAAGTCATAGAAAACTGTGGCCATGATTGCAGTAATCCTGTTATCTCTCCTGCTAAAGCTGGCCACTCTAGTGACCTGGAGACACAAATGTTAAGCTGCCTGTGTCTCTCTTCTCTCTTGCTCCTGCTCTTTTCACTCCACCCTGCTCCATCTCACTCTCTTTAGCCAGCCTCATTGAATGTCAGGGGGTGGTCTTGGCTCGGTCAGACTCTAAATTCACAGTCTCCACACACCCCACAGGCTATCTCAAATTCCGTCAGAACAAAAGGGGTTTTTCTCCTGCAGCACTTGAACTTCTCGCCCATCTCATGCATCTTAATGTTTCCACAGTTGCACAGGGTCAGGGTGTCCAAGAAAAACTGCTCTCCTTGCCTCCACTGACTCGAAGCACAATTTCGGTCCGAGTTGATGATTAATATGTGATTGGATAAACTAATTCAAAACCTTGCATTGTTTTCCTCCAGACAGAGTAAATAATACAGTCAAATTTAGCTTCTCATCTATTAGCAGGCACACACTGTCATTTGTTAACAGGATAATGGGGCGTAAAGAGGGCCATTATTCTCTCAGTCCCGAACATATGCTGAAACCCTGCACAAAAACACCCTGTTATACCCTCACTCACCGGCACTCAGGCACACATACACATTATACAGGGGAGACAGTGTCATTTGAAAGCGAGGACACGTGCACGCTGTCAGGTAGCAGGATGTCCTAGACCCTGTTTGATGGTAATCCTGCCATGTCAGCCTTGAACCTGACAAACCGTTAGACTTGCCAGTTAGTATTCATTCTAGTAGCTGTATGTTGATAATAAGATAATTGGCATTCTGCACTCTTTCTCTTGCTAGCAGGCCTATAGATTTGCTGCTGGAGGTCAAAGCTCTGATCAAAGTCCACCAGCCCCCAATTTGCAATGCTAATCAACCCCAACAAATAATTGTGCTTAAGAACTGCGTTAAATGAACCTCTCCGGAAGCCATCGTAGTGTGACTTTTTGTCTCTGTAAGAGACATAATAGCAGAGGGCTTTTAATTCTGTGAAGAATGTGCTGCCCCCTGTCATTAACTCATTAGACCTCAATGCTTTGATTCAGAGCCATTGTTTGACCTTCCCACTCTGAGTAAGTGGGCTGGGTAACATCACAGGGCTCCGGCGTGGCAATGCAGTGAGGGAAGTATTCCAGGCAACCACAAGCAGTCAGATCACTGTGCATCTTTAATGTTCTGTGACATTTTGTGCAAAAAGGAATGAACCGATGCACATGCAGGATAGATAATCACGAGGGGGCATAATATTCGTGTTAACAAGAAGATGAGCACTAAGCAAACATGGAAATTAGCAATGCGCTGAGCAAACATTGAAATTCAATTCTCAGGCTGAACCCAAAAGTGCTCATTCAGTGAAGGAGAGAGCACATCAAATATCAAAAGCAGGTAGAGATTCCAAATGGATAATTAACAGCTTCCTTTCCATTATCATTGGAACCAGTCGAGCCCGTTTTCGGGAAAGATGGCAGCAAATTGAATCAGTGTTGTGCAGATAGAAATTACTGCCATTCTCCACCTTAATTAGGTGTCTTTGCTGAAATCATACCATGGGCAACCGTGCTGGCATGCAGCACTCAACATATGGCCATTATCTATACACACATATCCCTCTTGGAGCAGTTGTCTTTGAGATGCCTTCTAGACTCTGAGGCACATCGTGGCTGCCTGCTTTCCCTCCGCTGCCATCTTGTTTCCCTCCTCAGACAGATTAAAAGAACATATCTTATTTCTGAGGTCTTTTCTCACTAATAATTTCAGAGGTCTGTTTTTCTCTGTTGTAATATGCTCCTCTAAAGGGAGTGTGAGGTGGAACATGTGAATGCCATCCAAAGTGTGGGATTCTTGAAAACTCGTTCAGCACAAAAGCATCCTGCTCAAACCCAATTGATAGATCAGAGGCAAATGCGGCAGATATTATCATCCCATTCCAGATGGTCATTTGGATGGCAACAAATGGTCCACTGAGCAAGTCCCACAGAGATTAAAATATTAAGCATGCATTTACAAATCTCTCCTGGCACAAAAACAAAAATGAAATTAAGGAGATTCGCCATGCGAGAACAATGAGCAGTTGACTAATGGCTCGTGCACTTACTTCATCACAGCCCAGGTAGCTAGTAGGCCAGGATGGCTGCAGTATTTGCATGCTAATGCAGTCACTGGAAGCTGGGCACGCACACTGAGGCAAGGGATCAACCTTGTGGTGACATTAAAGCCTTGTGGAGACAAGTTGGTCCAGCCCGCCGCGACCACATGCAGGCACACTATCATCCTGTCTTAAGATGCGCTGTACCCCTGCCTCATGCTTGTGCTGTGTGTGTATGACTTAGGCCACTTTCAGGGACACATTTCAGACTCAAGGCCAGTTAATTGGGGATGGCTGGTGCAACTAGGGACAACAGCCGTGCCCCTAATTGAAAAACAGCTGATTTTTGCAGAGGTGAAAAAGTTCACACACCCCACTGCACGAATTTTAGCAATTATAACAATGATAGGGTAGAAAACGAATTTTAAAAAAGGTGGAATATTCCAGATCTGAGCTGAACTTTAGTGAATTAAAGGTCAGCACTAAAGTAAACTCTTGATTGCATTTTTTTAAACACAAAATCTGTTTATTCAAGTCAGTTTCACTTGGTTTAGGCAAGTAGTGGTGTGGCAAAGTCCTCAGGAAATTAATGAGCAAGCTTGTTCCTTCATGTTCATGTAAGTCTGTTTTATGTTCCTACCACTTGCACATGTCTCCCTTTAAATATCTTTATATTTTCCTTAAGTTGTGTATGTGCATTGAAAACTTCTTGTTCCAATCTGTACATTTTTGTGTTTTTTACCATAAAAACTTTAAACAGGAAACCTGTGATTATGGATTGTTTTGCAGACTTGCTCTTACCTTGGCGACCGTGTTGTTAAATGTGTTTCCTCTGAGCGCTGACGCCCCTCTCTCTCTCTCTTTAATCAGGAGGTGATGCAGATGGAGCGGCAGCTCGGGGGTCGGCTGATTGACGAGCCCCACGTCCTGCTTTTCAAAGACAGCTACCACAACCTGCGACTGTCCATCCATGACATGCCTCAGGCGCACTGGAGGAGCAAGCTGCTAGCCGGCTACCAGGTGCGTTAGGCAGCCCTGCGGGGCTGCAGGGGCAGGGAGTCACTCCTGATCAGAGAGGGAGCACGGAGATGTAATACAAGTGTCTGGGTGAATCTGTCAAATTGTGTGTCAGCAGGTATAGGGCTTTCTAATGGGTTGTTTGTTTGGACGCTCAATTTAAATCCATGCTGTCTCTGGTTATTTTAAATTAGCCATCCAGAAATGAAATGAAAGAACAGAGTACGTGTCGGCAAAAGGAGCATTTGTACATTGTTAATGAAGGCTCACGGTGGAGTCGTCAAAGTCATAACTTCGGTTGGTGTACAGTTTTAATTAAGTATGTTTTGGTTTGGCTTCACTTGCTCACTTCAAAGATTCACATGAGGAGTGTTTTTCCAGTTTTACCAGCTTCAAGTCAGTTGTTGGAGTTGAGGAAACTTTTTAGGAGTGTGTGTGCGCGTGTGTGTGCGTGAGTGTGTGTGTGTGTTTTCACCTGTGCACATAGAGAGTGCATGTTTTTTGTCCCTTTGTGCCTGTGCGAAAGGTTGTATATGTGTGCATATTGAAGCTGGGTTGTGTGCACTAACCCAGAGCTGCAAGCTGATTGATTATCCTGGCTGCCGCTCTCTCAAAGGGAGCTCAGATGAAATATAGAGCAGTATGTAAATATCTGGGACTTCTTGGAACCGCCACTGCACTCCCCACACCTGCTTGGCCCACTGCACTGCAGCCCGGCAACAGAGACACGAGGGCTGTTCAAAGAGGACTAGAAAATGTTCTGGCTGCAACTAAGCACCGAGCACCAGGTCCCCAAAGAGAACACACAGGCTGTGCCAAGCAAGCAGCGGCAGCAACAATGCACCCAGAACAGAGGCTTATTCCTCTGGACTGTGCCTGTTCATTTGGAAGTGTTATTCCCCTCTCAGCAGTGCGGTCAAAAAAGGCCTTTAGTCTCCCTGGGGGCCCCTGTGGAGACTTGCCGTTTCACCCTGCTCCCCCCCAATTCTGTCTGCCTGGGTAACAGTGCCCCCGTTTGGTTGGCAGCGTGAACTGCAGCCCCACTTCACACTGAAGTTCTTGTCAGCTGTTGGACTTAGGGTAAAGTGAGGCGTTAGCGTGCCCTGATTTTTTTCCCAGTTACCTCTGTGCTTCTCTGGGGATATGCAAATGAGGCATGAATATGGAGCAACAGAGAGAAAGATGTAGAAATTGTCAGTCCTGAATAAATTCTGCCAAACACTCCCTAGTACCTGGTTGCTAGACAGAAGCTAGTGCTGTACAATAAATCTACTCAGAGCTGTTATACGTACAGTACATATATTTTTCTATGTCACATGATGTGTTTTAAATTCAAATTAAAGCTGTGAAGTTTTAGTGTCATTTGTAGCCCTGCTACATACATGCACATACAGCTCCTAGTTAATTAAAAGAGAGGATGAAAAAATAATCAATAGGTAGAAGATGTTTTTCATGCCAGAGATATAGATGGTTCAGTGTTATCTCTTAAAATTCCAAGTGTGATTGCTTCTGAAATCAACTTAGACAGCCAGAGAAGCTATTAACCTCCTTTAAATATTCCCTCTGTCACTTTATCTCCCTTTAACTTACCTGAATGTTGTCAGTCTGCCGCCTCAGGTACATTGAGCCATTTTCACCCTAACGATGACAGCTTCTGTCAGTGTAATTAACGATGAGCTCGGCGTATGCTAGGCAGGCGGTCCTGTTAAGGCGCATTTCAGACATGCAGTCCTGACTGTGCTGAGGTTTGCTGCGCATCTTTTCCTTCCTGCAGGAGATCCCGTTCTACCACATCTGGAACGGTTCCCAGCGGTACCTGCACTGCACGTTCACCCTGGAGCGGCTCAGCCTTAGCACCTGCGAGCTTACCTGCCAGCTGTGCGTGTGGCAGGTGGAGGGGGAGGGACAGAGCTTTAGCCTCGACTTTAACATTGCCAAGGTAACTTTTAGCATGAGTACTCGCTCTGAGCCTGAAAGGAATTAACAGTCATAAAGGAACTGTTTTAAGGCTGTGCTGAGAATAAGGTTTGTTTTCTAAAGGCTCGTCTTTGTGGCGTTCATTCAAATTAGGACACCCGAGCCGTGGACACCGAGTTTCTGCTTATGGACAGTAACACCACAGCTCTGGCAGGGCCCAGCGCTTTTCAGATCCCGTACCTTATCAGGCAGAAGATCTGCAGCAGCCTGGACGCCCCCTGTCCCAACGGAGCCGACTGGAGAATGCTAGCACAAAGACTTAAACTTGAGAGGTAAATACAAACTGCACTAGCAGAGAAACTTACCTGAATACTGATCATAAAGAAAGAAAGGCAGGAAAGAGATGCAGCAGAGCCTTATTTATCCAAACCTTGTGAGAGCAGAGGATGCGCTGCAGTTTATGCACCATACTTGAACGCTTGTTTAAAATAATGAACATGTAATCACACTGATTGTGAAGGGTCACACTCATGTGGAGGTTAACATGGAACTATGAAATTGTTCTTGCACAATCAGTGGAAAGTGCATCACTGCAGTCAAGTGTTTTTCCTTCAGTTTGGGTAAACAAGGTTCCGCCTTAGCAAACTAATCCCTTATTTGACACAGCTAACATTATAGGATTAATGTGGACTTGATGGATACAGCTATCACTTCCGTAAGAAAACACAACCCCCTCCTTCTTCTCTTTTTTTCCTCAGAAACAGGTAAGCAGCTTAAAGTCTGCAGCTAAACTTGTACCTGCTACATTTCGCTTAACAGTTGTAATTGGAAAGGTAGCAAGCGAGCTGCCCATCAGCGGCGAAAAAGACAGAGTAGATCTGGATCTGTGCCGAGCTCAGAGAGCACTGTACTTTATCACCTGTAACAGAAAGGAGGCAGGCATCGATCCCTTATCCTCCAATTTAATTTCTACCTCGTAATGAAATCAAATAGGTACACTTAATTTGTCCAATCAACTTTATTTACCTCAATTAATCACAAAGCAAATTGATGCACTACAGTTTTAACTAGCAACATTTTGCTCGACATAATCAATTCTCATTTAGGCCTCAGGAAGGAACAACTGCTCCGTTGTTTGATCTGGCCTTAACAAAACGTTTGCTGAAAAGGCAGTGGCTCCTTGGCATTCTGTCATGCTGTTATTTCTGTGTTTGTTTCTGTGTGTGTAAAGTGTTCAGACCGAGCGGAACGAGCCCAATCAATAAAACTTAAAATGCCAAGAACCTTTTATTTGATCTTTCTCTCCTAAGACTGTGCAAACGGCTGTGTCTGAGCCATACAAGATAAGCTCGTGTTTCACACGGTGAGGTGAATAAGCCTGGCTGACACGTCGGACGCTAAGCTCTGTCTGTTTTATCTGAATAATGACACAGAGGTTTGTTCCCAGACGAGGTTTTTTTTTTTTGACCACCACTTTGCTTTGTTGTGCTCTCCCGACGCAGAGGGAAAGCTTTGTGCACTATAAAATCCAATTGACTCAAAAATAGCAGAGTGACACTGTGTTCTCAGTGTTTGTGTACTTCCAAAGCAGCCATGGTTATAACCATCACAGAATGCTTCAGTTGGCAAACAGAAGATACAAAGATGTAATGGACTCCAGGCGACCTATCTTAAGGTGGAAGGGACTTCCTGTCTCACCCTCGTTTCCAGCAAGAATAAAAAACCCAACAACACAATCCCACTTTGTGCCGAGAGTCGACACTGTTCTCCAGTTTTAATGCCATGTGTGCTCTACATAGCAGTTAAGGCCCCAGACATTTGGAGAACAGAAAAAGGCCATTAAATCAAACAAGCATCTTCGGGTTCTGTGGGGATCAGAGTCCCACTCAACATCAAATATACAGCTGGCAGGGGCCACCGCTTTGTTGTCATTGATTGGGTTTGATCGTAAAGGTTCTGCTCCTAAAATGGAAAAGGTCACCTCCGACTTAACTGTGGAAAGTCCTTATAGGATTTACTATATTGGGATTTAGGGCCAATTTCAACGTCAGATAGAGAAATGAGGCTCATGCTGTTCAGCTTCAAATGAAAATTGCCACAGATTTTGTATTTGATGGCAGTTTCAAAAGCTACACTGTGTTCTTACACCTTTCATCTTTTTTTTTTTTTTTTTTTTTTTTACTTTGAGCTTCAACACAGCTGATCTGGATGTAGCAGTACAGCACAATAAAACTTGACATTGACAAAGTTACAAGAAGTAGCACAATAAAAACGCAGCTGAAAAGCTTTTCCTGTCTGACTCTGTTGGTGCAGAGCAAATGAGAGACTGTCTGTTTTGATATGTGCACATGGCTTGATTCAATAAAGAAAACGCCTCATTGTTTCCTCACTGTGATTTTTTTTGCGCTCTTCTCTCCGCAGACACATGAGTTTCTTTGCATCCAAAGTGAGCCCCACCTCTGTGATCCTGGACCTGTGGGAGGCACAACATTTCCACAGCGGCAACATCAACCAGCTGGCCACGGTCATGGCTGACATCGGCAAACAGGAAGCCATGATATTCCTGGTCTCTGATGGCGAGTGCTAACCCTGTAAAGAGGGGAGAGACTGGCGCAAAGGAAAAGTACAGAACACAACAACACACATACAAAAAAAAAAAAACAATAACTGCAGCAGGAATCAAAGAGCAGAGCTGTCCCAATGTTCCTCTTCTTCACTTTAGAAGATAGTTTGTGTAGGAGTGAGTCCCAGATTAAAATCTTTAGACAGACCAAATGAAGGAAACGTTAGTTTGTGGTGTGTTGGAAAATGTATCCATGAGCTCAGTAAAGAAGGTGATACCCTTTATTTTCCATCAGATTCGAGTTCAATTAGTTCACACCACTTTAATACTTTGCAGATGACTTTGAATCAACTTCATGCCTTTTTTATAAATAGCCCAATTATGGCTAAAAAGGAGCAATATGCAAACGCAAAGCTATTAATAATACTAATGGCCAATATTGCAAATTCAATTAACTATTTTTGAATCTAGAAAATTCTTACGTATTAAATCGACAGGGACATGATGTGTTAAAAGGTGTCAGTCATTTCAGGTTCAAGACAACAGGCGACATATGCAATTGGCAGGTTTTGTTATGTGACATTATGGGATGCACCGATGGGACTATTACAGTCCCGATACGGAAACCTCTGACTTGGGTATCGGACAATTCATAAGAACCAGTTCCATTGCGGTTCGCACACCTGAACTGCTCGTAGCATTTTAACCAAAAAAATCCAATAAAATAAAGGTTCGGAATCCGAAAAGTTTGGTCCCAACTGGAACCATAAAATAGCAGCTTTTCCTTTGGAACTGAAGCGGGCGTGTCCGATTTTACAGGCTGTGTTTCACTGTGCAACGTCCTCTGATGTCGTGTCCTTGATTACAGTGGTTGCACTCAAGACTGGTTGAAGCGTGGGCTGGTTTGCTAGATGGCACCAACATTCCAGGAATGCTGAATAGAATCGGTTAAAGCGACAGAGCTCGATGGAGAAACACCCGAAAAGAACCAATCTTGTATCGGAGTTTAATTACCGTGTGGAAGAGACTGGCCTATTTCTGTATGTGGAAAGGCAACATGAAGCTTGACCTTAACATGGCTTTCCTAACTTTGTAAAATAAAACCTTCCAAAATTAATAAATAATGTACTTAATTGTTACTTTTTTAAATATATATGATACCAGATTGGCTCATTTCAACGATACCCAATCCAGCTGTTTGAGTCCGCATCGGTGTGTCTCCAACATTACGGAGCACATTTTCAACAAGGTCATCAGGGTCTGTGAGCACCCCCTCCCAGCCCCTCAACACGTGTCATTATCTGTTTCCTACAACACGCACGCACACACACACACACACACACACACACACACACACACACACACACACACACACACACACACACACAC
>JAQLOL010000026.1:9029818-9042457 GCA_029783665.1 Naso thynnoides | reverse complement strand
TAAAAAGCTTTTTCATACATTCCTGGAATCCGTGTAAAGTCGGAAAACTGAACGGTAGATAAAAACTATAGAACACTGACATTTATTTGATGTAATTATAGCAGCGAGAGTTTGGTCTTAGGAATGTTAACCTCGTTTTAATACACAGTAAAGATGATTGCAACTTTTATACATCAAGTAACTGTTTTTCTTTCCAATAATTTACAGCCGAAAGATCAAAAAACAAAATGAAAAAAGTTTAAGGAGAAACTCAAGATTCACTTTTCCATAAGAGCAGATAAAAATGCTACTTGTGGGGTCAACATATTAAAAGAGCTTCATCTTAGAGCTGTAAAATCTCATTTTAACTTTCGGCCCATAAAATTTAATATACTCGTAAATTTTGTTGGTAAGGAATATTAAAAAGATGCACCATGATCGAGACTTTCCATCATTAATACTGTGACTGGCTGAATGGTCCTGTAATTTCTGCAATGTGGAGCCCATCATGGAATTTGTTTACAATAAAACTCCAAAATAAATTTAATTTTATGGTGACAACGTTGAGAAATTTTAAAGTACAACACAAATACAGAGATGCAGACTGATGTAGGACCGTTGCAAAGTGAGTGCAGTGACAAACAACACGGCAGCTCCAAGCTGAGAAATACAATTTAGTCCAAAGTTCGGTGCAGAGTGAACTCTGAAGTATCGCCTTGTACTTTAAACTCCGTTTTGCCAGTTCTTTCGTGCAAATTACTGACTGGAGATGGAACATACGAGTAATAACCACAGTCAATAACCCATCTGCTGGAACAGCAAATCACTTCTATAAAACTTCAGACTGTCCCCAAATGATCCATTGATCCAGACAGCACTGGAGTCCACATTGTTTCTCAACTTAAAGTTATCCATTTATATTTGTCAATTTTCATCTAGTAAGGATGATACGGATAAAAAGAGTAAAATGGATAAAAATCCACAGAAGCACACATTAATCATAACTTCTATATTGGTAAAAATGCAAAACACAACCTGAGGGAAAAAAACCCCAAAGCTTTACAGGGCAATAGACTGTAGCTGATTACTGACACATCCTTCACTTATCAAAGTAAAACCTTTTTGTCATCTGATAAATTCCACTGGAGAGGTGTTTCAGCCGGAGGAGAACAGCTTTTAGAGCTGACGGCAGCTCATTACTGCTGCTGTGTTTAGCGCTAGTTTACACAAATGACTTGATATACTTAATATATCTGTTCAAACTTTCGACAGTGCGGTAATTCAGCTGATCTCAGCAGTGAATGTTAAAATCTGTGACATTCTTTTGGGAATACACTTGGAAAAAAATCTTTGCATAATGCAGTCTTGAAATCTTGAAGTAGTCATTTTCCAACCAGAAAAATGAGTTGTCAAAATTACCATTACAACCACATTAGCCACATTGTGGTTTCAGAGGATCGAGTGTTTATGTATCCACCTACCCATTCTGTGGCTGCAGCATACTGGCACTGCCCTGTGAGCGCGGGGTGTTAAGTTTAGGTGAGTAGGCCACAGGTTTAATAGCAGGTCCTGAGTTGGCACTACCACCACCTGCTGTAAATGGCCTCGCCATCTTGTTAATGGTTGTGCTGGGGGCAAAGGAGTACTTTGGCTGAACGGAAGCCGCAGCAAGCGAGTCCTAAGAGGGTGTGGGAGAGGGAGACATTGCAGCACAGTGCACAACATGCAGTTAGACATCTCTGACACACTGAAAGTTTCTTCTGCTGTTGCACAATCCCAAGCTTTATGTTAAGAGAGCTTCCCGCGTGGCATGATACTTTCTCATAGAAAATGATTACTGCGGGCCGCAGGAGCAGCTCTGTCAAAGCCTGTCGGCTTTTCTCTGCAAACGGAAGAAGTGCTTAAGAAGTGTGAACAGAGCCATTTTATTTGTGTTGGCAGTCGGCCATGGACTGGCCAAAAGTAAACTGCTACTGCTAGAAAAATGAAAATGCTCAAAAGGGAGAAATTGTCATATTTGACTGACAGGTCTTACTAATGAGATTTCCCTCTGAGCACTATGCGTGCACCGCAAAAGAAAAGCTACTAAAATGGAACATTGACTTTGTGAAAGTATTATGTTCCCGAAGCTCAACTTTAAACAGCACAGTGCAGTTCATGACACTGTTGTACTTTTCAAACTGTAATCAGTTGGGCAAGAAGCTCTAAAGAGGCTCGACAAAGAGACTAAACACATCAGTGTTACTCAGCTATCGGGGATGGTGCAAGGCATTACAAAATGAACCACAGGACAAGAAAAAAAAAACAAAAGAAATATTCACAACACTCCCTTTCAGCAAACAGCTCATTTAGCAACTCACTGATGCTTTGCTAATGCACAGTGCATGGACTCAGTGAGAGCTTGACAGGTGACTCAGGTGAATCAGATGAATTTAAACGCAAAGTGACATAACACACTGTTGAGGCCAGCTTTGAGCAATGATTAAAGGAAGTTTCAAATTCAATCAGTGTCACTGTAGTCCAGTAGCAGACCATGCCAAAGTGTTCGTACAGAGGTGAGCCAGATGTTTCAGACAGATCCAGTCTTACCTTCTGGTCTCCACCAGCTTTGAAAGCTCTGAGAAAGAAAAAGACAGGAACAGTGATTAGTGCTGACAATAAACTCAGCTTCACAATTTAAGTTACAATACTGAGTGCTGTCGGTTCAACATCAGTCTACAATATTTTAAACGAGGAAACATGGAGTTTGAGACTTATAAATTAATTTAATATAGCCTGAGCAATTTTCATGTATATTATTCAATCATAGGGCATTGTTTATAACACTTTGTTTTGAGTTATATTGAAACACTATTCTTATTTGACACAACAGAATGATGTTTTCCTTGTATTATTATTAACTTTAAAGACAAAGTCTATAACAAGCTAGTCTGATTACGCTGTTTTGCCTCATACTGCCCTAATTTCCCCATCATATCCTTCATACCATCATAAGTGGCTTATACAAAGATCTTACTCGTAAGTTATAGCTAGTAGTAAGTGTTTCACTTAAAAAAAACAGATCTAGTTGTTGTAGTTTTAGCCATTTTCCCCCATTTTTCAAGAAAAAAAAAGTTCTACTTAGATGCCGAGGTGTTTCAATAAGGATGCACTGCCTCATAAAAGCTGCATGAGCACACATGTCCGCCTGAACCAAGGAGAGCTGTGCAAAAACTGCTGTTGGATTCATGATGTTTGCGCCTGACAGTTTGGCCATGACCTTTGTTGTTATATCTTAACGTGTGGTTTAGGTAATTGGGCTAAACAGGACTTGTTTACTTAAACTGTGTTTGTTTTGTTTGTAGTGTCCCATGGTCTCAACTCATGCCCATGTCTCAACAATTAAGCTCAGTGAAGATACTACCAGCACTGGAGGTGATGAGAGCAGAATAGCAGGTCGTAAAACCACTTAAGTTTACTCTGTGGTGGCATAACAAACACTGAAACCTCACTGCTTTTCTTGGACCGTCTGCTGCTTCACCCACCCAGCTAATATTACTGCAAGTGCCACAAAGCTGTACGCGTCTTAACTCCAATCCCAGGATTCACATTATTGCAACGCCTTTGCTGACCGGAGCAACACGGCAGACGGTTCATTCAACTTTCTTTACACTATAAACATCGAGGCACAGAGCTTTAGACTGCTGCTGGCTTCTGAATGAGCAAAAACAAACCACAACCATCTCCTGACCAATGTTTGGATGCTACACAAAGCAACTCTGCAGTCACACTCATTGTTTCAGACTACAGTCACACACACACACAAAGCCAAAGACAGTACTTCCTGTAACAATGAAAAATGAAAACCACTCCTAATTGCCTGCTCCACCACTGATAATGTGGTGGTAAAGACAGGATGACGACAGTGCTGTGCATACACAGAGAGGGGAGTGAGGAGAGGGCCTGCTGACATGTATGTGCGTGTCACACTTCTGGGAAGACACGTCAAAGTGACATTTACAACCCTACAGCTCACCTTAACCCACAATTTGATGAGTCACACTTAAAAACGGAGAAGTATATGGAAACTGTGTGACAGCTGCTGTGTACTGTATTTGTTTTGGCAGACACAAAAGAACAAATGTGGGGATGATTAAGTCACTTTGAGGGAATAAATGAGCTTGCTCAGACCAAGTCTGACCTGGGCTGAAACTGAACACGCACACTATCTGAAATCATTTCCTGCCTCATTTCATGGGTCATTTGTTTTAGCTGATGCGCGCTTGGCTTTCTGGCTGATTTTAGATCAAGTATAAAATTTTGAAACACACACACACACACACACACACACACACACACACAATTCCCATGACACTAATCAACTTTGCACACATCAGCGACATAGTCCAAACACACCCCTCCAGGCCAATCACTGACACTGAGCACTGACACATTGATTCAGTGTCACTGCAAATGCAACAAGATCTACTTTCTTTAAAGCTGAAGATCTATTGCCCATATTTTTTTGATTCCACTGCTATAAAAACGGCTCTGGATGAAGCCTAAACCGTGCCATAAAAAAGATCATTGGTGTTGAATAAAATGAGGCACTAAACCAAACAATGGACCATATTTCATCGCCGAGCGGCTGTCATCCTCTCTTGACATAAAAGAACCTGTGGATGGCAGCCAAGATACGGATAAATAAAACTGACAATAGCTGCTCTCCGACAAGCGTTACAGGAAACAATATTTGCTTGTCTTGCAATACAATAACAACGGAAGAGTGTGAGATGAGGAGAGGAGACTGGGGGATTCATGGCAACGGAGTGTTGGGGATAGAAAAGAGCGTAAGAATGTATAATATTTACAATAACTGGACTCCACAAGGAGATGAGAAACTGAGAAGGCAAACCACAGAGAACGGAAAAGTACGGCTGAGGTTAAGTAAACACGCTGGCTTATTAGAGGGCTTTCAAAATATTACATCACTCCCTCATGAGGTAAAGGTAAAAGAAAAATCACTCTTTTATTAAAGAGACTTACAGCTTGAGTTTTAAAATGCTTATATGATGCTTGATATTTATGTGTTGTTTTTTTTTTTTCTTTTAATTCTATTCACAATGAAGGGCTGGAGCAATGTGCACTTGGTATGAGTTTGAGATGTACTGCAGTTCATTAGTATTGTGATTTCACTACATTCGTGATTCAAAACTATGATTTACTGCAATGTTTGTTTGCTTTCTAAATGAGACCATTGGAAAAAGTTGGACTATACACTTCCAGAGACTATATGAGTTGAGTTTAAAAACAATGCACATCATCTGTCAGTTCGTCAGTCTTTCCCAAGTCCAAGTTTTATTCCAGCAGCATCATTCTAACACTGCATGTACATATATTTGCATATACTGCAAAATCAGTCAACAAAACACTTGAAAGGTAAACTGCTACATTCAGCTCTTCAAACTCCTCGACCAAGCGTTATAAGAAAACAATAAAAAAAAATTTTTTAAAAAACAAGATGTTTGGCCAAAGTGAAAAGAGCACCTGAAAACTGCACACAGCACAAATGTGAGACTTTAAATAAACATCCTTCATACATGACACCAAACTAAAAAACTGTCTTTTCAAAACCATGGACTTGACTGTGTAGAAAAGTGTTTGATAAAACAAACATAACATGAATATAATATATTAATATGATCAATTAAAGCTATGGTCTACGATCTGAAAACCAGTTTGGCTGTTGAGACAGATTCGAAAAACGCATCCTGCCCATCCTGCCGCCCCCCTCGCTCACCCCTCCCCTCTATGTTCCACGATCCCGCCCCCCAGCCCGCCTCCTAACAAATTTTTTTTTTTTTGGCCTTAAAAAACAGTTGTAATACCGGCACATACTGGAGAACATAAACGGTAGCATTGATATATCTGCAAACAGACAATTTCAGCAGTTAATATTGAAAAACATGATACATAGGTAAGGCCCTAATAAAAAAAAAAAAAGCACTTTTGCTTGGAGTGTCTCCACCTGGTGGTAAGTGTATTTTTAAAGCCACTGCAAATATATAAATTTGACCCTTGGAGGTTTCTGTAGCTGCTCACTGTGTAGTGTTGGAACAGCGGAAGAGCATATTGAGCTAGAGATGTGAAGTTAGCAAGCAGCTATATAAATTTATCTTTATATCTATCCTCATTTATTTATGTAGCAATATATATATTTTTTTGTAGCTTTAGCTCAATGGCTCAGGAACGACAACTGACTAACTGTCACCATCCCTCTGCAGAGAGCATGATGCCACTTTTCTTGATTCTTACTCCCTCACTGCAGAGGCCACCAAGATTCTCACTGTCTCTTTTCTAACTCTTCTTTCCCTTTTCCCTCTCACTCTCAAACTCCAGCCACAAGTCTCCTGGTCTCTCTCCCTCACCCTCAGGCATTTAGTGAGTCCAAGTAGAGCGTGACCGCTTTCTACAGGAAAGAAATTAAATGCAACATCAGATGTGTGTCTTGTTTTTTGTATGGGAAACATGGATTGCAGTTATTTGTTACTTAAGAGCCTGATACTTTATAAAATCTTCTTGGTATCTTAGTCCCCACATCAAAAATGTGTCTTTAATCCTTTCAAGTTAATAGTTCTCTAGACATCTAACTCAACCCATCTGTTACCTTCCCTCTCTTATTCTTTCTCTCCTCTTGTCTTTCAGTGTTTTCTCTCAGCTGATGTCTCAATACTGACACTATTATCACAGTCATCTGCTGAGTTCAACATCTGTTTTTTATTAGGGCAGCCAATAAAGATTATTTTCATCTCAGATTAACTTGGTCATTATTTTCATGATGAATCATGCTTACAAAATGTCAGAAAATGGTGAAAAATATCCTTATCATTTTTGACATTTCCCAATATGATATCCTCAAATGTCTTGTTTTGTCCATCGAACAGTCCAAGTCCTCACATTTTTGAAACGCCTCAATAAACAAAGTGAACAAAGAATGTCTGTCAGAACTGAACAGCTGAGTGTCTTGGCAGGCAACAACTAAATGAACTCGATGTGAAAATAGCTGTGTTACAGCTGTGATCACAACCTCTTTACAGAGCAGAATCACAAAATCAAAATGAGTCCCATAACCGCAGCAAGGCTCATCTTTATGACTTAACAAGTCAGCACCTTTTTATTTTTTGAAAGCTTTAAGCTCTCAACTGGCTACATTCATCCTTTTTTTGGAAGGGAAACCTTTTTTTTTGTACAATTAAGCTCTGGATGAAACATTCTGGCTTGTATGCTACAGGGATACTTTATTAGTCAGAAGTTTCTGGCAGGAGCTATGTGAGCAGGTATGAGTGCTGCCGGTATGAAGGTTATCCAGTGCTAATTAAAATAACTCAAGCAAAATTTAAGTCATTGATTTTCCTGGCTCGCACTTAACAACAAAGTGTTTTAATCTGAAGGAAGAGTTTCTTTAATTTCATTACAAAGCTGAGGCATAATGGAGGGTATCCTGAGGCTGCCCCGAAAATTGTTTGATTCAACAGAACAGAGGCTGGTGCACCCATCTGACAACGTTTGGCAGCATATCTGCCGCTAAGTGCAGACGACTTGCCCCTGTTCTGCCTTTTTGAGGATATTAATATATCTAAACACAAAGCTAGATAGAATTCAGAGAGCATGTACCTCTAATACTGCACAATCCTCTTGATACTTAATAAATCTGGATGATTTGAGGTGCTTAACCTGCATCTAGATTTCAATTGACATCAAAACGTATACACTGAAAGGCGACGATGCTAAAATTTGGAGAGCATGTAATGTATTTGTAAGTGCATAATGCATTCCATCTTTTAGGCAGGTTGTTTTAACTGGGCCATTTCAGAAAAACTTTGGCCAATGTCTGTAGGTAAACAACATATAAACAGAAAAGCTAAAAGTAGACTGCTTAAATATGTTACCAGTTCTGTAAATTTAGGGAGTAATAAAGCTGCAGTCCGCTTAATCCAACATATTTTAGGTGGGATTTGGCAAAGATAGGGGTTGGACAAGGAATTCACTTCA
The DNA here is from genome assembly GCA_029783665.1 of Naso thynnoides. NCBI lineage: Eukaryota > Metazoa > Chordata > Actinopteri > Acanthuriformes > Acanthuridae > Naso > Naso thynnoides. Next base: position 9,034,447 of record JAQLOL010000026.1, on the reverse strand, counting down.
GGACTGATGAGCAACAACATAAAGAGCCTTTACCAGTTACCATATGGTAGTTATTTTTTGCCTGTGCACTAAATATTCACAAAAATCCACTGAAATCTGTTCAGGCATTTTTGAAATATCTTGCCAACTACCGTCATAGACAAAGAGACAGAAGGACTGAAAGCCTCCCCAGCAGCAATAATTACTTTTCTGACAGCATTTACTTGTGGAGGCTGTGACTGTGAGTAAAATGAGTAAATTTAAACTGTAAGGAAGATAAATAATGAAATGTGCGTGATGATAACTGTAATACCAATGTGTTTTGCAACTATCTGTCATATGGAGACGAATTTCAAGGACATTAAGATATTTTATCTTTCCAGAGAATGAAGGAGAATGTGTGTTTTGGGATGATTTATGCTGCTGTGTTTGACCGAGATAAAATGGAGGGTGACTGATCATGTGGCGGTTTGTTGCATCATGCGCTGCCTGATGATGACTTACTTGCTGAGGGTGAGGGTGAGGGAGTCTGTTGCTGCTCTGATCTTGTTTTGTGCCTCCACATGGGTCATGTCCTCTGCGTTAGCGTCATCGATGGACACCACCCAGTCTCCCACCCCAACACCGGCCTGAGCTGCCTTCCCACCGGGGGTCAGCTGGAGGAAGGAAAGCACAGGGAGGGAACCAGACAGAAGTTAAAGGTTCATGAGGACAGAAGATGACAGTTATGTGAAAGAAAATATGTTCTAAAGGGCTGAACTGCACCAATAGTTACTATACAGTGACACAGCTCAGGATCCTTTTACGAGACAAATAAATAAATATTATGAACTAGGCCTGGGGGACTCTGTTGCTCCACTGACCAGTGACTCAAGAACAGAAACCAAGGCAGTGGAGACTTTTTGGTTCAAGGCGAATATAGCAAAAGCCATTTCACATAATACCTAAGGAAACATCATGTCAAATTAAGATGCTAAAATGGGGTTAAAGTCAATGTATGCTGGTTAAATTCGACTCTTTTTCTACCGGTTAATAGATCAATACAAGCGAATGAGATGGCTGAAATTCAAGGTGACCTATTATGCTTTTCTGTCTTTCCTGACCTATTAGCGATCTTACAATGTTGGAGTCATGTTGATGTCTAAGTGTCAAATAATGCAGTACGTGCATGTAGCAGTAATCTCGGTGTGCTGTTTTGGTTGGTTCTGCAGTGTTTTGAGGTTTTTTTCCAATCTGTTCTTACTGTTACGTCAACATAAGCTAGAATTCTCATTACGATCATGCCGCTCCATGCACAGCGCTGTCTCTGCCCACCCCTGTCTGCCTCAGAAGTTACACTGCTGCACTCTGTTTCACTGTTTACAATGTCAGCACTTAGTTTAATATTGCTTAAATAAAGCGTCTTTTTTTTCCAGGGCAAAGTTAACTTTGTTTGGCTTTTCTGAAGTGGCAAGCACCGAACAGAAGTCGATAGAGATCTTGTTTACCAGCGAACAAGAGGAAAATACCTCCATGTGCGTTTGTTCACGGCACTTCATGCAGACTGTTTCCTCAACATGAGCCAGTATAAAGCTGGGTTAGCTGCTAGGGTACTGCTAAACGACTGCAATGTTACATCCATACAAGGTTGTTTTGAGGAGTCAGAAGCGAGAGCTGTAAGTATCATTATATCAGTGTCTCTCTTTGTTTGTTTAGTGTCAATAATTGGAGATAAGGGGTTGTGAATGCAGTGTTAGCGTAGACAGTGTGCATATACACTGAGCTTGGCAGCCACTCTGTAGTCTTTCAGAAGGTGGCCAACCATAACAAAGTGGACTCGGGGAGAGAAGGGCAAAGGGGAGCAGGAAGCTACACAAGTTGCCTGGAGAGAATGCTGAAAATACGAGGTGGAAGGAGGGCGAGAGTCTCCCGAAGATCAGTAGAGTTTACTGTGCAGTGAATCATGCCTGGCCACTCTATAGGAGTCTGAGAAAAATTAAAAAATAAAGACCTAAAAAAGTGGAATAATGTGTCTTCTTTAAAAATTTCAGCATGACAAATTTATCAGCTATCTCATGCAGCCAGACTCCAACTTCACAACTGTACAATATTTGTATGAATCCTGTTTTTTAAAAGAAGGTATTCAATAATCTCAGAGTCTCAAAACAACAAGTGAGATTTTTTTAAATTGTTGTCTCAGTTTCATTTATACTTTGTTATCTAAGCAGGCAAGTCAGGTTCCAAAAGGGAAAACATTTGAAAAAAGCACTTAAAATGTCATTATCTCATACATGTCAGCAGTTCAAAGCAAAATGAAGAAAATCCACACACACAAAAAGTCATGTTCACTTGACTTTGCTGCGGCGTCTCTAAACAGAACTTAATCATCAACTCAGGGAGACTGAGCGTCTGGGTCTGACAAGCCAGCCGAGATATTTCACTCAACGCTATCTGGAACAGGCTATACGGGTCATCATGATGTCATCAGTCATCAGCATATGATTTACTGCAGATGTGGCTTCAGACTATGAAAGGAACTGTTGAAAGCTGCAGACAGGGAGCATATGTTACAAATATTCACATCATTAACTGGAACAACCCATCTACTTTTTCCATCCGCGCAGGTACCACAGTGGACAGTCTATCGGACAAAATATGACATCATCCTCTCAGGGCTGTCATGCCACCTGTAGACACACCGAGTCACAGCAAAGGTCTGGAGTCTTGATTCAGAAAGAACTTGATTAATTCTATACGGGTACTATTGGTTTTCTACATGTAAAGAGACTTATGTTGTCGGCTGTGTATATTAAAGGTTCTAGAAGACACAGCAGAGATGCCAGCTCCTGTTTAGCGAGGGCTTAGTCAGCCATCCCATGCGGCTTAACGAAACTCCAGACTTGTGTCAAATTCTCAGATAACTGGAGTACAAAGTGTTCAGCATCAGATAAGGGAGCGAGTGCCAGGATTTCTGGCAAAAAACCTATTAGGATTACTCTCTGATGTCATGGATCCCTGCAAACGTTAGCTCATCAAAAGCTCAGAGGACTCGGCGGTTCAATCAATAGCTCTCTGCCATGTTCAGCTAAGCTATCACACTTACCGCTTTGATTCTGCACATTAAACATAAACAGAGGGAGGGAGGTAATGTACTCTCTATGCTGATGACAGCTCAGGCTGAGAAAGTACTCCGCATCCCACAAAGACAACGAAGTCAAAGCCTGTCTTGAATCAAAACACAGCAACGCTAAAAATAGGAAGAAATGCATTCCTCAGAGGCAATCCAAGCTTCAGTTATTTTACAGCAAAGTTCAAGCATCACTTTAATTGCCTCTGATTTGCACTCACTGGAAGCAATTAGAGGGGTTAAGAAAGAAACAATTTTTCTAGTTTGCAAAAAACTGGAAAGTTTTATAAGTTTACACTGGAGAAAAAAACAACTCTGACACAAACACAAGCGACATGCTCAGAAAAGGGGAACAGCCTGACGTCACTGAGGTTCACTGCAGAGTCACAGCCACCTTTTTTACCTGAACACCTCGTCATTTTACCTTGACAGTACAATGATCCCGTTACAAAAACATTTCCCATGAGTCTTTGCCACTGAAGCACTCTCAAAGTCTTGAAAATAAGCTGTCCTTAAATTGAAAGCAAGAGGTGTTTAAGTGTTACTAGCCAGCATACAGAGATAAATGCTCATGTAGCAAAGGACATGAACAGAAAGGCTATTGTGTGTCAGCTTTTCAGAGAGAATGAATAAAAGCTTTTGGAAATTACACAATGAGGCAGAGTGGAACTTTGGGTTTTTGGAAGGAGACCAAGTTATTCTAGCTTTGATTTCTTTTTTCTTTTCTCTTTTTTTTAAAGAGACAGGTGGACAACTAAAAGAATGGCACAAGGTAAAAGAGAATGAAAATGTTTCTATTCAAGGTACACAAGGTCACTGAATGGTTTGATGAGTGTGAAATGTGAAAAAAAAATCAAAATCATAAGTGGCAGATCTCAATGCAATTTAACACCTATGGGAGATTATGGAGCAATGTTCTGAACAGCGCTCTCATACCACAATCACCAAAACAACTTGATGATGGTGAATTCATATTCATGCATTTTGCTCCTGTGTCACCTATGTTAAATTACTGTGTTATCGATTTTTAATGTTCCTCTTGTATAGTTATAATACCACATTTCGCAGGACAATGTCTATAAAAAAAAAAACCTGTGTTTTTATTTTGTTAAGTTCTGCCCTTACATCATCCCAATGTTTTCAAAGTTTAAACATAGAAAAATCTTTTTTCAGTTTGTTGCCTGTCACCTCCAGGGTAACACCAGTCAGAGAGTGAGGAGGGAAGTCAGCAGACATGACTGAAATCACTTATACACCTTTAAATTAAAAACTTATTATACCTTCAGAGATGATGCCTCATTATTTCAATTTAAGTCAGACAGATTGAATTTCATCTGCAATGAAAATAAATGCATCCCATGGTCCCATGTTAATTCATGACATCAAATTAAATCTTCTGTTTACATAGTTTTGATAGAGAGACATCTAGTGGCAGAAATTAAATATTTGGTCAAAGCTGCCATTATTTTTTATTATTATTATTATTATTATTATTATTATTATTATTATTATTATTATTATTATTATTATTATTATTATTATTA
>JAQLOL010000026.1:9005362-9029718 GCA_029783665.1 Naso thynnoides | reverse complement strand
TAAATATTTGGTCAAAGCTGCTATTATTTATTATTATTATTATTATTATTATTATTATTATTATTATTATTATTATTATTATTATTATTGTTATTGTTATTGTTATTATTATTATCATTGTCATCATCATTATCATCATCATCTTCATCAACAGTCTCTTATTGACACTTTACTCAAATATTTTATGATGGTTTTTCCTGCAGTTTGTCAACAGTCTGTGTGGAATAATACAGAACAAACAATGATCTAAGATTTGACCTGTGTTACTGACCTCTACATGAAAACGACTTAGACAAAGAGAAAATATGAAGCTGTATAGACTGCAGGTTGTATTTGAGTGAACGTGTGTCTTCAGTGAGTTGAGTTACTGATGGACACAGACACCTGTGCTCCTGGCTCAGGTTCAGAGTGCAGCTGCTTCCCTCACTTGAGAAGGCAGCAGTTAAAGTTGCTGTGCTCAGACCTTTGGTTGGTAGGGGGTGGTTGGAAACCCAATACTCCCCTAGTAGTTTGTCAATATGGCGAAGGACAGTGGAAAACATGTTCCTGAATGCAACACACCCCACGGTACCTAACGTCAACTAGAGAGCTAACATGATGGTGCAGCCGTGATACATGATATCATCATGTAGCAGTGATAAAAAAAAGATGGCTTCTCTTAATCCTCTTTAATTCTCTGACAAACAAGAGGCATCAAGTCATCAAGTCATTTATGATTTTGTGAAAATATGTTTGTAACTGACTTCACATTGAAGGCATGAAACTTGTGCAGCTGAAGATGTTCTGAACTACAGGGTTAGCTTAGCACTTGGTTGCCTGTTTCAAGGCTTATTGACAGAGCACAGCAGCAGAGCTGTTTTGGTATGCTATCGAATTTCAAAGCATTAGTCAACTTTTCAAAATGCAACATCTTGAATTCACCTTTGAATCGCTTTTCTTCACTGACCCTGCAGGTAGGCCAGAGCCTCGTGCTCGCTTGGGGCTGGCTACCCTTGTTTTGGACTAAAGTAATAAAGTACTAAAGTTTATCTGCAGCTCTAGATATACTGGCCATGTAACTCTGCACCAGCTTGCTTTTATTCTTTCCACAGCTATTTGGGGGCTGAGAGACAGTCTGTCCTTACATCACTCACACCGCACAGCTGATGCAAGGCCATAAATATCCCTCTGAGAAATGGAAAACCAAACCTGCAAGTATGTGGTCTCCCTGTAATGACTGCAGTGGAGCACCTTGCACTAACTCACCTTAAAACACTGCACCACTGATCACAACATAACAAATTCACATCTAACTAGCCACACAAGAAATGCCCCCTGCGGGCAATCCATCAGTGCACATTGAATTATTAATTCAACCCTCTAACAAGGCCTCTTTTCCTGGAGAGTATGTGTATGCCTGTGTGTGTGAGTGAGAGAAACGGGGGAGTGTTTAAGAATATGTAAGAGATAAGGTAACAGATGGTCTACAGAGAGTCAGACAGAGACGCACACAGAAACAGGAATATACAATTTGATGACACATCCAGCTGTGGCGGTGGAGAGACGGTCACAAATCTTCCCACTCGCTTATTGACTAGACATCATCTGCGATTTCCTCCAAACGTTTGATTTCAGCAGTGGGGCATGTGATTGTAGACAGAAACCAGATGGTGCTCAGGAGGCTTGGTTATGGTATCATAATGTTTATGGAGTCATGATGGCACGAGATCTGGGGCAGATATATTGAGAAACTCCTCAGAGTAGTTTTAGGGCTGCCCCAGAGTGGGACTGACTCAACTGAAGCAGCAATGAAACCGTGCAACGACGACATCTCGCTTCCTACATTTTATGCCTTTCCTGTTGAAACAGGATGTTGGGCAGACATGTGGAGAAAGAGATATAATTCTGCTTAAGTAGACTTCTGTCCTCTCAAGGTCAGGGAAGTTAAATGAAATTCAAGAAAAACAGCTCGCACAAAGAAAAGGGTAAAGACAGTAGGCAAGAAGAGAAAACTTCATGCAACTCAACTGGCTGTCAAGATTTTCAGAGGTCAGCTTTCAAAAGAGGAGATGATGCTGTGATCAGAGCTTACTGGACATTTAACCCCTGTTTGACCCGTTCATATGAGACGCCTGTCAGGTGATAATCCTTCAGCATTAACACAGAACTAGGGGTTACTTCCAAAGACGCTACTGCAAGACAATAGAATTACATTAAATGAGTATCACCAGCGTTCAGAATTAGATTGTAACTGTAAATGCTGTAGTGGTGGCTGACGAGATCAGGTGTGTGGGGGAGTTCATGTGTGTGCGCATGCGGAAGGAGGAACACACGAGCTTCCTGGAATTCATTTTTGGAATAAAACTTTAAAAAAAAGGTGCTCCACTACAAATATCACCAAGTACTTTGGGACAAACTAAAAACTCAATCGCTTGACTGCGAGTCAAGTAACTGCAAGTATTTTGTCCACTCTGGCTGCTCTGAGCGCCGGTACCGTAACAGTGCGAACAGATGTGCATCAAAATTTTAGAAAAGTGAGAGAATGGAAGACACAAGACTGATTAATTAAGGGGCACATTTTGAAAAGAAATGAACAAAAGTTAAGTTCCAGTTTTTCTGGTCTGGTCGAGTCATTGGTTAAAGGGATATTCGGATGATTTAACACGTAAAGCTCAGTTACTAATCAGGGTTAGTCAAACTTACTCTCTGAAAAAAATGTGTAACATGTCTCCTTTGGAGAAGCTCCAACGAGTTTGGCGCTATAATGAAACATGATGTTATTTGATAACGTGTTTCAGGTTAACTCAGATTGCGAATCTTCAAAACAGCAAACTGGAGGTGTGAAATTTTTAAGGCCTGACAAGGCAATGATCGAAAAGAAAAACACTTATGAACTACATTATGGGGAATGCAGAACAGAGTGTTTCTGAGCTTTACACGAACAAGCAAGTGCTTAAACTTTATTAAGGTGCAGTTCTAAAAACGCTGGAGTACCCATTTAAATGCAATTTGAATGCCAATAACGTTCAATTCCCAACCAGAATAGAAGTGTCAGCTTCACAGCATCAAGCAGCATCCAACCTCTGTTCATCCCAGGGTCAGGAAGCCAAGTCTACTGATACATACGGCTGTGTTTGCTGTAACGGTGTCAGTCTAATAGATGCATAATGACCATTCAGTTAAACAGAAGAGGGCACCGCTTTCTCATTATTTTTTCTTCCTCCTTTGTTTTCCTGGATGGGATGGTAAAAGGTTAAAAGAACTGGTTTCACTGGTTAGAATCTTTTTATGCATCTACTAACACAAGCCTAAAAAAAACAAAAAAGAGGAATGTTGATGTTACTAAAAGTTATGTGCATATTTTTTCATAAGATTAATGAGAGTGTTCATATATTATGCTAGGGTTGAAAAGTTACTTTTCCTTCTCGGCGGCTTAACAGCTTGTCTTGGCAAAGTCAGCTTTCCTCTGATCTCACTGTTCAAGTATTACAGCGAGATTGCAGGAGCCCATTGAATGAACGGGAAAAGTGAGTGTGGAAGACATATTAGACACAGAAAGGAGGCAAGAAGGATTGTCTGTTGGCAGCGACAGGGTGGATATGACAAAAATCCCCGGAATGCTGAGAAAGCACAGCTTTCCAGGCTCACAGACAGAGGAAGGAAACGAGAGCATTCATGGAGCATGGAAATCTATAAACCACCTCACACACACGGGAGTAACAAGTCACAGACCAACAACTTTCCAAATCAATACAAAGATTATCAGAACTCCCAATACAGTGCAACAAATTACAGGGTAAATGATTGCATATGAAATGACAGATGATGTTTCAAGGACTAAACTCAAATGAACTAAATAACGACAAGCTCAAAATAAATCCAGCGTGAATGACACTAAGGAGTTATCACTGTCAATCTCTTTGCCTTAGAGCGCTTTACTGAGTCTTTTGTCCTGTCATTCCACATGTTCTTTATTGTGTAATCACTTTTCACTGACTGTCTGGGCTCAGATACTTATCTCATCGTCTACAAGCCAGTAAAAGAAGACCACCCGCTAAATTCATCCAGGGTAAGCCCACTGACTTCAGGCCAGGCTTGCTCTTCCCGTTACTGAGGGATACTGTATATCTTTGAGGTTTAGATCCCCTTGTTGGGTTGTTTTCATCCTCTGCGACTGTGTGATTCACTGTCTGCTCCTTTATGACTACTGCCAGGAGAGCCAACAGCCCCAGCGAGGTAAAGAGAGAAAACCTGTCACATCTTTATAACTCCTGCACCCTGAGACCTGTTGGAACAAGCCATACAGATATTAGCCACTGACCAGTCGTTACGGCTCCAATCTTAGCAGCGCTGCTTTTTTTTTTTCAGAATGGGATTTTACACCAAGCTGCTAAGACTAACCTGGGTCTAACAAATTGTATGAAGAGACTGGTGGGGGTAAGGGCTGTGCAACACAGGAAATGAAAGCCATATTTCTGTCGGGCAGGAAAATAATCAGCATGCGTAATGTATCTGGATTGCAGAAAAACTGGCCCCCTGCACAGGCTAATTGGTTAAGGTCAGTCAACAGCAACTCCTGACACGCCCGCTGGCAATCACTCTACACCTCGCCTTGCCCGCCTTGACTGAAATCCCTCAAAGAGCACTCCAAAAATCCACCAACAGTCCCTGATTTCATTTATGCTGTGTGTCAAATACAGGTTTTACATCTGTTTGGCTGTCTTTGGGTGAAAGAAAATGTCATGAATCCAGGGGAACTTTGTGTGTCTGACTGTGATGCGTGCTACAGAAAAAGAGCAGATACAAGGCATGTTCAGACAAGGCTGGTGATATCAGCTACAATCACCAAAGGATTACGTAAGCCCGTCACACACGCCTCAATGCTCCTTACAACACAGCGTAGACTCTATAGGCCAAACTAATCAAAGCCGCATGAAACAGTGCATCATTTCTTTGCAGCTTCTCATCTTCGTGTTACATTATAGCTGTGACTTTATGGCAACTACAAAGAAATCCAGAGCTAAAAGCATTTGTATGAGAGTCAAACGCTGTGAGGCTATAGTCTGACCCATGTAATTACCTATTAACTTTGAATTATCTCTGGAAAGAGGAAACTGCAAAGTCTGTGCACAGAATTGATGATTTAATAAATGTAAATCTAGTCTCACATTTAGCCTCTAAGGTTGCAATATAACAACGTCAGTGGGGAGGTGAGTGCTTGATAGAATGCTAGAACTGTTGAGCGCAATAGCCGACAGCAATCTTGGAATGATTTTTATGTGAGCGCATGCGTGTGTGTGGCGGCTCATGAGAGTCTGTGTTTGTCAGGCAAAGTTGCACTGCACTGCACTTATAAGGCCTGGAAAGTGGATGCTGCTCTCTTCAATAGCGACAGCAGTTTATAGAGCATTTAAAAATGCAATCCAGTGAAGAGCTGGTGGCCTAACATGGGGAGCTAAAAGCACTGCGAAACAAACAACAGCACGTCCTCGAGGCCGATTAATGCTTTTAATGCAAAGGCACTGCATGTTAAGACTGGCTATTTAATGGCAGGTCTGTAACATAAAAGTTAATAGGCTAATTACATTAAAAATGAAAAGGGCAAGTGTTCAGCAAGACTACTGACCACCAACGAGATCTTGTAAAGTTGGGGAAGTTTTTTTATATATATAAATAAGCATATATAGGAGCTTGGAGGAACATAAATGACTTTACAGGATGATTCTCCTCTTTAAGAAGAGCGCAAAAGAGCTCAGTGATAACAGATGCAGAGTTTCAAAAGCAATAATAAACAATTTCTTACCCTTGACACAGTGAGGGGCATGCTGAAGTCCTTGCCACCCTGCAGCCTGAAGCCCCAAGGTGATGGGCCGCTCAGGGTCACCGAGTATACATTCATAGCCTTGGAGAGGAAAACAGAGGAAACAGTGTCTTGATTAGTCAGGAAGTCCAGAAAAGGTTTTCGAGGCCACATATCCTTTTCTGCTTCATCAAAGCAGCTTAGCTGTTGGTTGTTTGCACTTAAATGCTTCATAAACACACATATTGCTTATCAAAAAGAATCGCTTAGGAATCTGATTTCTTTCAAAGTAAGCTACAGTAAATCTCTGAGAAGTTCCGTCTGCACGCTGTTGTAATTAATTAAATGTGTCTTTTGATGGAAATAATTAAATTAACTACTTTCATTAGGCTATTTAAAAATATTTATAAAACAAAAAGGAAAACAGAGTCACTGCTAGGACAAAACATTCCCATTAATCAACACATAAATTAATACTTTCAATCCCTTGTGTCCTAATTGCAGAGGAGTATTCATACAGAGGTTCAATTCAGCATGGAGCAACTGCAATTCAATGCAAATGAGTATTACAGGATATCAGCATTATAAAACTACAAGCAGTAAGAACAGCAGTCGCATTTAACAGTTATCTTTGTCTGTACAGAGTGACTAAAGTGTACTAACTGTACTAAATTCATAAGGCAACTCTGACATGAACCACAGCAAAACACTGGCCCTCAACAACAATCCTGCCATGAATTTTTTTTTTTTACTCTCTTTCATAAATTGCCCAGATGTGAAACAAAGAAAACAGTGTTGCCAAATAACCAAAGGCAACCTGAGATGAAGGGCTGTGTCACTTGCTCTTCAGGCGAGTTGTGGCTGTGACACTGACCTCTGTACCTGCACCCCGCACACACCTCCTCCCCCTCAACCCTGCCAGGTGTCATCACATATGTGACACGCAGCTAGCTACCCGAGATGCCGCCATGCAAACCTACCTCGTCCTCAAGGGCCGGCCGATAGCCCAAACCTGCGAGAGAGCTACAGAGTCAGTAAGCTGGGGCAAGCAGATTCTCTCTCTGTTGGCAAACCCAACCGCCCCACACTGTCTGTGACACAGGCAAGCCTGAGCCTCTCCTCACTCCTCAGAGGCTATATAAGGAATGTAAAACTACACCAAACTATTTCAGCCCAACACCCACATGAGTCACAGAGAGGGGGGGGGGTGGCGGAGGACGGCAAGAGGTAACGTCAACTACCCCTAAGTCCTGGCAAAAGCTCTCTACATGAACGTCATCTGATTTCTTTTTAAAGTGTACTTGAGAGGCAGAAGACAGCCACAACTGAAGTCAGGCTCATGGAATTCTGCATTCCTTACGAGAGGGCACGGAGCACAGAACAACCAAACCTGCAATTATGTGTTAACATCAAGCTCTTAAAGCAACAAGCTCACATATAGTAAAAAAGCTTCAGCAGAGATATGAAATATATTAACATGGCCCATGTCTTAAATACTATGAAGCAACTAGAGACAGATTTTTTTTGATAATTGACAACTATCTGCTCCTCACTGTTGATACTGATATGATAACTGATCATTTCACATTTTTACACTCTCAACATTAGTTCGTAATGTTAAGTTTATGCATGCCAGAGGGTAGGAAAGCCTTAGATCTACTGAGCAAAGCGGAGTGATTTAACATTCCACAGCTTTAATAAATTTGTTGTGTGAAAACGTTGGACTTTCTGCCTCCTCGCGAAAACCTCTCAGAGCACATACTGCATGTTGTCTTCTTCTGAAACCTACAAAATGTCCACACCATCGACAACACGTATGGCCCTTTGGTCTACATCGCCAAACTCTAACCAGGCGCAGCAGTTTAACATGAGATCGCAAACCAACCCAGAAGGTTGAAACCACCGTGTACTGCAGTGTGAGGATGCTGCAATTGATTAAGTCAGTAAAAACAACTGGGCTTCCCATTATTGACTCTATTCATCGGGCTGTAGTCCTGTTATAGTCCATAAATGGGCCATAACATCAATTTTCCATTATCCACCCATATCATGCATCTTTAAAAGCAACCAGCCAAGTACCCACAAATAATCCCATCCATTAAAACCTGCAAACAGTCATATTTAAAAAAGGGAATACTTTTAAAGAGTTTTAATTGAATCCAATTCTTTGTGTGTACTTGCAAGGACAAAACTCTAGATGACATAAACAGTGTTAACGATCAAAACTTAGATTAGTTTTCTGTCACTTTATTATTTCGCAACTCCCATGGAGAAGTCCAGGAGAGGAGAAAATCAATTATGTCAAAAACTGCTTGAAACCAAAATGGAGAGACCCGTAGCAGCAACAGGTAATAGAGGTTGAATTTTACTTGTGATGACAACACACACTGCAGTGCACATTTAATGTTCAGTTGTTTCAAACAGATTAAAGAAAGTGGAAGTAACAGCATGAATCTGAATGCATTCAATTTAATTTAATTTCACCCTCTCTAAATTAAAGCCAGTGGAGAAAACAACAGCCAGAACTAATAAATATGCTAGTAACCTTAATGCCTGTGGTCCACATTGCAGTGATGTTGTCGCTGTTTATGGTATTGCTATTTATAATCTCCTATGGTGTCTCTTTAATGTTTCTATAGGAACGTGTGCCTTTTAATGAACGTTACAGAGGAACCTTGACGTTAAATGCACGGAATTACACGCTTACTTCGTTTTTAATGAACAGGCTACGCAATTATGAGCTTATGTAGCTTATTTTTAATTGATTTAAGTGCGTCCAAGGTAATAATTTGCATCAAGTAATTAAAGGCTCCAGTTGTAAAACAACTGCAGTGCGAACCCAGAGGAAAAGTTCAAACGTTAAGAACAAAAAGTAGCAAGAAAGGGCACAAAAACTTGACAAACTCGGTTTTAACGGAGTGACGTGAAGTTAGTTTGCATCGTTGCAGAGCGACGGAGGCTCGCGGCAGCTAGCTAAAACCATAAACTTGCACAATGAGCAGCAACTTTTTCTTCTTCTTTTTTTTTTTTACGCCGTGGAAAAAGTTTGTTTCACACACGAAGGGACGCGTTCAGATGCTTTAGCTCACCTCTTGTTCCTCCTGTCCGCCGGACATCGCGAGTCAGTCTCGTGGATGTAAAAGTCAGTCGGTAAGCGGGCTAACTTTCGGACTTCCTTGAAGCGGACGTCAGGAAGCCACCGTGGATCCCCTTGGTGAGCAGCAGGATCATTCCCTCAAATTCTTTTTAGCAGCACTGGGCTGAAACGTCAGAAGTCACATGGGCCGCTGCTTCGTTTCACACACCAGCTATAAAAACCAGCAGAGGCCGAGCCTGCAGACGTCTCGCTGAGAAACCAGCCCACATCAATCACGCACACCTGACGCAGTAAAATCATTAAGAGGCCTTTGTTTGGAAAAAAGCTCCCAAATTTGTAACTTACGGGGGAGGAAGTTTTCAGAGCCTTAAAACCGCACAGTCAAAATGGGCTGCTCTGTTACAAGGAAAGGTCATGCTTTGAAAATGTTATCAGTAAAACTGAGTAAATGTCAGAAAAATGTAGGAAGTTTAAAAGTAAAAAAAAATCCATGCGATAAAATGTCGCCTGTAATTCTTATACTGCGATACATAATATAATTACTACTCACACATTCAGGTGTGAGCAGGATTTTGCAGGATTTAATGGCTGCGAAAACCAATAATTTCATTATGGATTATTCCGCCGATTATTTTCACGATTAATCGATTGTTTACTCCATTAAATGTCCAAAATAAGTGTGAATAATGCTTATCTCAGTTTCCCAGAGCGCAATACGACCACTTCAGTTTGCTTCTTTTGTCCAAACAACAGCCCAAAACACAAAGACTCCTCATTTATTAGCAGAGATGACACAGAGAAGCAGCAAATCTTCATATTTTAAAAGCTAAACCAGCAATTCTTTTAAAAATTTTTTGATTAAAATTTTGACAAAAAAACAATACATTTTCAAAATAGTTGATGATCTACCTAAGGACTGATTAATCATTGCAGCTCTATCTTCCATAGAACTAAAATAATGTTTTTTTTCTTATGGATTTATCTGTTTACTGATTGTTCCGTTATAAACATTACTGAACTTTTTTTTTAAGTGATGGAGTGATTGATCTGTAAAGTCTAGAAAAAAGTGACACCTTTAAAATTCTTATGTCCAACCATAGTACAAAACTCAGAATTAATAAACTTTTTAAAATTGTATTAAAAATATAATTAAAAGGAAGTGGTTAGCTAAGTGGTTAAAAAACTTTAAACATGTCCCTTTGCCTACTTTGCAAGGGGACATATTTAAAGGTTTTACTTTTATTTATTTTTTAACTAAGGTTAAATTTTGATACACTGTGTTATTGTTACTTTAGTTAAGGGGCCTATCTGAGTACTTCCTAAATGCTGTTGACTCTAGATAATGCAGTGTAAAACCCTGTTTGTCCTCTATTTCCCTTTCACATTGCAACCGTGCGTTAAATTCATCAACAAAGGTGACATGTATGTATAATATTTTAACAAGGACAACACCTTTTTTTTCTTAATTTGAAAAATTACACAGATATCAAATTTTTTAAGGGAATGTTTTTTTTATGTTAGTATTTTGACAATTGAGATTGTTTGCTGGGTTGTATTTTAGTGAATAAATGTGCCATATAAATCTTACTCTAAATCTTACCAGAAACAGCAACGTTTTGTCACTTCAAAGTGATAACTTTAGTTTTCTTTTGATTAAAATGTATCTTAAACGTGGCTCTCAAGGCCCACTGACAAAACAGGTACAGCTGATGGCCACAAGATGGAGACAAACGGCAACAAAGGGGAACGTTACCTTCAGGGTGCTGCCCTGCTCCATCATCATCAGTGGCTGAACTAGTACAGAAATCATGAATCATCAGTGAAGGCCTGATATCGAAGCTTTGATTCTTTATTGACCTACAAGTAAATTGTTTTGCTTGTTGCCCACAATATTCCATTTGGAATAGCTTATTTCAGAGGAAAATATTTGAGCTAAGTTGTTTATACCAGCGTTGTTAAACCGGTGGCCTAATTTTTGTGTTGTAACGTTTGCTAGCTAAACCTACCGAGCTCAGTCAAACTTGTAAACTGTTTTGTAAAAGATGGCTGACAACGGAGTACACCCGGCGGAGGAGGATCCAGCTGCTGCTTTTCTGGCTCAACAGGAGAGTGAGATAGCGGGGATAGAGAACGACGGCGAAGGGTTTGGAGAGCTGGAGGGAGCGGGCGAGGAAGAGCCGCCTGAGCCGCAGCCGGCCAACTTTGACTATGGCAAGTTTGTGATTGAGCTAATGTTAGCTACAGCTAGCAAGCGCACGAGCTAACTACAGCTAGCTAAAGTGTCTAACGTTACCGGTACTTCCATTGTACTGATAGTAGCCAACAGAGAATGACCAAAATCCAATGTTATTAACGTCCCTGGTTGATACAAAAGGAAGTTTAGTAGTTTGTATTATTGTTTTTTCCCAACCAAACATACTGTAACGTAAACGTTAGCCGTCTGAAGGTACGTTAGTGCGTTTGTTTGCACACCGACAACGTACGTTAACGTTAATATCTCAAGACTGTCTCCTGACGTTGCAAGGGTAACGTTAGAGATGTCAAACTATTTAACGTTCGCATTCCCTAACACTATAAAAAAAACATAATGTTTTGTCGCAGCAGCTGAGCTAAATGGTATTAACATTGGCTAACTGTTGACATTTGTCCAGAAGAACCTGTCCTTGTAACTGACAAAGCTACAGAGACAACATCAGTGCACAAACAGGTGCTGCTGCATTTCTTAGATTGTAGTGTTTAGTGTTAGTTACCTTAAAACAAGTGACAACTAAGTAAACCCGGGTGACGAGGAAAGGTGGCTACCTGGAAAACTCTAAGGAAGCTATTTTAATATTGGACTTTGTTCTCTTTTACAATGTTAGAGGCGTTCGAAGAGGTGCCCGCCACGGTGAACGGGGATGTGTTTCAGGTGAGCTCATTTTACCTGTTTTCTTTTGTCAAGGTGTTTTTTTTTTTATTCAAACAAGGAGATAGATTTCCAGCATATGACATGAGCAAACATATCCAGGAACGTAGACAGATACACAAAGTCAAATGGCATCATGCTTGGTTTTCCTTTTTTTTTTTCTTTGAACAGATATATATGTATAAAAGGAAAAAGAACACCTGATTAGACAACTAAGTCAGGGAGAAACAAAACAAGATATTTTGCATGTTTTTTTTATGACATTTTATTTCAATACATTCGAAAAGTCACCTCGTATGTGTTGAATTTTATTCTGATCACCATCAGCTCATTTTATTTACTTTCCCTTATCTTGTTGTATTTGCATTTTACTATGCTTTGATTGATGGATGGATTACAGTCTGCCCAGTACTGGATCAAATTGCTCTTTGTAACGACGTAAATGCCTTATGTCCTTCGGAAGGAGTCCAATGGCCCAACAGACAACTATGCAGCCATCGCCCAGGTGGATATTCAGAGGCAAGAGCCAGAGAGTTTGCGCAAGTGGAGGGAGGAGCAAAAGACACGGCTGGAAGCATTAGGTGAGCAAAAATGAGTCACCGTGATTTCATCATTTAGTGTTGAATCATTTTGTAGTTAACCCTTTAAAACTTATGATGACGCAGCATATCAGATCTCATTGTATCACACGTGGATCTAATAACATACCACTTCTTTTCCTCTACATATCCTCTTTTGGGGACTCCCTGTCTGTGTCGTTCTGTGCTGTTGCACCCTGGCAAGACTCAGCATCCAAGGCAGCCGAGGCAGAGTGGAGAGAGAAAGCCAAGAAGGAGCTCGAGGACTGGCATGTACACCAGAATGAGCAGATGGAGAAGAACAAGGCCAACAACAGGTTAGAGCCTGACATGTCCCTTGTTAACATGCAGGGAAGTAACAGTTGGTTTATCATTTCATAGTGATGATGTTGTATTCACTACACTGAACTCCTTCCATTCATTTTATCATCTCAAGCGTTGTGTTGGCACATTGTTAATTTTCTCCGTAGAAATCATTAAATATGTCGTTTTTATTGTGCACGTCGAGTCAGACACACTGTGTGGCAACAGAAACACTTAGTGAACAAGATTTTATCACATTAGATTGACTTGCAAGTAGGGCCCAACCGGTTTTGGGGGCTGATTCCAGTACCAATATTAGGAAGTAAGAAAATTCCAATATCCAGTATTTCGGCTGACATATTCATGATACTGGTTTAATGCGGTTATCAAATACTTGCGACAAATATCTAACTTACTTTATGGTAAACAGTTTACTGAACAGTAAGCACCTCACCTGTTAATTTTTTTAAAATAATGGACTGCCCTCTGCTGGCCAACTGTGTAATTACACCCTTTTTTAAGTCACTAGTCTAAGCATTTTTTTCCGTCTTTAAAAAACTGTTTTAATATCGGAGTGTATCGGATGACATGTATATGCGATAGGCCAATATCGGCCGCTAATATTGGCAAACCGATATATCAGTCGGGCCCCACTTGGAAGTATTTTGTATATTAAAGGCTTAATCGCAGATGTGGAAATCTGAAGCATTTTTGTTTTAAATATGGCACCAACAGATCAAATGTTGTAGCACTGACTGCATTGTTGATGAGATTGTTTACTGCATACAGGAGGGTAGTCTCTTGCTACTTTAATATTGTTATTTCAGTCTGGTTGCAGTCAGTGCTGTATGTTTTGCTCACATTTCCCTCTTGACCAAGCTAACCCTTTCTTCTCTCACACTCTCCAACAGACTCTGTCCAAGTCTGGCACGGTATCACTCTGCATCTGTGGCTCTAGTTTTGGCCTGTTTCTCCCTTTGTGTCTGGGAAAGCACTGAGAGACAATCCTCTGATGAGTTATTAGTAAACAGATGTGTTTCCACTCAGAATGTCAGGAAAACAAGACAGGAAGCTAGCTAGTTAGAAGGAATGCAAACTGCGCAGAGCAATTGTCACAGTTTTCATCCAGGCTGCAGCACAGCACCAAAGCAGTCTGTAATTGATTGAAATTCCTTTTCATTCCAAGCTTTTTTTTGGCAGCTGTGTACTACGGTGCCACAGAGAGATTGTCTTAAAAGAGTTTAAACCTTTTATTTTCGCCTCATTAGAACTGTTTCTCAGTCGCTCGCTTACATAATCCTTTTAATGCAGACCCTAACTTTTCTCTGCTTGTTGTTTGAAACTGAAACTGTTCTCCTTTCTCCTTCTTTTCCTGCTTTCTTGGCCTTGCCTGCGTGCTAGGATTGCTGACAAGGCTTTCTACAAACAGCCCAACTCTGATGTTATAGGCCTTGTGTAGGTTTAGAATTCTTACGCTTTTTAAGTGTCGTATGAGTAATAATAAGTAGATTTTGACCTGCTGCATGCACAAACTAAAATTAACTCGTAGTTTTTTTAAGCTCTATTTGGTATTCCTTGCATTATTAGTTTTATAGGTTATAAAAAAATATTAAACACATCTCCAACAAAGTGTCTGAATGGTGAAAAGAAATGCATGAAGATGCTGAGTATTTATTGCACAGGTGTTACCCATGTGATTGATGTTTGTGGTTGAGCACCAGATTTGGCTCAGAGGCGTTTGCTGTTATGGAAACCGCTGTGAAATCTCTCTAATACTGCAACTCATTTTACGTCTTCCCCTGGTCTCCCTCCATCTGTAGAGCATCCGAGGAGGCTTTCCTGGCAGAGAGTGACGGCGACAGCCCAGGAACTGAATGGGAGAGAGTAGCCCGCCTCTGTGACTTCAATCCGAAAACCAACAAACAGGCAAAGGATGTTTCTCGAATGCGCTCTGTCCTCATCTCTCTAAAACAGACGCCTCTGGTTCGCTAGAGGAGGCCGCAGGGAGAATTTTGTTTTAGAAAACATTGCCTTTTGAGTTTTAACCTCACACTGCATCAGAAGAGTCTCTTTGCCCTTTTCCATAAAATTCCTGCTATCTTTATAACGTTTGAAACCTTCCCGCTTTTCTTGATGCCTCTTATATTGAAATAATATATTTAATCGCCCTCTGTTTTGAGAAGATGAAGGACTCTATTGTTACAGCATCCTTTCAAATGGTCAGTTTTATCACTGCTACACAGAAGAAAATATTGTTACTGTAAGTTACAAATTTTGGTTCCCCTTTAACTTATAAACTATTAGGTCAACTTAATTGCATGTCTCTGCCAATATTTTGGGTGCACTATTTTTAGTTTTTATAAATTTGCATTCTGGTCAAAGTCAAATACTTAATCATTAAGCACTGTTGCGTATTAGATTGTAACCACTTATGCCTCTCATCAATGTAGAATTATGAAGTCTTCTTTCACATTTGATGTATTATATCCAGAAATCCACATTTAATGTAGCTCGCATCTTTTTCTCTTGCAAATGCATAAGCTTGTGGCCTTTTCGATGTAGGTCTTATTCCAGCTTGAGTATTCAGCCAGATGGATTTCCTCTTAAATTAGACTAAATGTCAGGGGAAAAAAAAAAAATCACTACCAAAGATTTCAGAGTTCACATGATTAACAGCTTGTGCGATATTTCATTTCACTTATTTGTCTAAGCAGACGTTTTAAGCACCGTTTTTGTTACACCGACATGCTCAAGATTTTTTAAACAGCAGTCAGTCTGAACAGTCGTGTCTGCACATTGTTTCACATGTTGCCTATTTGGACTTAATGAATAATAAAAAAGTGACGACTAAAAGGGAATGGGAAAACAAAACCAGTGGAGCATGATCAGCTAGAGTAACTTAATTTGCATTTGTCCATCAGAATTCTTTGGGGATAAGCTTTTGAATCCCAGAGTTTGTCCGTGTGATGTGTGGCCCCGTGCCAGCATCCACTCCCGTAAACACTAAGGCGCACATCGCCGAAGGCTGTGCTGCTGTGAAACTGACATGCATGAGGGATTTAACCACAATTTTTAGCATTCACATATTTGTTTCTAGGTGCAAAGCATCAAGTTCTGTATTTGTAGTTCTGTGTTCTATGAGGGCATGATTTTAATTTGTTTTCACGAGTGTCACACTTGCGGTAACTGGACACAGAAATGCCTCTGCAATCACAAAGTGCTGTCACATTCCTAATACCTTTGGAGCCCTCGTACTGAAGGATTTCAAGTGAAATTTAAAATGTGTAATGTGTTCAAGGTGGACATTGAGACTGGGCCTGTCTTTTGTCTAAAAGACTCCTCCCATTTAGATCTACTCACCCAGGCTGTTGATAATAAAACTGTTCACTATGGATTTCCCCACTGATAAGCATTGGTAAATAAAGGCTGTAGTAGGACTAGGTGTCCCCTGAATACAGGTGTGAGTGTGATGCTTCATCTCAAATGCACAACAGAACACCACGTTCCACTTAAAATTTATATTGGCATACATATTCAGGTGACATGTGGATCATTTCAGTGACAACATATAGGAACATCAGAATTTGACCCCTCCTGAAGAACAAGGAGCATTTCATTTCTATTTTTTCAACATTTTGCCTCCATTCTGTGTTCAGCAGGGCAAAAGTGAAACCCAGCCTGCTTACTTATTCCAGCAAGAAGCGGATTACATTTGTTGATACAAAATATTTAACCATGAGCAGCAACTCAGAGTTTCCAACGACAATAAATACAGTTGGCCTTAGCAGAAGTATCTGAACAACACTGAAAACACAAAATATTATTCAGTTTATTCAGACAGAGCAGTTCAATTCCAGGTCGGATCTGGTATGAGGCCGGACTGGGGCGTGGGAGTGGTCCGTCTTCACTGTTTGGGTTTCATAGCTGTGGCAAAGACTCCGAAAATAATGGCAACGACAGTGAAGCCTTGAGCAAAGATTCGACCCCTCATCAGCAGCTGGGACTGTCTGGTTTTCCCTTGATGGAAGGCACGGAGGCCATAAATCAACGCTCCAGCTGTTCCCAAACAACCTGGAGACAACAAAACAAACAGCAACATTATTAAAAGGATCTAACAGAGCAATGCACTGAGCAGGCAGACTGACTAAAAACATAGTGAATGTGCGTGAATCTAGAATTTTGTCATTTTTCGCACAACAATAAAATTATTTAGACACTTTTGGCTATGAGGGTCACCTTTATAAAAGTAATGCATGCTATTTAAACACAATATGGCAGTGGTCTTCAAGCAGGGGTCATGACCCCTAGGGTGTCCCCCAAAATATTTAAAGGTTTTCACCAAAATGCATACCTGGGAAATTTTTGATATTTGGACAAAAATGATACTGAGTAAACTCAATTACAGGTAAACTAATATTAATGGGCAATAATAAGCTACTTTTTTACAAATATGATAATGACTGAGTAAAAGATAGGTTGAAAATAATTGGCTCGTCTAAAAATGCACTCTTTTTTTGAATCTGTGGGTCCCTGCTCTGTTTCTCCATCGATCAAGGGGTCCCTGGGCTGAAAAAGGTTGAAGACCCCTGCAGTATGGCATTGATGGCAGTCACGTCCAAACATTAAAGGTATAGTTGAGGGTTTTTGACGTGGATTTGTTTTAGGTAATTACGTGGCGACAAACTACACGACATTTTTGACTCGCCTTCAACTAACTTAAAGCAACTCACCGAAGTCAACCAACCGCAACTTGGTTTCTGACACACATCTAAGTTAGCAGATTAGCTACTTTGCACTTCGGTTAACTTTACATGCGAAGTTTGCATTTGCTAGCACTCTTCAGGTGTAATAAAGCTACAGTAAAATAATATAACTATGGGTTTGACCGCACCTTACAATAAAAGATGAACTGCACCAACTCAGTGGTGCTCTTGAGCAGCTTCACTGCAGTGTTAACGTTGCCCTGCTTGTGTAACTCACCTATAGGGACGAATGGGTTCTCCTTGGTTTTTCTGAGAAGTTTTTCTTTGAAGGTCTCATCTTTAATCTTCGGCAAAGGGTTGAAGCCTTCGATAATTGGAGGCTGGGAAAAGTCAAACGGCAGAGGTCCTGACGGGGCTGTTTTAGGTGTTTGTTTGGAGATCGCTGGTGTTTCGGCCGCCATGCTTACCTTGGGCTGCGAAACCAGTGAACAGAGGAACTACAGCTTTGTCATTTCCGGTTAAACAGCCCCGGTAGGACTTCACAATAAAAGTCCATAATTTTTTAAACATCAGGAATAAAACGTAGGAGCGCTATTGTGCCTCCTACCGTCTGCCGCCTTAGATGTAATTGTTCATATGAAATATACAAATTGTACTTAGGGGTTTATAGAGAAATCAAGCATGCTTTAATTGTCAGTGTTTCTATTTTTTGCATCGTGCATGTTCTACGTGTTCCACATCAATGGAAAAGCATGTGAGTAAATCCCAAATACAACTAAAATATAGCATAAAGGTCTTATGTCGTAACTGTTGTTTCAAACTTAAGAACTACAGAAATACTGAAAATAGCATAGACTTACTATAGACTAACTAAAATTATTCTAAAAAAATCGTTCAGTGTAAATACACTGTGTATTCCAAACAAGTGAACTGATCAAAGGCACTATAATTTATACATTTTGTTCTATCATTTGATCATAAAATGTTTGCCATTTAATTACATTGTAATAGTAGTGCCTGTGAAAATTAAGATTCCCACACTTAGCACTGAGTGACAGTGTTTCAAGTTTGCGTCAAGTTTCGTGTTCCAACTGGCACTGAATTTCAGTGGTCACGAGTCAGTAGTGATGTTGTGTTTTGGGTTGAAAATGGGTAGTTTTGCTCCAATAATACAATTAAAGATAACATTTTCGGGTCATTTTGTACCCTTTATGTGTATGCATGTATCTAACAAACCAGCTAACTTACCACTTTGGTTTTAAAGTCAGACTTAAACAACAAATGTAACCTGTTTGAAGTATAAGTGGGCATGACAGTGAAGGCTGTTCAAGTAGCCCACTTCTCTGCTTCAAAAGCTAAAAGGAACATTACTTTACATACATCTTGATAAAAAACACATTCAGATAAAAATCGGATTGTTCTTCATGACATTTTACAATGGTGAAGACTTAAATCTGAGGAAACCAGTCAAGATGAGATAATGCCCCAGAACATCCAAACATAACATCATTTCAGTACGTCTTGATGTTTGTTGAGGTCAAAACATGCAAATAAAAATAATCTTCAATAAAACAGAAAACATACTTTTCAATCTTTTTATTGAATATTAAGGTAAATATTTCACATTAATACAGGCTACATAAAGTAGAGCCACTATACGACATGAAATTTACTCTCATTTTAACCCTTTTTAGTATGTAAACAATTATACATGTATTTACCACTCTAAAAGGTTCTGATTTCTCTTTCTCTTTAGGTAATCATCATCTAGTTCTGGGCCAAGTTTAAATAGCTACTTCATGTTGAGCCCCCTGCAGCCCAAGAACGGTGTATGTGGGTTTAAGTCAAAATCGCTAAACTACGCAGAGAATGGATCCTGTTGAACAGGTGATCGCGCATGTTTGTTTGCATCATCGAGACACTGATAACAGCTCTCGCCCAATTTCCCCTTTCCTTGTTTGAGATAGGCACATCAAAGAATGGCGTCAAGAGAACTTCCAATTCTTCAACCTCTGCTCTGCACTCTCAGGTCTCAACTAAAGTTAACATGTAGGTTTTTGTTTTTCTTTTTTTTTTTCATTTGTCTCATTCGGTCATATTCGTCAACTGGTTCTTCATGTTTGCGCTGTGGGTCATGCTGTGTGCGTTTGATTGCTGTGGACGCTGTCTAGTTGACGTGGTTTAGGTGCACATTGCCCACGTGAGGTGCCCAAGTACCAGGCCACACCTGGAGGAAGACACAACCAACAGGAGGTACGTGTAAGAACAAATGCAGTCAAATTTAATATCAGACTAAAAGCAGAAAAACAATCCTGACAGTTGAGCTCTAAGCATCAGCACTGGGGTTTAACAGAAGAGGACATTACCTGCTGTTGTGGGTCAGAGTTATCTGCATTGTTTGGGACCACTTTGATAATGGGGCTCCATGCGGGGTCACCAGCGTGCAAACCATTGTACATCGGCCCCCCCGGCCCCTCTGCCATGGGAGGATGAGGGGGTAGCATGGTTCCTCCATACATTGACATAGGCATCCCCTGAGCAGACAATAATGGGTAACTGGTACAGATGTGTGCGTTATAGGAAGAGAGGTTAAATCCTGCACAGAGTTATGACTTTGTGTTACCTTTGGGAAGTCCATGTAACTGTTGGGCAAATGCTGAGGCTGGTGGTAGTTGTTAGCAGGGTTTGCAATGCCTGTGTCATCCTGCTCCATGGGTTGGTGCTGTGAGAAGGCTGACTGCTCCGCTTGCAGCTGAGGGTGCATCATGTGGCTGCTCATCAGGGGCTGCGACCAACCAGACATCGCCTCTGCACCAAGACACAAAAGGGCTTAGTATTATTAATTGTCAGCAGTTGCTAGTGCACAGTAGGTCAGACATTCTCGTAATTCAAAGAAACAAAAAACAACTAAAATATTTCCTCTTACCTGAAGCGCTGCCAACCCCGAAAGACCAAATGCCTCCCTGGCCAACAGATGCTGTGTAGCTGGTGGTGAGGAGAGGGGGGTTGACAGAACCCGTCTGCCTGATCCTTGCCAGCCGCTCTGTGCCGATGGGTGGGGGGACCTTCCGGTCTTGCTGCGAAGAGCTGCCTGGTTTAGGCTGGGAGGGAGGGGCCACGGCTGAGGTGGAAAGGGCTGAGGATGACACCGTAGAGGGAGGCGGGACTGGAGATTCGCCTGGTAGAGAAAAGGCAGTAAAGAGGTAAATTTTTAGATCAGATTAACATATTTGAGAGCACTGAAGAAAGGTTATCATTTGCACAGTGCCTTAAAGGATAAAAACTTTACAAGAGGGTTACAAGAGAAACCATTGTAGATTAAATTGTTATTATTAAACTGCTTTTCAGTAAGTCTAAATGGTCTGTTTTGGGGGGAAAAATTATTAGAAATCATGCAAATGCGAGACGAGTTTGAGCATTGTACCTGATGTGGATGCACTCCATGGATGAGGGGAAAAGTGCTGTCTGCTGAACGAGGGTGTGCCAACCGCTGTGTGACCGTGCAGATACACCGGGCTGCCAGAGATGCTGGTAGCATAGCTGGTCAGCGCTGTGGGTGCAGACAAAGCAATGACAGATCATTAGTGAGCATGAGAAAACTGTCTCCTAACTTCATCAAACTAAACACAAGGCCTTTTGTTAAGACACTCATTTCTGATATAAAACCTTCTCTGACACACATATATATATGTATGATTTCATTATATTTGTTTGCAAATATACTCTAACTGCTCCATTTTTTGGCTGATACTTTTATATTAGTTCCTCTTAAAAAACAGACTCAAACATTGAAGCAACACTATGCAACTTCGACCGCAACCCACTGCTTTGAAAAAGAAAACTTGACAATGCACGTCAATACGTCACACAGAACAGCAAATTTAGTAAAATTGGGCCACATTTTATGTAGAAAATGTCCTCTGGTTTTCCCTCTGATGTCCTTCGACTGCTCTGTATGTCTGCAGCCTTTTATTTTAGTTGAGCTGTCACCAGCAGCGACCTGGTGCGGCACCTGCAGCTTCGGTCTGCAGGAAGCCTACATGCTGCTTTCAGGAACCTCTGTGAATCACAGAGTTGAGGCAGTTGAGCAGTCGTAGGACATCATCTCCATAAAATATGACCCGATTTTGCTCGCATTGTTGTTTTATGCGACATAAGAACGTGCATCATTAAGTTTCGTTTTTCAAAGCAGTGGGTCTCGGTCAAAGTTACATAGTGTTGCTTTAAAAGAAGATCATGATTAAACCAAAATAAAAACATTCATACCAATGGGGCTGTTGACCATCCTCTGTGAGGCAGAGCGGTAGCCAGGGGCTTTGGAGCTGTCAGGAGGAGGTGGAGGCATCATATTCTCCATCTGGCCCATGCTCATGTAGGCTGGTGGTGCTGAGTACGACTGCTCTGGAGGGGATCGAGCTGGCAGATGGCATGCACCCCACACCTGATTGTTTCCAACCTGCAAAGCAAGCACAATTGATGACGACACAATTACAATTATTTGATGCATGACTGATCTCTGTAATGGCAACAAAGGAACCATGACAATGCATAGTTTATTTTCATCACTTGTAATTTTGTCCAAGTATTTAACCTCCCTTTGTGTTTCAAAACGTTACTGCAAAAAACATATAAAACTAGAACAAAACATCTGGCTCGTGTTTAAAATTCTACGGGTTACTTCAACTGACCTGGTTGTTGTTATCAAAGATGCTGCTGAAGTTGAAGAGACCTGCAGGACCGAAGTTGGGGGGAATCTGCTGAGGCTTGCCTGTGCTGGCCACATGAGGCATCTGGGAACCGTTCATCATCCCCAGGTTGGCAGAGACCTGAAGAGAGCCTGGAGTTTGGGCTTGGGATTGGGCTTGTGGAGGCAAACTTGTGGGCTGGGACGTCTGGTTTTGGGTCTGTTTCGGGGGTTCTTGCTGAGCACTGAAGGGCACGAACACAGACTGTTGTTGTTGTTGCTGCTGCTGCTGCTGCTCAGGAAGGGAATAGTAAGGCCCTGGTGGCTGCATACGATGGGAGACTCTGGGCGCAGGGGCTGAGAAGTGGGGTACAGTGTTGTTGGGGTGTGCAACATTGTGTGAGAGGACAGGAGGAGGTGCTGAGGGGAGATGGGAACTGTGCTGTGGGTTGAGGAGGGGAGGTGGAGCTTCTGAAGATGGTACAGAGGAAGGAGGGGGAGGTAACTGCTGTCGGGGCTCTGGCTTTGGAGGTAAAGCCATGGCGGGGGCAGTAAAACCCACAGAGCTGATGCTCTCGCTGACAGAAACAGGCTGGTTCTCTACGGGTAGAGAAGGCTTGTCTTTTCCAGGAGGAGCAACACTGGGTTCTGTTTTAGTGGGCTGGATTGGAGGCTGCGAGATGGGTCCTACTGGCTGCTGAGTGGCATTCACAGTAGTTGTAGTGGAACTGTGATGTGCTGGAGAACCTGTGCCACGTACTGCATTGCTGCCACTGGTAGAAGTGGCAGCAACAGACACCGGGGTGACACTGGCAGGCTTGGGATCAGGGGCGAAGAGCTGTTTTCTGACAGAGGAGGGAGTAGGGATGCTCGGCTGGGGATTGTACGGCGTAGGGTTAGGAGTATGAGGTGTGCCTGCAGCTGTAGATGTGTTTGGGGCAATGGTAGTGGTGGTGTTGGTGGTGGTGACTGAGGCTCCTGAGCTGGCTGTGTTGCTGTGCTCACTATGGGTTGAACTAGGTCTAGCCTGGCCTCCAGTGCTGTTGGTTCCTCCATTGTGTTTGGGAGAGCTGTTAGCACTGCCGGGACTCACAGGACGCACGGGGAAGGGTCCCCAGGTGCTGGCAGCAGGAGAGAAAGTGCCACCAAACTGGGCCATGGGCAGACGAGGGTGTCTGATCTGGTGCATGGTCTGAGCAGCCAGTAGAGCCAGCTGAGGGTGGGCGTACGCCAAGGGCAGAGACACAGGGAAAGGCTGTCTGACGTTTGATGACAGCCCTTTCCCAATCTTTCCCCCGGCCTGAGAGGAGGATGAAGACGAGGATGAGGAGGGCTGGAACGAGACGCCTGTCGAGGTGACCAAGGAGCTCAGGGCCTTTGGTGCTGTGGTACTGGGGAAGGAGGCTGAGGTTGTTTTGGAGCCTGGGGCTCTGATGTGGTTCCGGGGGATCAGATCTTCAAGCTCTTTGGCTGGGTCCTGGATTAGAGCATTGATCAGCTGGACTGCATACCTTGTAGACTCCGTGCCTCCTCTGAAACAACAAAGCGGCCTTCATTCAGACTATGCTCTTGTTTTAAGCAGTTTAAGATAACAGAGGATATGGATTAATTTAGTTTTGTGATAGAACAGACTAGAATCAAGAAAGGTTTTTAGTACTGAGTGTGAGTTTGGCTTCTTCCTTGCAGCACATGCAATTATTTCACCTAAACATGCCCTTGCTCTACTATAGCTGCTGCCTTATTGTTCTCATGTAATCAGCCTTTATATCTTGACTCTAGTGTCTTTGTGCACTGGAAATGTCTTGAGCTATGTACTAGCAACAGTAAACGTACAAGTTAACTGCTTACAGTTTACGGCTACAGACTTTATGTAAAAAAATTTAATTAAATTTAAAAAAAAAACACATCTCCATTGGCTGCACCTGTTTCCATGAAATTCAGCTAGCCTCATCAACATCAACAACATCAACAAGTCTCTGCTGTCCATGTGGAATAGACTTTACTGTCCCTGACATACTTTACCTGAAAGAATCAAACTTTTTGTGTGTAAATATGAAGTCTAAGAGCGCTCTTCTATGTGTGTATGCAAGATGATTAGGTTATATTTTCATTTTGCAGTGCTTGGTTTCAGCAATTCTTGCATTAATGGCACTACTAAAAGACGGTTTTGACATCACATTTAATGCCAAAAAGACTGCAGATGATGAGATTGGTTCTATGAATTATCTCAAACCCTCTGTCCTTCATTTTTTTTAAACTAAATGTTGCTATGTTGCAATAGTAGGACATGCCCAGGGAAAATGAATG
>JAQLOL010000026.1:8963253-9005262 GCA_029783665.1 Naso thynnoides | reverse complement strand
GTAGGGCTTAATGCTGCAGTTATGTTTACAGTCCACAAGAAGGCAGTATTTCTACATGATGGTGATCATCCTTTCCCCGTTCTTGTCCTTCTGTTTGTCAACGTCAATGTGAGCTCCTGTCACATCCTGAATAGCTGTGATGTTGCAGCCTCCTCGGCCCATGATCCGAGACACGACGGACGCTGGCACAGACAGCTTCTTTGATCTTCAAAAGAAGCAGTGACATTTCATTAATTCTGTGTCTATACTGGCAGATGGTAGCACTACAGATTGTAGTTTACGTCAACTGACACCCACACATAAGACAAGTCCCCTGCAGAATTTTTTAGAACAGTCAATTATAAATGTGTGCAAAGTAAAATCTGTCAGTTGTAAAACTTTGTCAATGGTGGCAACATACACATAACATTAAATGAATCACTGACCTTCTGACCACCTCCTTCCAACCTTCTTCTCTCTTCTGACCTCTCTTGGGGCTCGTGAGGCTAAGTTTACTGTTGGGTGAGGTGACAGGAAGAGCCATGGTCTTGAATGGAGAGGGCAAGGAATTGGAGGTGGAGTCAGTTGCGTCTGGAGCTCTGCAACAAAATGACCAAAGCTCAGGTTTAATTTGACCACAAAAATAAAGATATAATCTGATAAGATTGAAAGTGCTTTGAAATAATCAAGAAGTTGAATTGAGCAAAGGCGTATGCAATTAACCAGTGCAAGCATTTCCCACACACAAAAAGCATTTTAAAACACAGCAGCTTCACACACACATACAAATTACACGTCAAAT
Source organism: Naso thynnoides (assembly GCA_029783665.1). Classification (NCBI taxonomy): domain Eukaryota; kingdom Metazoa; phylum Chordata; class Actinopteri; order Acanthuriformes; family Acanthuridae; genus Naso; species Naso thynnoides. The sequence continues at coordinate 9,004,481 of JAQLOL010000026.1, read as the reverse complement.
AATAAATATGCTCTGCTCCAACAGGGACTCACTTTTGCGTGGGTTTTGAGATGGAGACTGTGACCTTGCTGTCCACCTTGCCATCAGGCTGAGGCTGAGGACAGTGTCTTTTCTCTGGGCCGCGCGGGAGGATCTGGGATTGGGCCGCTCCTGAGGAGGGGGCTGAGGAAGAGGAGGAGGAGGAAGAGGAGGAAGAGGAGGAGGCGGAGGAGGTGAGGTCAGGGAGGTAGTTGAGCTCCTGACTCTTGCCCCCGCTGCTGCTGCTCTCGCTGGCACAGTCGGTGCTATCCAAGGGGTCAGAATCGCTGTTGCCACCTGTCACTCCCCCACCCCCACCCCGTGGCTCACCGTGGATCTTGTTCTTGTCAGCCTTGTGCTGTGCCAGTGCAACCTAGAGGGAAGACACATACACACTTACTTAAAGTGTAGTTATTCAAATCTAAAAAGACATTATGAATCAAACATACAAACACCACTAACACCACCGATTCGAGCTTCAGTGCTAACCTGTGGATCTTGTAATATGATGGGTTCGTTAGGCGAAGTGTCCTTGGTCTTGTTCTTTTTGTTCTTGCGATTGGTGCTTGGGGTAGTAGCCACATTCGCTCTCTTCTTACCAAAAGCTGTAGTGAAAGTGGTGGAGGTGGCAGATATTCCAATGGTTGTGGTGGTGGTTGCACTTGGAGGCTCAAGAGGAACCTCTGTTTCTGAAGGAGGGATAGGTAAAATTCAGACAGGAACAATTTCCAACAACTTAATTCCAGTTTAACAGAACTGTAAATAGCCTAATACAGAACTCCAATTCTGAAGTCTCATAACTTATAAAAGACATAAAGAGTTACCATCAGCTGAATCCTCCTTCTGCTCCTGCATCTCAGAGGAATCCTCCTTGGTTTTCTGCCCCTCCTCTTCCTCCTGCTTTCTCTTCTGTTCCTCCTTCTTCTTCTTGCGTTTCTCCTTGCGCTTCTCACGTTTAGCAGCCAGGGCCTGCTTCTTGCTCTCCTCTCGAGACTGACATACACACACAACAGAAAGTCATTTCAAAAACACGTTTTTCCTGATCGAGTGTATGCAGCGTATTCAGCTTGCAATAATCTCCCAAAGCAGATCCACAGAATATGACATCACCTTCTCCAAGTCTAGTTCCTTCAGGAGAATGCTTGCATTCTTGTTGGCCTCGGCTGCCTGCTGGTCTTTGGCTTTGACAATGGTCTCCATGCACTGGTGGCACTTCTTCAACAGCTCCTACAACAACAGGAAATCAACACCTGGCGTTAGAGCTCTGCAGACATCCCCATCATTTCTGTCAGTTTCAGATTGCGTGGCAGACTGATAAGTGAAAAGATAATCACTGCCTACCTTGTCAGCAATGGTGGCGATATATCTCATGCACTCAATGTCTGATGGAAACTGATTGACCTCCTTCACAAGATACTGCACCACCTTCACATGACCCTGAAATGATAAAAAGTTTAATTGTTAGTGACCAGAGGCTTGACAAAGTGGAGTGACACACTACCAATCAGGGTTCTGACAAACTCTGCACCTTGCGAAAAGCAGCCATGAGTGGGGTAATCTTGCGGTTGTCTGCTGCGTCCACATCAGCACTGGCATGCACCAAAAGCTGGACCACGTCAAAATGACCACCGTTTGCCGCCAACCAGAGAGGAGTGTTCCCTTTCTTGTTTCGTACATCGATATGGGCGCCCCTGCAAAGAAAGGACGGAGTCACACAAAGACTTTAAAATAAAAAGGGAAGAAAGATAAAACATATTCATGGGCAACTGGCCACAGACTGACTGTATGAGCGAAGCAAAGTAAGGCAACTTTATACTTCTACCCCACCAGTATTCAGGTGTGAAACATGATGTGAAAAAAGTAAACTTTGTACACCAACGACAGCTGTAATGAAACTAGCAATATGAAGCCTGATTCAGCATCACAATGCTCTTAACAGTGTCAGCAACTCACTTCATTCTGCAGGAAAAATCTGGGCTTGATGGTGAATTCAGTAGACAAAAAAAGTAATTCAGAATTATCTCATAAGAAAACCAGAACATGCTTTGTAGAGGAAAATCCAAAAGCACCCACCTGTTGATAAGCAGCTCGCAAAACTTGTAGTGGCCTTTGTCTGCAGCAATGGTTAGGGCAGTGTCTCTGGATGAGGGAACAGGCGGAGCGTTGACATCGGCGCCTTTGTCCAGCAGCACGCGGCCCACCTCTGCATAACCTCCCGAGGCTGCCTCCATCAGAGGAGTAAGGCCAGTCTGCATGAAGGAAGAATATTTACAAATGAATTTATTAAGTCTGGAAACTCGACATTCTTTGTGTCTTGGAGAATGTGATCACGACTGCTCACCTTAGCACGATGTTCCACATTAGCCTTGCGATCCAGCAGTAGACTGACGACCTCGGCCCGCCCCTGAAAGCAGGCTAAGGTCAGAGCTGTGTTTCTGTTGGTCTCAATCTGAGCATTGATATCCGAGCCCATATCTAGCAACAGCTTCACTGCCGGTACGTGACCATTCATAGCTGCCAGCATCAGAGGAGAGATTCCCAGCTTACTGCCAGTCCTTGAGAGAAAGTAAATAAACTAGTTAGAGACGGAAAATCTGAGCATGAATGATTAAGTGCTGGTCTTGATTTTCAGCAAAAATTATTATAAGGGTAAACATGTTTCATCCATACCTATGGTCCAAAGTGAATGCAGAGGTTCTTATCACTAACCTGGAGTTGATTTCAGCGCCAGCATTGAGGAGTATCTTGATGATGTTGACATAACCCCCAGAAGCAGCCAGGCTGAGAGGCGTGTAGTCGGAAACGTTGCGGTGTTCCTTATTGGCTCCCCGGAGCAGCAGCAGCTCAACCACCTGACCAACATGAGGGACAATTTCACCGAGTTAAAGCGAGGAAAAAGGTAAACATTAGTGTCACTACCGTGAAAGCAAACCGAACGACGTTTGTTTACCTCCTGGCGTCCCCCAGAGCAGGCCAGAGAGAGAGGCGTGTCTTTGGTTCTCTCTGACTGAGCCTCAATGTCACCCCCTTTGTCCAGGAGCACTTCCACCACTCCTACGTGGCCAGCAGTGGCAGCCAGGATCAGAGGAGTAAAACCTGAGGAGAAAAGCCGGAATATCAGGGGTTTTTTTTGGTTACTTAATATATGAATCATCTATTATGTATTAAAATCCAATTCATACCACCCTATTGTTCACAATACCATTCCAGGTCCTTTTAATATGCCCATTTCATAATCAGGCTTTCATACCTTTTTTGTCCCGGTGCTCAATGTTGGCTCCCCGTGCAATGAGGACAGACACGAGCTCCTCATGTCCGCCTGCACACGCCAGCGTCAGTGCCGTGTCATGGTTACTCTCCGTCTGTGGGGAAAACAACACCTCTTAACAGGGTAAAGGGGTTTCTGCGTGTATCTGTTGACTCAAAATGAAAAAATTAAGATGTCTGTCATGTCAACTTGGCATTGTGTCTTACATGTGCATCTATGTCAACAGAGGGGTAAAGGGGCAGGACTGAAGGGGGTGAGGCGATGTTTGCGGGCATCTGTGTGGGTGGCTGGGACAGGGGTGTGGGTGAGGTTGTAGTGTTCAGCATGGGCACACGGCTGCTCACAGCTGCAATGGAGAAAAAAGAAGACAAGGTATATGAACACACATGATAGGGATTTAGCGGACACTTATTTTTGATATAAACCTCAGGTCGGCTTGAGCAACAAGTGCACTTACCTGCCATGATGTCATCCAGCGTGTCTGTGAGCGTCTGTGCAGGTGTAGCTACCATGAGCCCATCTGGGGCCTGCTGAGGTATCATTCCTGGGCCTAACCCAGCCAACTGTTGACCCTGCTGCTGTTGGCCGAGCATCTGCTGCCCCACCAGTACCCTCTGCAGCTCTGGGCTGGTGCTTCCCGGGTAGTCTGCAGGGTTGTAGTCCGGCAAGGGTTGGATAGGGACAAAGGCAGCCTGAAGAGGCGGAGGAGGAGGCTGGGGCTGGGCCTGTGGTGAGGGGGGCAGAGGAGGCTGCTGTGGCGGCTGTGGCCCATCCCTGTAGAGGATTGTGCCCACCTGAGGAAGCTTGGGGTAACCGTCCTCTTCTCCGTCTGCCTCTTCCTCTGAACCCTCCTCTTCGTCATCGTCTTCCTCTTCCTGAAAATGTACAGAAAACTCTTTTAGTCTGTAGGATAATAAACAGTGTTTTTATGACAGATGAGTCATAACTTATATCATAAAATGATAAATTATTCAAACAATTTCACCTCTTCCCCTTCCTCTCCTGGCTGCTCCTCTTGCTCCCCATCCTTGTTGGCCTCTTCATCTGTGTCGGAGCTGGTGTGTGCTAGGGCACCTGGCGTGGTGGGAAGGGGACCTGGAGCTGACGTCGTACTCCCAGGCCCCGGGCCTGGGCCCTGGCTCTGTCCAGCCTCCTGCTCCTCCTTTAAACCTTTTGCCTCCATGTACTCTTTGGTGAACTGTTGCTGTGTTTTCAGCTGCAGCTGGCGCTCTACCTTCTGCAGCTCCTTCAAGATTTTCTTCTTTTTCTGCACCTGTGTGGGTAATGGCCACATCCTTAATTGACTAACTTCTGATACATTGGTATGCATGAAAAACAACATTAAAGCTTGGATTTGGTCGTAAGGCAACATCCATCTTACTTAAATAACTGAAACAAAGATTCAAAATGAGATCAGAGCTTGTAATGGATGATGGATTATACCTGCTCCTCTCGGCTTTTCTTCAGCTCCTCAATCTTGTCTTTGGTGAGCGGCTCCCCCTGAATGAGCTCTAGTGACTGGAGCTGGGCCTTCTCGATAGCACTGATTCTCTGGCCCAGCTCGTTCAGCTTTCCCTCTGTCTCCTCCACAATGCATTCGAGAGGCTGGCACAAGTGAAAGGGCGGCAAGGGCTCTGCTTCAGGCCCCCGGCCTACTGAGCTGGGGACACCGGGCTGAAGGGCTGCCTGTCTCTGTTTGGACAGGCCTGGATTTACAGAGCAAAGAAGTTGATGGTTGGGGTGTGTTAACAACAAAATTTGGTAATACTGGGGAGCCAACAGCAAAATAACAAAGAAGTCTGCAACTCTGAGTACACATAATGAATAAGAGGACTAGTAGCACTGATTACCTTTGCTGGAGACGGGTGGGGGTGTGGCGATGTTTGATGGGGCTCGGTCGGGCTCCTGAGGGGGCACTACCATGGCGAGAGCTTGGAATGGGACACGAGGAACCTGGAAGAGCAGGGGGCACATTAGTTTTTAGTCATCAAAAACCACAAATAAACCTGACTCGTACCAAAAACATGTCTAAGCCCCAGATCATTGACCAAAAGTTAAATTTTTGCTGTGTTTACCTGAGAGGCATCTTGCGAGGGGGGAGTGAGCTGGGAGAGGTCAGGGGCAGGGACAGACAGGATGTTGTTGGGATAGTCCAACAGGTAGGAAACCACATTGGTGTGGCCACCCTTAGCAGCTTCTATCAACATGGTTGAACCATCCTACACAAAGAAACATACATGGTTTTATTGATGTGTGTTAATCACACTCATATGTACAAGAGGAAATATTGTAATTGGTCTTAAGAAATATCAAGACTGTGTGCTTTACTTTGAGTCTGTGTGTAGGATCCGCCCCATGTGCCAACAGCAGCTCCACCACAGCCAGATGTCCTCCAGCGCAGGCCAGAGACACAACTGTGTGATCGTTGTTGGCAGTAGCTCTGTTCACATTAGCACCTGGACAAGAGATTTAAAAACACATGAACACATATTATTTAAGATATTGATACTTCTAATATTGATCAGCCAATGACTGAAAATGCTTCCAGGAGGAAACATCTTGCAGTGAAATTGAAATAAATAAATCCTAATTTTCAAAAACATTTTTAAGCTTTTAATCTCATTATATAGTTTTATCATTACTTTTATCTAAAGAAATGACCAAATATTTATCATTTCAGAAACTGCCTCTGCCTGCATGGGAGAGCTACTTCACCTATAAATACAGTGCATTTAGGCAAAAACAAATAAATCCTTAAAAAGTAAATTTAATACAGTTAATCAAACCAGTTATTCAATCACATACCCTTGCTGATAAGGAACTGCACTGTACAGAGATGTCCCGCCCTCGCTGCCTTCATCAAGGGCGTTCGCCCCCCTTCAGACTCGTGTTCCTAGAAAGCAAAGGTGAAGATGTGTTTGTCTGAGCTTAGTTTGGTGTACGAATTGAACACAAGAGTTGTAAGTTATAAATGTACAGACAAATGTGCCTTAGCAAAACAAACAAACAAAAAATGCTGCTGAGGTTCTGCAAGCTGCAAACCTTGTTTAACATCTGCACCAAAAGACAAAGAGTAGTTCTGGTCTTTTCTGAATCTACATAAAAACAAAGATTTAAGATCAGTGCGTACCAAGTTGGCTCCAGCCTGCAGCAGCACATCTGCCACATCAGTGTGTCCATTCTCACACGCATACGTCAACGCTGTGTCACCTGTTGCCGTGGTGGCATGAACATTTGCCCCTAAGATAACAAAACAAAGGATGAGGACTGTAAGCACAGAGGAATAACAAAGGCATTTTTAAATGAGACAAAGTCCTGGTCTGCAGCTCCCGTCTTCTTTCCTTGTGCTCACCTGCAGCCAGTAGGTATTTCACCAACTCAAGATGGCCTTCCTGTGCAGCCTCCATTAGAGGTGTGGAGCAGCCCAGCTCAATGTCTGCGCCTGCCTTGATGAGAAAGTCTGCCACTTCCAAGAAGCCTCCGCAACATGCTAGAGTCAAAGCAGTCTCCTGCGTCTCCTCTGTCTGGGCATTGATATTAGCACCTGCACAACAGAACAAGGACATTTACTGATTAGTGACTTCTTTGTGTTCAGAAAGTTCAAAACATGCAAAACTTCATAAATCAAAAAAACAAAACTCATGCCAGTCTAATTTTAGAGACTACTAAGATGATGGCAGAACAAATCCAAACGTGAGCACTAGGCTTGGGTCAGCGTCCAGTTTTACCGATCCGGTTCGGTGTATGGGGGGGAATCATCATTTCTGCACAGTATTAGTTGTGGAAGTTCCAGAAATGTAGGAAAGCTTAAAGACATCGTGACTGTGTTCATAAAATAAACTGCGGGTCTGCTAATGTGTCGCACAACCACAGCTGAGACGTTAGCTTAGCTAGTAGCATCATATAATCCTCATTTTTGCACCGTATCAGCTCAGGAAGTCCCAGAAACATTGAAAAACTTAACGACATCATGTTTGTGTTCATTACATAAATCCGTGGTATAAGTTAACATTATAAAGTTTGTTTCAAGGCTTCATGGTATTCACACACAGCAACAGATGTTTTGGTCTCAATGTCTGGACATCAGTGATGTCGGGAGAATCTCAATGCTAACTGGCTGTCGCGACACAAATACTTTGTGTCTGGACACACCTAGTGGTTAGAATCTGGTATACTGGTCCGTTCTGATATTGGGCTTAACATCAAAGCGGTTAAGAAATTTTTACACCAGCCCAATCCTAGTGATTATTATTCCCTGTAAAGGCATCTGACATCAAGTTTTTACTTTCCAGATGTTGGAGTGAAACTTGCTTACCTTGAGCCAGCAGCAGCGCTACCATCTCCTCATGGCCTTCTCTAGCTGCCTCCATCAGGGGGGTGTAGCCCTCGTCATTGACCTGGATAACAACAGAAGCAAATAAGAAAACACAGGGGCCAGTATGACTAACTGTGGTGTGAAACTCAGCCAGTCTTTTGTGTCTGTGTCTCATTTTAGATGGAACATTTCAACTGGCTGGTCCTTAAACACTTGCACTGTCGTAAAACTGTTTACATAAAATGTGTGGGGGTAGACGAGAAACCACAAAAACCTAAAGCAATGTCTTTTGTTCTGACATCTTCTGATCCTTAAAATTGAGAGCATTTTTAAAATATTTATTTTAAATGACAGCAATGAAATATGACTAAATATTATTTTTGGTTTTTTGCTCGCTCTTTTGCAATTTTTTAAAAACAAACTTTGTAATTAATATCAAAAAGGTCAGTTAAATTTCAACAAGTTAAATTCCCATTTCAAAAATACATCCAAACACATCCAATTCTTTCACTAGTGTAGTACTCAATACAGTGTCCCCCAACAGTAACAGCAGTTTGCTTCTCCACTCCAGTATGCGTGAAATCAAAAGATGGTCTAAAGCTATAGTATCTGCATAGACAAGCACAGCTCCAGTCAGACAAACTGCACCCTTTCTTCCATTTTATGTATGTATGTATTTCCAAAACTTGTGTTGTTTCATTTTGGTGTCAGTCTCTTCACAAACCTCTTCCAAGTTGGCTCCTCTCTCTATGAGCAAGGCCGCCAGCTCCACGTGTCCTCCACAGGCTGCGAGGGTAAGGGGCGACTCGAATGAATCGGCTGGCATGTTGACCTGTGCACCGCTGTCCAACAGCAGCCGTGCCACCTCCACATGGCCGTCCTGGGACAGCGAGACACACAGAGAATGTAGAGATAAGCACCTGAATAAATATACAGCATCACTTTTCAGTGAAACTAATATACAGCCATGCTGCATGAGTCTGAGAGCCTCGAGGTTCTTCATGGTTCCCTTTTCATACAGGGTGTAATAATTTCACTACAAAACAATTCTTTTTAATAACTTAACATTTTGTTTTCATTATTAAAATGAAAATGTGATGAACAAAATGTAAATATTTTCATTACTTATTAGAACCATTTATGTTTATCTTATATAATGTAAACTAAAGGTGTGTTGATTTCGCTTTGCTGACAGTTAAAACATTGCGTTAGCTTAAACAAAGTCTTCCTGAAATTAGTTTGAAAGTTGAAAGAAGAAAAATTTCCACTGAATACGTAAGAAATTGTGGTTCAAAATCTCGAATTTCTTCAAATAAATAAATTTTCCAAGAAATGATTCATATTTATTAAAGAAAAAAATAAAAGCAAATTCAAATCCAGCAGAGGTGTGAGTATTTAGGTTTGGGTCAGATGCTCACCATGCAAGCCTCCATCAGTGCTGTGTGCATCTCATCCGTTTTATGTTCTTGGTCTGCTCCAGCCTCCAACAGAAAACGCACCATGTCCAAGTGACCTGCAGACGACAAACAAAAATCTCCTTTCAAAACCTTTTCTCACTGTTAAAATATCAGTAAAGAGCATGTGGGTGGCACAGAATCAAAATGAGGCGATCAGCAGGACAGACACTATATTTGAGTTCTGACCTTTGTAGCAGGCGAGTGTGAGAGCGCTCTCCTTGAACTCGTTGGAGTGTGTGTTGATTCCGGCCCCATACTCCAAAAGTACCCTAGCCACTTCCACGTGACCAGCACTGGCCGCCTCCATTAGAGGAGTGTGTCCGTTCTCATTGTGGTCCTCAATGTTAGCGCCCTCTTTCAGCAGCACCTTCACCACGTCAACGAAGCCACCAGCACACGCGTACGTCAGAGCTGTGTTGCCTGGAAAACAGCGGAGAGATTAATCTGATTGCAAAGCACAGATTAAAAACAGTTATAATTGTAGAGAAAGGAGGAGGGGCTCTACCTGTGGAGGATTGTGCATTTACGTCTGCCCCATGAACCAGAAGCAGTTTAACAATGTCCACATAACCTCCGCTGGCAGCAGCCATAAGTGGTGTTATGTCCCCTTTGATGCCCCGGTCCTCCACGTTGGCATGCATGGCCAACAACACCTAAGGGTAAAGAGGAAATAATAAGGTTTAGAAACCAGCATAGATGCTTGGCAGCACGTTATGAGTCAATCTTTGCAGAGATGTTATTTCAGTATGATAAATTTCATCCAGTCAAGCATTCCTTAACACACCTGTGCAAGTTCATAATAGCCAGCTGAGCAGGCGAGACAGAGAAGGCTTTCCCCTTCCTCTGTGTGTTCGTTGACGCTCCGTCCCTCATCCAGCAATTTGCGTACAGCGTTGACATCCCCATCCGAGCACGCCTCTGCTAAACTACGGCTGAAAATAACCAGACTGCTACAATTACTGCCACTGTGACAGGTGAGCACACATACGCCTCACAATTACACAATCATTGCCAAAGAGTAAACCACACACAAATGCATTTGTACTGTATGTGCAACTCAAGATTTGAGAAAAAAAAAGAATGATTACATAGGTATGTGAACTGATGTAGAATTATAGCAAACTGTCTACCGGGTAAACTGGCATATGCCAGTGTCAGTATGGGCAAGATACATACTTGTCGGCTTGGCCGGCGTTGAGTGTGTTTTCAGCTCTCATGCGGGTCAGGGCTGCGGCAGCTTCGTCCAGGGCACAACTCACAGATGACGTCAGTCGTCGTAGCACCTCAGGGTCTGCAAAAGCTTTACCATCGGCAGTGGACAGTTTACCGATGCCTGCCAAACACCAAAAGGGCAGAGGTGCATAGGGCAAGGCAAACCACAGGGGAGCACAACCACACCAGACCAGATGAAGAAGCAAGTCCAGTCCAGCCAATCCAATCCAAGGTTAGTAGCAGCATACACAAAGAGGAAAAGGAAAACACACACAGAAAACACACACAAGCATTTGTTAATATTGCCTGAAAGCTTTTTCTTTTTCTTTTTCAACCACTTTCTGCAGAGGTTGCATTATACTCTATAAAAATTTGGTCATAATCTATCATTTTATTTTTTGTGTTTAAATACGATACAAAGCATATTAAATAACATTTCTAAAAAATTATCCTAATAAACAGAAAAAAATACAGAGTATGCATTTACAAGGGCATTGAAAAAAGTGACTTTAAATGTCACCAACAACACACAAAACAAATTGGGTTTTTTCACAGCATTCACTGCTGAGCACAAAACATGCCAATGTACCTCAATGAGTAATATTAACCAGCTACTTTTAAAAATCCATATAAACCACCCTTCAGATCTGCATTAATCGTACACACCCAACACTCGTTTAAAAAGAAAATTCCTACTCCCATTATTTCCTTCTTTCCAAACAGCAGTGAAGAAAACCAGAAGCAAAAACCAGGAGATGATTTTTCATTAAAAACAAAATGAGTGGTGTGTTACCTGCTTGGCCAAATGACCTTAGTTTCCTATTGACCAGTTTCAAAAAAGCAATGTTTCATCTAAAAGGCTATTATTAAAAGAAAGTCTGGTGCTGTGCTCACTCCACATAAAACACACTGGGGCTACAGTACATCACTTTCTGCAAACCTGGCAGAAAACAATAAGGACAAAACAACATCACCGATTCAGCTAAAACAGTTAGCTGAATATTGTCCGGTCTAGCTCAGCTAAAAACACAAAACACTGAATCCATGTTAGCATGTTAGCTCGTCATTCACTACCGAAGCTTTGTAATCACGACTGACATTATCTTCACTTCCCTCTCTCTCTCTCCACTCCACTCTGTGCGTGTGTCCAGCTGGACAAGTGTTTGATGAGCTGATTTGGGAACGAGAGTGACCACAGTGACGGGGGTTACATTAGTTCCATAAGCTGGCAGAATTTACTAAAGTCTGTTAATGGTGAAAGTGTCATCCTTGGTAAGTTATACTTGGACAAGAGGCAGTGAATGTGAGACAAAGAGAATACAGACACTAGAGACAGTGGTCAGCAAGAAAGAAAGGCTGAGGGGAAAAACAAAATGCCATATGAGAGAAAAATGTGTTTGTTTGTGTTTGTGTCATGAAAATGAAGAAAAGCCAATGAGTTGAATGAGGGGAAAATAGCAAACAAGAGGGAAAAGAACAGCTTTTGCTAATGACCAACGCTAAAAAATCTCTTTCAGAGGACAGAAGGACCATTACCCAACCAATGAAACCATTCAATTGTTTTTTTGCTGCGTGTGGTAGCATACATTTTAAGGGCATGTGTTCAATTGAAGGCAGGAAGAGTCAAGAGAGAAGAAAATTGTGCTGGCTTTGAACTTTTTGGTCTCAGCCTCAACCCATCCATTAGCCAGGCAGAAGTGAGCTCCAGTCCTTGTGGTCCTCCTGTGTTTTTACCACTGGGCCTGCGACTCAAGCTAAACTTAGTACGACTCTCAGACAAGGATTTCGCAATGTTGCCCGAGGCGGGGGGAAACAAGAGGTCGATCATTAATGTTTCACTGTATTATCATGTTTACATACATCTGGGTTAAACCATCTATGATGAAAACAAAGAAATAAGCTGAAAATGATGTTTTTCTTCTGTAATTTATTTATTTATTTTTTGGTGATCCTTTTTTTGGACAGCCTATTAGAAAATTTCACAAACAACCATTCTGTCAGCTCTGAATCACAGTCTAAACAAAAACGACTTCACCTTTCTAGATTTCTCTCTTCCTTATGTGAGCAAAAAAGACACTGAACTCTCATTGAGGTCAAGTCCCTGACTTGGAGCACTAGCAGATTATTTTGTTTTAACTGAAAGAAGTTACTGGCTAGCCACTGAGCTGCCCACACCCACTGCACCACCAACACACTATGCAAGCTGAAAAAAACATTTGTTATTCAAGTCGCTAATTACAATTTCAGACAGTGTTTGAGAACAGCCGACGCAAAACTGCAAGCATGTCAACACTAAGTCTCATTGAATTTCTAGACAAAAGCATTGCTATCTGTTATTTTAACATTAAAAAAATCAATTTTTGTCAGTCTATAAACTAACTTTCTGGTGGGGCCAGTGGCTCACTAGGCAGGGTGAATATGACTTGCACACTTGTTACTAAATCCTCGACAGCATACTTGTACCAGGGACTGAGGCTAGCTTTCTCTAGCTTTTTAAAATAATTGCATTAAGTGTCTTCTGCTTCTGGTTGAGACCTACCTTGGGCTATTACAGCACAACACAAAATTTTTTCGATCTATGGAATCAAGTCCAAAATCCAAGATGAAAGGGATGCTAGGTGTGTTTATTCATAAGAACCTGTTCCTCCACTGCTCCCCCCAAAACTCTGACATGTTTACACTGAAAACATGATCTTATATCTACTTGTACAGAAATGAAATATTAGTGAAGGCACCAAATGCTTGTTCAGATCATACAACTGGCATTCACACTATTCAGGCAGCACCAATTTGATGACTGAGTAGATTAAGGGGTTTAAAATAAGTTTGACATGTATTTCTTGAAATCTAAAAAATTGTTTTACACTTGGGTCTACATTAATAGTAAAGTACAGCAGCCTACAGGAAACATTGTATAAGTCAAAGAAGGGCAAAGTAAATATGAAAATTTGTTGTGATGTTTTTTCATATTTTTCTAAAGCAGCTAGCTGTTATTGGCATGCCAAACACTACTCTGTCTCCAATTCAATCCATGGCCTTTTTGATAAATCAGCTAAATTAAAACTGCAAATAAAACCAGGCTAAGATGCAAAATACAAAAACCGATAAGAGATTCACATCTGTAAATCAGGTCATGATCACTCTAATATCAATTTTATTTGATCTAAGATACAGCTTTGAAAAACAACCCGACAGCTTCTAAAATCTGAGCAAATTAGGGCAGTCTATGACTAAGTGGGCTCTCCTTTCATACACAGACTTTACTTGAAACGCCATGCACAGGTTTTCTGGTTGTGGCTGGTATCATGGGTGGCACACAGTGTCGTCACATTCCTCAGTGCACGTCTCCAATCTATCTCTACCATCAGAGGGAGAGCCTGTTGCATTCTAGGTAAGATTTAGCAATGTTGCTGCCGGTGAGCTTTGACTGATGAGTTACGGTTTGCTGCAGTTTCAGGTGTGTGTTATAATTAGCACAGTTACTTCTGACCCACATGAATGTGTACAGGAAATAGTCTGAATGACCTGTTCACCTTCGTCCCCTTGTTCAAGACAAGCAATGCCTCTCTCTTCTTTCACTACAGAAATAAACTGGTCAATTGATGAATGTTAATCAGATAATGTATTGGCCGTGTTTTTGCAGCTGTGTAGGTTTCGCAGTTCAACTACAGTTCAGAGCCACAGATCTTAAAAATGCTGGACAGTGTTGTATGAAACATTCAGAGGCATTTATTACCAAGCCATTACTGCACCGAACCTCTAATATTTTTTTATGCGTTCCAATGTTTTATGACTGCTATTTGTAACATTTAGATAGCTGGATCTCGCTCAGACCTGAATTGAACTTGTTTGGTTACAATAAGATTAAATACATATTGTAATATAAAGAACAGGTGGCTGAGTTTAAATGACTAAGGTGACTGACCGAGACAATACTTGGAAGTGTCTAGGTTTTCAGGGTCTTACATAAATAATCCTATCGTGCACTGTAAAGTCAAGTGACTCTGTGGCAAAGTGCCTGGACACTGTAGCCTCAAATGAGCCACATAAAAAGTGAGAGTACTGGATTTTGACAATGATTTGGAAGAATTTAATTAAGTCGAATTAGTGTGCAATACCTCAGTTTTAAAGAGGAGACAACTGAGACTGCCAAGCTATAACAAAAGGTAAGAGCGAACCTCATTAATCTTAGCTGTAATTCTAAAAGACTGACCTTTGTACAAGTTGCTGCATCATGACAGAATGCCCACATGATTTCATTTCCCAAGACAGAGCAATAAGGGATTCACAAACAAAAATGTAAGGGGTTTAGAATTAAAACTACCCTGTAATAAGTACTGTAAACAGTTTGGTTAATATTTAACTTCACTCCACAAAATGAATTGTTTAAATCCTGGAGGCCTTTTACACATGTCCAGTGTATTTGTTTTTGTTTTTTAACTTGTTTATATGATTTTTTTTAGTGTTTTCAAACCTGTTCTCCCTCTCATGTAAGACACATTGTTGTACCCCTTTCTGCAGTCAGTAGAAATGTCTATCAGTTCATCACTGTGCTAATGGCTTGTATCTGGGTCTTCAAGCAGGTACTTATAGATTATACATAAATAGACTAGACAGACTGTATATTCACCATTATATAAATCATCATGTATTTCTGAATTCTGTGTTTTAATGCTGCTCACTTATATGTTGTTTGTATTGTTTGCTGTATTCTTGCAAATGTTTATGGTGTTTAAACTGTAACTGCTGCCTTCTTTAGAGGCAAAAAGTTGATGAAGTTGATGTGTGTCTGTGTCCGTGTGTGCGTCTGTGCCTGTCAGAAGGATACAAATAAAGGCACTGTAGGAAGGGAGAGCCCATCTATCAGTTTATAACTGACACATACAGTTATAAACTGCTCTGGTTGTTGCTCAGAATTTGATGCAAATTTCGGACACACCTTTCACATCTCTTTCCAAAAAGCACGCTGACTATCATTATTGGCAGTACAGAGGCAAACAGTGGAGTCAAACAGGGACCATAAACAGTGATGGAAGTAGGACTGTGAATTTTGCTGAGAAAGGCAACACAGACATGTGTTTTTAGCTAGCTGAACGGCTCTTCTGACCGCTTTCAGACTTGTTTCCCCTGTATACATTTTGTTGTTAGGTTTATCGGTTGACTGATTTTTATGAGAGCAAAGAGAAGAAGAGAGAGCTCGGTTTTATCCCTGTGATAGGGAAACTGCTTCATATTTATAAGAATTAACACACCTGAGAGTAAAACACAAAAAGAGATTAGCGCAACTTGTCTGTTAACCTTGGAAAATAACTTATCTATTTTGTGCTGTTGCATGCGTCAGTCAAGTATCTAAACTTAGAGGTCTTGCAACTATAGAAACTTCAATTGTGTTTTTTCTAACTTCTGATGCTTCATATCCACATTTATTCATACAAAGCATATATACGAGTGACTTTGACTGGGCTTAACTGATTGTGTCACCAAAGCGGTCTCAACAATAAGCGTGATAAAGACGTCAACACGCAAGAAAGCAATGCTGACCTCGGATATCTGATTCTCACTTTTGCACAATAAACCCCCACCCCCCCCCCCCAAAAAAAAACAAACTGTCCTTCAAATTCACCTGAGTATCGCACATCAACATTAGGCAAACGCATACGCAACCGTTTGGTAGGAAAAGAAACATCTGTGATAAAAACTGAATTTGGAGCATAGATGTGGATACAAAGACAGAAGTCATTCCACACACTGATAGTTTCATTTTCTCCTGGAGGCAGGCCTGACTGTGTGAGAAGGGCACAACATGACGCACAACAGCTGTCAAACAAAGACAATTAATGGATTCCATCTAACTTACAAACAATTTAAACTATGTGAACAGGATTCATAAAAGACTGCCACAAATGTAAGTTATTCTATCACTGAACACGCCAGTTAATTGAAAGTAATATAACAGAGCTTGTGAATACAACAACATGATGCAGATTACCTAATTCTAGAAAAAAGGATCTCTAAGAATGAATATTTGGAGGAATTAATGATTGCCAGTTAGCTGTTAGCTAGCCCCAACTGGATGTAAAGGCTCACTCAGTAGTTGATGAATGGATAGTTTTGTCCAAAATCATGTTTGAATTTTCAGATGAATTTAAAAACTGGCTCATGAAAAAAAGAAAAACAGGTGATGCAGGTGATGAAGAGGAGGTAACTTCGAAAAAGCTAGAAGGTAACAAGTTAAAGGGAACAGCAGGCCTCTCTGCTGTCTAACATCAGTGTTTTGGAAGAAGAGTAATTGGAAACATGTTTTTGTTTTCACACTAATAGTTGGTTTTAAACATTACCAAGTTCAATTAGGAGTAATAACTGCATATATTACTAGGTGAAGGCGGAGGCCAGAGCAGAGGGAGTGATGAAGAAGCAGGAAAGGAGCACTGAGGAGAAGAGCACAGTGCACTTAGGGCCTCAAGAGTCGGTCTGATGAGGGCAGATAGATAAGACGCATAGAAATGTCCAGGTAGGGCACACTTTGTAAACATTCAAAAAACCATAGCACCCAAGTGACATCACCGCTGCTATATCTCAGTCCTGGACAATGTACTGCCTGAAAAATTATACTAAAAGGAGCATCTAATTTAAAAACTGGACTATCTGCTTTTCTATCTGTGGTTCTTGACAATCATAAAAAAATGTTTGTTGTTGATGTCTATGTTAGCACTAGGGCAGGGATGGGCACTTTTTTTCCCAATTTCATATCATCCAATCGTAGTTACTTTAGAGATAATCCAATAACTAGGGAGCAACAAGAGTCAGATGGGACATGGGGAGTTCTGTAACTACACTCCAATTAAATAACAGTGTAGACAACACTGTTTCAAGAAATGTAACAGCCACTTCACTGAATAGGTCAAACATAAACCAGCACTAAAACGACAACTATGACCGATAAACACCCATGTTCTGGCACATTACATATTACAGAAATATCACAAACAATAAAAGTGACATTTGCATGTGGGAACATAAAAAACAGTAATGCTGGTCTATTGCAAAGACACAGAAATGTGGTTTGTTAAAAGGAATTTTAAATTCACTCATGCTGATTAACAGAGCTTTGTGGGCGGACAGGCTGCTACACCAGAAACCTCTCTACATGCACAGCAGGACATAGATTCCAGCGCTTTTTCTTCGGATTTACATATACAATCATAGTTCTGATGGTAAATTTATTAATGCCAAATGTCTTAATAATTGGCATAGGATCCAGTCACCAATTGGCACAAGTCTAGGCTGAGCCTTCCTACAGAAATAATGGACATCATTGTTAGAACAATGGCGCGTATCAAAGACGGCTTCACCACGTCAAAGCATGGACTCTCTGGAAAAACAGGCAGCAGCTGAAAGCCTTGCATACGATCATCTGAAGTGTGGGAGTAGACAGAGACCCAACATGGCAACCCCTTTTAACATTTAATTAGTAGCAGTAATAGCAATTGCAGATATCAACAATTGCTTTTTGTCTCACGTGTAGTAATGTTCATTGCTGATGTCTGAAACTTAATTTACCAATGATTTTTCTCAAACTTCATTAAAGATATCTATCATTCTGTTGTTATATTATATTATATTATATTATATTATATTATATTATATTATATTATATTATATTATATTATATTATATTATGTCTTGATTCCAAGTTGACATGGTCATAATTAAATTTTACTAGTCGCAATTCTAAATACTCATCTTTACAACTCTACTAGTCAAAATTAATTACTGATATCAATAATTCTCCTTTTACTCCTTTACTGAAGATATGGACAATTGTCCTCCTACATTACAGATATATAGGGATCAGAGAGGAAAACCTAGATACCTACAGTTGAACTTAAGTTAAATTATTTACATGTTTGCTTGTAAATTCTTCTTAGTAAGAATCCAGATAAAGAATTTCATTAAAGATATCTTAAATACAATTGTAATGGTGAAAATTCTATCTGCACCATTGAGAATTACATTTGCAATAAAGCACAATTTATCTTTTAACAAGCAAAAATTAAGTGCGCAGTGTATAAAACAGAAATACTTGGGTCCTTTTTACGGAATGACAATCATAGACACGAAAGCTGACTTAATATTTTCTGTATTTTCCCCTACATGTGACAACATTAAGGAGTCGTACAGTGTGTACAAATATGTCAATTACAACAAAACAAAACAAAAAATAAATAAATGCAGAAAAATATCTGTCCAATGCTGTCAATACATTGTGAAAACAAAGCGAATCACACCTTGCCTTTAATGGTTTCCTGTCATATTTGGTACGATGACCTGCAACAGTGTGTTAAAATTCATACATTAAGAAAAGGGAAGTGTGATGAAAGGGTTCGACAGCCTCTCATCATTCCTCCTAAGAGAAAAATGTTGAAATTCTGCAACCATTACTGAGTAGCAAGATAATGTCTTCTGTTATGTTGTCTCTGCGCTTAAGTTTGATGAAAATGAAAGAATGACACAATAACTACAAGGTAAAGTAACATAATTCAGCATTAATTTAACGTTGTTTATATTCAGATCAGTTTAACAACGTGGGAATTGTTGCCCTTTTCATATTCCTTCATCATTAGCCGTTTGATATGTATTGGAAAAATACAAACAACATTCAACTAACTCATAATACACTTACTGAATGACAAATCTTGACAGGCTTGGTATTTAGCTACTTAGTTCATACAGGTAGTAAAGACAGGCTGTCTAAATCTTCCTGCCACAGCCATCAGAACCTACACTCTCCTCTCTGCTAAGATGATACACTAACACTACCGGACACCTCAAAAATCAATACAACAATAAAAGGGTATTATTATCATTACACAAGTTGTAAGAGATCTTAAGCAAACCGCTAATGTAACTTGCCACCTGTTCTTTTCTGGGTAGTGAGAGAGAAAGGGGAATAGAATGAGATTAGCCATTAGCTGTTCAACACGGGCTCTCTGCATGCTGTGGAGGCTCAAGCGTGTTGCAGCCTTAATCTGCCTGGTAATGTTCATAAGCCCAAACGAGGCCAGGACACCCAGCCCTAATGAATTAATCTACACAGACCTTCTTATGCCTAGATTACAAGTTCTAATCAAACTAATTTACTCAAATCACTTTCAAACTATGTGCTGATATGACACTTGCAGAACTGGCAGGTTCTCTTTATTGCCTTAGGCAAAAACTAAGACCTTAACTTTTGTTGAGGTGTGGGAGGAATGGAGAAAAGAGGTTGAGGCAGACAGGTGGGATTTTTCTCATTCAAAGCAACCATATGTTGAAACACAAATTTAGACTGCTTGCAGCAAAGTAGGTGTCACCAATGAGTTACCGGTCAACTACAAATAAAAATCTGTCAAGTCTTTAGGTCACTTTAGACCAAATCACACATTGCGGCTGCTACTGCAGGTTGGTGCACGTTGTGGGAGTGTCATTTGCTAATGCAAATTCATGTCTTTTTTGTCCTATATGGTAGGGCTGTTCAACTAGCTCAGTCTGATGGGCAAGTCAAATAATTGGCCATCACAACATAACAACATTTTATGTTTCTCCAAAAATTGACCTAAGAGAGAATTTGTCGCTGCAGCTTGCTGCATTTTTTCAGACCTTACTATTGAGCCTAAGCAGACTACCCAAACTAAAATGAATGAGAAAACTTGTATTTTCGCTGCAATGCCTGATTTGGTCTGAATGAGGACTTAAGTTCAGTTAAGTTCAAGGTGAAACAGACATACCTGCAGCTTCCAGTAGAGCTTCAAGTCGCGCTTGTGTCTCTGGATCAACAGTCCTCAAATCTACTCCATCTGTGGCGCTGGACAAAAGCAACTCTGATGCTGTCTTCATAATGGGGTTATCAAGGTCCTCCTGGTCTAAAATAAATGATTCCACCTGAGAGAGGTACAGACAGGAGTGAAAAGAGAAATTTAGTTCACCGATAGCTGTTTTCATGTTAAATTTCTTTGCATGAAGTCTAAACTTTGACCATTATTTATGAAATAGCAAAAACAGAATAACTTGTAAGTTCTCCAGCACTTGTATGAAGTTGTAAATACAGCAGAAATGTATAAATACTAAACACACACACGCGCGTGCACACACAGCGTCTATAAAAAGACGAGGCATGCCGCCCTTGTATATTTACGGTTTCTTTCAACAGAGGGAAAACAAAAAGGAGCACAGGGATAAGAGAGTCAAAGCACAGGAAGTGCTACGGCCAGGGAATTAAAACCCCTGCACACATGCAGAGATTCAGCTGAGAGTCAGCTGCCGAAGTACAGCACAGTCTCATACCTGAGCTTTGGCCCTGTTGGCTATCGTGTGTAACAGTCTGTACAAACATTTTATTATTCCAAAAATCTCCAAGTGAGTCAAGATAACACACAAACACTAACGATTTGGGAACAAGACTCAACAATCAACTACAGCTGCTCGGTCCGGGCTTAACCAACTAATGCACCACCACACCTAATTCTGTTCATGTATTTTCTCATATGCCAATATAGACTTGCCTTTGTTATTTTTTGAATTTCTTATTAACCACTCTTGTCATTGGCATAAATTCGATCCACTGCACAGCATTTGTTAACAAAGAAAAAAAGGCACCTGAAGCCGGTTCACCTGTTACTCACATTATTTCCTCCATCGAAAGAACAACAGGAACAAATACCAGGAATTGAGTTTTCGATGAAACGAAATTGTGACTGGTGTGTTAACTGCAGGCCTTAAGGAATTAATCCAAGCACACCAAGCCAAATGGCAGCATACGTTAACATATCACCGCTTGCTGACACATTTAAAAGGCTTTTTTTTTTTCTTCTTTAAACAGAGTCCAGTACAGTGCTCATGACAGGGCTACATTACTACATTTCTATCAGCAAACTTCACAGAAAAACAATGAGGACAAAACAGTGGCGCCAATCTCTTTTAATTGAGTATTTTCAAGTCTAGCTGATCTATAAACAAAGAAACACCGTATCCATCATCACATTACCATGTCATCATAACAAGCCTGTTTATAACTGGTACCAACAACTTAACTTCAGCTGTTTACCCTCATTTTGTGTGCACTAAGCAGAGTAGACATGAAGATAACATCTTCGGTACTGGTTCCAAACAGGCTTGATAGTGAACGACACACTAACTGGCTATCAGATTCTCTGTTTTTAAGTTTTTTGCTGAACTACACAAGTGACAATTTGGTTAAAAACAGACTGGTGATATTGTTTGAACAAGAAGGCAGAGGATATTAATGATTGTGGTTGTTTTAGCAACAGCAATCATAATTCTCATGAATATAGGTACAGCACTGTGTTAAATCTGACCAGGAGCGTTACAGAGACCTGTAGAGTCAACAAATGTTATGGCGGAGGAGCACACGGTGGCTCAACCCCTTACAAATACATTTGTTGGATTTTTTCCTTAAATCATGTCCCATGTGTATGTTACTGAAAGGCAGAGCTCAGAAACAAAAAATAAATGTATTTCATGTGACAACACTTTAAAAAACGATTCTTAGAGTAAACAAACAATCCGTCGGAAAGAAAACCTGAACCTGACCTGTTCATTTTTAGCCAGAGTTCTGAGAGAACGCTTGTTAATTCCTCCATGTCAGAGTAACTTTCCAGCTGTACCACAGGTACTTGAGGAAACTGATCATGACATATTTTGTTACCCAGGCAGATAAAATCTCAAAGCTAGCCTTTGAAGAGACAAAATTAAAACTTTAATTTAAAATCCCTTTCAGGACTCTCTCCTTAGATTAAACATTGTGATGAACAAAGGGCTTTGGTTTCATCCAGAGGGACATTCTGCCAGCTGGGTGCATTGACCCTTATTTACAGTATGAGAGAAAAAAAACAAACAACAAACATCAATACATTACATTCAATGACTGTTTTTACAAAATTCCATTCAAGTGACTTCGTTTGTACCAAACACTGTACCGTCAAACACAATTTTTAGTCAATCATTCATCCTGTATAGTAGGTCATGTATATACTTTTGCCACACTGAGAATGACAAATGGGACAGAATTTACCACTAACTTGAGCAAACAGTCTACCTGGAAGGTAAGATTCTAAAATAAATATAGGATTAAGAATAATTACAAATGACTGTCCAACAGTTTACAAAGCGACCTTTGACAAAACTGAGAAAGCAACAATTTCTATGTCAGTTACATCCATAAGCTACAGTAGGCTTTTAGGGCCTAGCTCTGAGTGCAAATGTTGAGAGAGTCAGCATTCATCAATGTGGAGGAATTCAGCTATACGATAGGAACGTAGAGCAACACAACCCATGGGGGATGTAGTTCTACGAGGGCCTTTATAATCAACAATGGACATCAGTCTTCACTATTAATGAACTACAGTTCCCAGAGTGTTGGTATCCACAGAGCTGGAAAGGCCTAGAATGGCATCTGCTTAATCCTGGGGCTCAGATTTTAGCTACTGCCCAGAGCAGCGAGTTCTACACTGGAGTAAAACACAACAACAAATGCTCCCTTTCAGGCTTTTATACTAAGCTGGGTAGGTAAATGAACATGACAGGAAGGGCCATGTATTTGCAATTTGATTCAATTAAACTGCCTGAGACATAATGGTCACTGCTACTGATACTACACGGCTGATGCTCTGACAGAAATGGCTAGCATATACTGACCCCGGTATAAAGCTGACATTGTTACCACCAAAGCTTCAGAATGTTTCTAACATTAATGTACTGCATTTATGTTTCAGTCAGAAACACACTGCTGCTTTTGGTCAGACCTTAGCAGAGACTGCTCAACAGGTAATGTGCATTGCTCAGCAGGGCTAATTCTTTTCACAACCATGACTCCCTGGTGATCTTGTATGAGTGTAAATGCCGCAGCGTCATATAGATGACAATGAATATTACATTTGCATGAAAATGTCATTAAACTGAGCCCTGTAATAAGCTTGGGCAAATCATGTATTTGCCTATTAGCAGTCTGACAAGTTCCATTCTTGTAGTCTGCTGCAGTCATATGTCGCTCTAAACTCAATTACATGACAACAGTAGGGCTGAGAAGTCTTATAATCTTTACACAGTCAGCTCACATTAGAAAACAAGCGCAGTAAAATGGTTTTATGACATTGCATTTGGCGAGTCTGACTAATAAGCTATTGATTTGTTTATCAAATTCCCATAGCGCTGGTTCAAAGAAGGGGTTTTTAGGCTGACATGAAATTTGTGCTATGACGACAAACATCTTGTTGAATCCATGCACCCATCTGAGATATTATAAAACATGTCCTACGTATGTTTAGCTAAGGTGGAGATGCCATCACACCTGTCTTTATGTGCGGCTGCCAGCACATGGAAAGTTGGACACCTCTCAACATGAACTCTAGCTGCTCTTAACTGTGACAGAGCAAATCAAGTTGACACAGTGTTGGTGGCTATCTGACCGACAGAGACGAAGGATGGAAAAAACCCACTGGTTTATTTGTCAACACGGACTATCGAAAATTCGAGTAGTTCCGCGAGGAAAAGCATAATCTAAACGTATCGAAAAGTTAGCTCAGGGACGATCGGAGTTCATTTACATGATTTAGAAAAGTGACGTAATTGTACCTCAACTACGAAATGGCAGATAGTTAAATGGCCGTGTACGTCCGTGGGTTTACGGGCAGCTTCCATTTGCTGTGGCTAGAAAGCTGTTGGAAGAGCTGCAAACTTGTGATGGGTGTTGCGAGACGACAGCACCGAACGAGGCCGTCTTCGCTTCCACCCGAACTAGGCCTTGGCCACAGCCTGCGCTGCATAAATAAAACATTTCAGCCGCTTAAGGTGAACAACTGCTTCTGTCTCAACAAACGTCGACATCACAACACTACATCATCATCTCAACTGGCAAGAGGTGTTATTCGATTAAAGTGCTGGTCCATTTTACGTAATTTCAGCGGCCTGGGAAGGGGTGGTTGCCAACTGCGAGCTAACTCGCTAGCTAACAGTCAGCTCGCGCTAGGAGAGGAATGTTGCCTAGCTCTCTGGTTAGGCTTAGCTAACTAGCTTAGCTTAACGTTAGCTACCTCTGAAACCTCGTCTTCGTCGCTGCCGGATCCTGGACCCGAGGAGAGGACGGCCGCGGCCGCTAGTTTGAAATCCAGTCTTTCTGCAGCAGGCCCGCCAGGTTCGCCGTATAAACGTACTTTCTTTCCACCTACACCAATCCCAATGCCCCCTAGTCCGACTCCTCCTGGTGTCGCTCCTACCCCCATCCCTGCCACTGGGGAGCGAGGAGTCACCGAGTCAATCTCGTCCTCGAAGCCGTCCGTCAGCATTGCCGTCCCGGCTACTGCATCCTGCATACTTATGTTGACGATACGTGCGTTAACGAACTAGTTGTTGACTTAAACGTCCGTTCGGGCTCTTTCTTTTCAGATATTTGCGTGTTTTACTTCAGGGAATCCAGAAACTCTCCCGAAGCGAGGGTTGAGGAGGATCTCTTTCCCCCAGCCATTAACTTTCTAACAACCTAACCCGATACGCACTGTTTCTCAGAAAGACCGCCTCTGTAGAGAATCCTGACAATTCTATTGGTTTAAGTGGGAAAAGCTCCGTCTCGAATTGGTCCAAGTTAGTGCTTGTCAAACACGCGACCGCAACGTCATGTTAGGTTTACCAATATCACGAGGCTGGAGAACGAACGTCAAGACAAGACATGGTAGGCCAACTTAACTGGTGGCTAGCTTTACTAGTTCATGTAAACTCTTAATAGGAAACCAATAAATAGAGGGACTTTAATGAGAGTATATTGGTACCTACTGCACATGTTAATCACTCATTTAATGTGATTTGAAATTGTAATAAAAATATAAATGAACCTCACAAATTATACTGAAACTCATTGCACTGATGTGTCAGTGAGCACAAATAAGATTAGAATTAGAAGAAATAACGAGTGATATTTTATGCTCAGAGATATAACACAAAACAAACAGGAAAAAACAAAGTAAGGGCCTTTCATAATTATTATTTCTTATTGAAAATAAACTGCTTCAATTTGTACATTACATAGGCTATTATGTTCTGTTGTAAACAGAGCATGCAATCCCAGGATATAATTGAATTTTTCAGGGTGTCATAGATTATCACCAGTGCCGTCACCAACTAAAAAATTAGAGAGCTTCATTTTCACAACTGTGGCGTGTGGACCCAACACTCTCTTGAAGTGGCTCTCTGGTGCAAGATTTTATGGACTCACAAATTTCAAAGCTTTTACCAGCCCCCCTTGTGAATGTTTTGTTTGAACTTTCCAGAATTGCTACTACATCATTATCCCAGACAGCCAGTTGGCCTTGGATAACACTACCTCACTGAAAAAAATGGTTTATTTAATGCCTTTACTCTTATATATTATTGGTAATTGTATTTATGTGTCAGGTGAGGAAATATTGTATGTGCAAAATACGTATGTCAATGAGGTAACACTACTTTTGTAAAAATCTTGTGAATGTGTGTTGGATATGTAACCAATAGGCTAAGCTTTATGAAAATAGTTCACAGGAACTCCAACACATTAAAGTTTGCTGACACAGAGGAAAATATGTATCACCAAAACTTTACCTAAGACGCAAAAGTAAACTTAGGTACTGTAGAATGTCAAATTAATGATTAATGAAGCATTTTAATGTAGAGTCTAATTATAGCCTATATTCTTATGTAGTTTAAGACACATGCATGCATTATATTTTATGAATCAATGCAAAAATGGCGAGCAATCAGAAAAGCATAGTGCAGAATTTCATCATAAAATCATGTGTATGACTGAAAATAAAGAGCATAAAGAAAAATTACCAAAAAATTTGAACTATGCCTAATTGCATTACTTGTACTTGTAATGTGTTACTGTCTGCCTCATTATGAAAGTGTCCTGCCATTTAGACAGGAGGCGGTAAAGTGCCCTGCTAAAGATCATTTCTGACATCAAGAATGTAGCCGAAGTAAAAATGTGTGTGCTGCCACCCACCACCTCCCAATATATGAATGGTTGCCTAGTTCAGTCACAGATCCTAGATGTGCTGTTTTATTCGTGTTTCAACAATATACATAAAACCGGTAACTTTATGCTACCTGTAATCTTATGCCATGCTATTCTGTTTCAGAACACACCATGGGTTAGGGTTAGGGTCGTCACAAAAAATAAGAATAAAATAAACCCCCATTTTGTCATGCTATTGATTTAGTTGTCTGGGCTTGAGGGTCAAATGTTGTGTGGCTGTCGCAGGCCTATTTGTCATTGATTGGTTTTGATATGCCTAAACATGAGCTCACCAAGTCATAATAGGAAACGTGGCATATGAGGTACATACATTCAGTTTCACCTCAAAATTAGCATGATAAGTTATTTCTCCACTAAGTGGGTTAGTTCGATTTGTGAGAGATACCGCCCAGCACCGGCCAGCCGGGCCTCGGGCAGCAACGTAATCATTTTTGGGCGTGGACGCAAGTCGGAGGCAATTTGTGGGATTGCCTGGTTTGTATAAAAACCCACACTTTAGGCTAACTTTGAGTTGTTACAGGAGATTTAGCAATTTTGTGGTTTTTTTATTTCGATTGTCTCCAAAACAAGGGATGATTTTAGTATTTGTTACAAATTTGTTTTAAAATGTTTGCTCATGTTAAATTATGTGAGTGTGTTTCAGTTTGAAACCCAGGCGATTATTAAGAGTGACGTTCTTGAAAGGGGGAGGGTTAGAAGACTCTGGCAACCCATTGCAAGGATTTAGCTGCATCACGCAGGTCTGGCCATACATACTCCGGCGTGTGGTATCTACGCTTGAATCAGGTAAATGAATAAATGCAGCTATCATTTACTTGCCGTACGAAAACGCACTGCTGCGTTTGCACACATTAATAGTACAATATCGCTAGCTTTATGTAAACTAGGTTCTATCATAATTCCATTAGTTAGCAAAAGCTAGTGTGGGAGCTAGCTAGCTAACTGTTAACGCTAATAACATGGCGTCGACTGAGAGGGCCGCTTTTGTTCTTGTCTCTGGGTGCGGTAGTGAGCTCACCAAGGGCCGTTTAACTTAACCCTGCAGAAAGTAAAAGAGGTCCTCAATCAGTAATTCATAATTTGACTTTTGCGAACTCTCACGCGTTTATCGAAACGCTGCAACACCAGAAATACTGCCGAATCAAAGCAACTTTGCTTGGTGCACATTGTTGCATCGCTAACGGAAGCTAACGGGTCATATACGCGCGTTGTATGAAGTGGTCGTCTTTTAAAAGAGAGAAGTTGGAGTTTGGCCAATTGTGGCAATTGCTTGCAGTTCACGTATTAGGAAACACCATTCATACGGACAAGGAAAAGCCCCAGTGTTTAAATTTTGTATTTGCTAATTTACGAACCGGCTGGCACGACCAAACGGCCTCGAGATGGTGCTGCCAGTTCATTCGGAAGACGACTGGGATCATTCAAGTCGATGACAGAAATCTTGACTAACTGAATTCCTCAAATGAAGGTTTACCTTTGAGATTTCAATTAGGGTTCCTGGGATGCAATTATACATGGGAGAGAGATGTAGTGTACTCGGATATTGGAATTTGCCCTAAGGTGAAATATGTGAAGCAGGGGCACGGAGAAAATGTGATCGTGGTGTGAAGCAGATGTGCGCTGAAACATTTCGGGATGTGAATGGATGAGAAGAGCAGTACAGGAACTTGAGTTTGATCCAGGCAAATACTCTCACACTGATGTGTTTCCATCCTGTTCATCTTAACTGGCACTAGCGATATATGTTTTGAATGCATTATAATCTCATTCCTAAACACTGAGTAATTGTTGACTCTTTTCAGGGATCGTGACCAGTCATGGCTGATGAGGGATATGTGGTACGCATCAGGGGTCTCCCTTGGTCCTGCTCAGTGGATGAAGTACAGAGATTTTTTTCAGGTAAGCTTTTACATGTTTTGGTTTTTCAGAAAATACTTAAAAGGGACTAAGTCAGTCATCATTGATTTGATAATGCTTTTCAAATATAGATTGCAAAATTGTCAACAACGGTGGCGGCATCCACTTCACCTACACACGAGAGGGGCGACCCAGTGGAGAGGCATTCGTCGAGCTGGAGACAGAGGAAGACTTGAAGATTGCAGTGAAGAAGGACAGAGAAACTATGGGTCACAGATATGTAGAAGGTGTGTACAGTGACTTGAATATGATGCTACATTGGATTTTCTCAACTTAAAGCTGTGATTACTGACTTTTAAATGTCCTGTGATACAGTTTTTAAATCTAACAATGTCGAGATGGACTGGGTCATGAAGCACACTGGTCCAAACTGTCCAGAAACTGCCGGAGATGGGCTCGTCCGACTTCGAGGCCTTCCTTTTGGCTGCAGCAAGGAGGAGATAGTACAGTTTTTCTCAGGTAAGAAAAAGACTTGCTCAGTGGTTACTTGTAAAACTTAACTGATGTAATGTTGGTGTTAAGTTTCTTTTTTTTTTCATCTTCCTTTTCTTGTTTCCTTTCTCCTATGGACACTTGCATCTGATTTTACTAACAAGTCAATATACCATAGGAAAAAAATCATTACATACCGTGTATTATTACGTAATAGAGCAAGAACATTATTTGGTATTGGATTGGTGATCAGTGAGAAAATGATGCCAGAAAAGGAAGTTAGTTTTAATTTGAAATGGATCACATATTTTAAGACTTTATGTTTAGTTTGAGGGTAGGAATCTGTTATGCAAACACCCTTTCCCATCTTCGCCCATTATGTCCATTTTAAGTCCATTTTCATCTTTCTTTCCCCTTTAATTGGATGTGATCTTGTAGAACAATTTAATTAAATTTTTAAGTTGTCTGTGCCTTATATGTAATTGACCAGTGGTGAAATGAGTCTTATTCATTGCTGGTTGGACAGGTTTCTTATGCCAGTACCATTGTTAATTTTTTTTCATGTCCTTGCACCCTTGTCTTTTATATAATTAATCTAAAATACACTGTACACCAAGTGCTAAGATTAGTTCTTAATGGGCAAACACTAATAAAACTCATCACCCACCAGGATCTTACTCTCTCTTCATCAACACACCAATACTAGCCTGATGTCCCAAACAGTGCCCTTCTCCATATTCTTCCTCTATCCTCTCATTTCTATTTTATCCCCAAAATACAGTAAATGTAAGTCGTTGAAATGGCCAGTCATTGGTTAAAAACTGAACTGGTATGTGTGATGATGTATAGAGTTTTCCATAAGTTTTCTATCTCTCTCTTTAGAGAAAGTTCTCTCTGTGATTGGGCATGTGATTTAATATGTCCCCTGCTGGGGTTATCTGTCCTTGGGTTGAAGGGTTGGAAATCGTGCCAAATGGGATAACATTGCCGGTGGACATCCAGGGGAGGAGTACGGGGGAGGCCTTCGTGCAGTTTGCTTCACAGGATATAGCTGAAAAGGCTCTAAAGAAACACAAGGAAAGAATAGGGCACAGGTGGGGATGGTTGGTTGGTTGGCTGGTTAAGTTGCTTTTCTTATGGTGTGCACCCTCAACATCTGATCCAAATGCAAAATGGACACAATGTTAAACTTGGCTAAATTAAGCATATTTGTAATATTTGCCACAAACACATACACAAATTGCCATGTTAGACATAATATGACACACATTCACAATGATGAATGGGAAGATTAGTGCTTGGGCACCATTCTTAAATATGAGCTGAATCCTGAATTAGAGTATATGCTTGATTTAAAGAATAAATGGTGTCTCAGCACTAAACATCAGTCCAGGCTGATAAATGGTAAGGAGTCTCCCTGGTGGTAAAATCAGAGGGCCACTGTACACATGGATCTGGAGCCCACTGTCACAGGTAATGCTTAGAGTGGGTTGTAGAAGGGCTGGAGCCCTCTCTGTCCCTCTAAAACCAGGACAATGGCTGTCATGGCAAGGACTCAGGACGCTCTATTGAATCAGATATAACTCACCTCAGGTAACCATAAGAAAAGTGTAATAATCAATAAGGCCCTTATTAATTTGGACAGCTTCAACACTGAAACTTAAGTAGTTATTTTTATCTACTTTATCAACATCTACAATTAAGTACTCAAAGATATTATCACCAATGGACTACACCATGACAGCATCTGCATAGCCCAGTGTCATCAGTATTGAGCACATGCAGCCTTGCCTGGTTCATTCCCCCGTGCACTCACTGTGGTATCTCTATGCTCTTAGGTACATTGAGATCTTCAAGAGTAGCCGTGCTGAGGTGCGAACCCATTACGAACCCCAGCGGAAGCCAATGGGCATGCAGAGACCAGGCCCCTATGACCGGCCATCTGGCGGTCGCGGCTACAACATGATGGGCCGAGGGGGATCCTATGACAGAATGCGTCGTGGAGGCTATGGAGGAGGTGGGTGTTAAGTGAAGCTGAGGGGAAATCTGATTTTTAGTTGTAGTAACTTGTGCAGAGGTGTATTAAAAATGACTTGTCAGCACGGTAACATTAGAAAGACCCTGTGCTGTCCTGGTTGTTTATATTTAGGTGTATCAGATGGACGGTATGGAGATGGCGGCTCTTCCTTCCAGAGCACAACAGGTCATTGTGTCCACATGAGGGGTCTGCCTTACAGAGCCACAGAGACAGACATCTACAATGTAAGTCAGAGGAATGACTCCAGAATATCTTAAATGACAACTATGGTACCTCGCTGACATCCTCTTGACCGTTGCATATTGCAGACATCAACCTCACAAATGTGTGAACTTTTTTCTTTTCTTAGTTCTTCTCGCCGTTGAATCCAGTACGTGTCCATATTGAGATCGGCCCAGATGGCAGGGTAACCGGGGAGGCAGATGTAGAGTTTGCAACACATGAGGATGCTGTGGCAGCCATGTCCAAGGACAAAGCCAACATGCGTGAGTTTAAAATCAGTGACTACCTCTTCCACCACGTATATGAGTAGATTTTCTTAATGACATTCATGGTTTCTGTGTGTCTCTCTCTCTGCTCCTTTAGAGCATCGCTACGTGGAGCTGTTTTTGAACTCAACAGCAGGTGGCAGTAACGGAGCTTACGGCAGCCAGATGATGGGTGGCATGGGTGAATATCAGTAATGGAGATTATGAGACTGGTGGTGTCAGTTGTCCAGTTGACAGAGCTTTCATACAAGCACAAAATCTTTTTTGCATCGATTCATTGTTTTAATCTTTCAGGGTCTGTTCACAATCGCAATTTTTTTTGCAAAACGAGTAGCGCACAACAAACTACACCATGTATGCAGTAATAGTGATGCATGTAATGTCTCCTGAGCCTGATGTCATCTGTCCTCTCCACAGGGAACCAGTCATCTTACAGCGGTGGGCAGCTAAGTTCAGGGTACTCGGGTGGATACAGCAGCCAGGGCAACATGGGCGGCTACAGTGACTATAGTGAGTGTCAGCTCTGCTATGTTAGATTTTTTCCTACAACCAAATGCATTTGTCAATTGACTGGGTACCTTTCAGTTCATTTTAGATTTTAGAGGGGTGTTACCTACCCCTGGGACACACAGGATGCGTGAGCAGTGCGTGTGCGTGGCCTTACTGAACTGCTGCGTCTCAGCAGCCTGCAGCTCCAGCGCAGCACCACAGCCCTACTGTGTTTTAACAACTTTCTCTTTGATAAATAGCCTACCATAATCATATTTGAAACCCTCAAATGTACTGATTTCAGAAAAAAAATTGTCGGGAAATAGGTCATAAAAGCAGATGAACGGGTTTAGTTCGGTCCATATTTGCAAGGGCTTTTAATGTGAAAGCGTACCGGAAGTGGTTTTCATGTCCGTAAACAGGGATGAACACTCATTGTAGTGCCATGCTAGTAGATATGTAAATATGGATGTATACAGGTCATTTCTTTGTCTCTTTTTGCTGAGAAACGCAGGCGTCGCGGTAAAAATAGGCGAGACTCCAAATCTTTAGATGACGCAGCAGCTGCCTTGCAGGACTCTTCCGTGAGACGCACTGCTCACGCTGGCAGTGTGGCTGCTGTAACTTGTTTCTACGGACGCCGAAATGAAAACCAACAAGTCATGCCACGCACACGTGCTGCTCACGCAGTATGTGTGAACCAAGGGTAACAAGCACTCACCAAACGCCTCCGGACACAATTAGATTAACCAATGAGAGCAGACAAGAGAAAATTGGGGCCTTGCTTGATACAATTCTAAACTGAGGAAAAAAAATGGCGGTCTGGTCACAAACGTAGTCAAATTATATCTAAACAGTACACCAAAATGTGTCCTTTGCAAGAAATAAGCAGTAACAAAATCATGACTTACATTTGGTAAGTGATGCCCAGTTTGACAGTTTGATCTGAGTTTTGTCAACCTGTTGAACTGCGTCAGCACAACCAATTAGGTCAATAAATGTAAGACTTCTAATCTGGACTGATAAGACTCCTCTGTCAGTTGAATCAAACTGGCCCCATTTTAGCTTAGCGGTTTTGCTTGGCCCAATATGGCCTTGGTCAAGTGGTCCCATCCGCCAGAACGAACAATGAGTCTGGCAGATCTGTCTGCTTTCCTGGCTTCTTAATTTATTACTTGTGTATTAATGTGCACCCCAGCTGTGCTCTGGTTATCTTGAGCCCATGGGACAAAACTTGAAGGATACAGTGCAGCATCTTTCTTTGTATGACTCCTTGATGAACTCCACGGTCCTATAGTGTGTATTCTTTCTCTTGTTAGGTAATCAGGGCGGAATGGGAAGCAGTTACTATGGCGGCGGTGGAGGAGGAGGAAGCAGAGGCTCTATGAATGGACTGGGAGGGGGATGGGGAATGTAGATTTGTTTGTCTGTCTTTTTCCCCTTAATTTGATGTTTTTTAACTCCACATTTTGCTGGAAAGTCCGGAAATGTAAGTCTCACCTAGTAAAATAGGGTAGGGTCAGGTGAGGTTGTAATGAAAATAAGGAGGGGTAGGGTTTGTATTTTTTTTTTTTTTTTTTTAAAGTGAATGTTCTCCAGAGTGTGAGATCGTCCAGTGTCACGAGAACTGTCAGAGAGAAGCGCTGTTTGTCTTTGCCATTCCTCACAGATTTGACTCATCACAGAAACCGTGCTTTAAACTTTCATTACCAGGAAGTGTGTTCTGTGTTTCCGTTCTCCAAGCACTTGGCTGTTCCTCAGAGTTAACTCATCCTGTGCTGGTAGCTTTAACCTTAATTTCCATGTCTGTGTGCATGAACAAAAATCAGAAAATGTCTGTCTTCTGATGTTTAGACCTTATTACATCTTTTACGTAGTGTTAAGCATCTTTTTTTTAAAAAAAAAAAAACTCAGTTAAATGTGAATCTGATTTTGAGACTTCACAAGGTCAGAGCATGTTTTGTTTCCTTATGGTGTGACTGATAGGGCGTTTTCTCTGGACGAGCGCTACATCAGCAACAAGTGATTTTCAAATTTGCTTACATGAAGGTTTCTACTGCTTCAAACTGCTATTTGTATTTCCTGTGCACAAAGTGAATAAACTAGTCTGGAATATCTAATTGAAACAAGCATTGCAAAAAGATTTTATTCTTTTATGAAATATCTAGATTAAAAAAAAAGAACTTTTGGTCACCGTTCCCAAATTAAGAAAATTGCTTTGTAGCAGTTGACACAATCCACAAAAGCTTTTTGTTGTGATACATTCTAAAATAGTTCATTTTTGTTAACATTCTACAGTCATTTACACAAGAAGTTTGCATGTATCCAGCAGTGGGGCCATAGTTGCAAATGTTGTCGCAGATGCTTGACAAGCTGAACAATATCAAAGTGAAGTACAAGTTTTTTTTTTTATGAACCAGCAACACAATTGATCCTCAACGCAGCTGCAAACCAACAGTAACTGAGGGAACCACAACAGAATAATTTATCCATGGTTTGAATTAGTAAAACTACTCATGTTTTAAATGGTAACTTTATCAAGTGCCAAATTAACATCGATCACAATTATTCTAACCTATTTCAACCTCTAAGCAATGTCGAGTCTCCTTAATGCACGCTCAGC
Organism: Naso thynnoides; assembly: GCA_029783665.1. Lineage (NCBI taxonomy): Eukaryota > Metazoa > Chordata > Actinopteri > Acanthuriformes > Acanthuridae > Naso > Naso thynnoides. Next base: position 8,970,164 of record JAQLOL010000026.1, on the reverse strand, counting down.
ATCACCTGTATTAGCCCAACCCATCAGTGCTAAAAGGCTGCCCCTTATTTAATACAGATGAACTGATGTTCCTGAATTTCAGGCAACGGTGAAAACTGAACACCAAATCACATTTCCATAAGATTTGATGACATTTAAGTAGAAGTAACAATAGTTAAAAATCATAATGGATGAGTTTATGCAGTGTTAGAAAGTTCTTGTAGAAACTTTTGAAGCTTGCAGGTGTGTTTTGTTGTTTTGTTTGTCAGGAAGCTGTGGAGGAGCTTCTCTGCAGCAGGAGGGAGTGACACATGTCGCACACCCGCACAGGCCGAGGGTACGAGGGTAAGGCCAGCTCATTACTGGAGCAACTGTTGCAGTAGATGTCCCCACAGTTTCTGCAGTGGTGCTGCGACACACAAACATAAACAGCTCGTTGACATACCTGTGAGGGTGAAAAACAATACAAGCACAAGTAAAATGCATCGGAGAAGAGCCTACTTTTCTGCGTGCAATGGAGAACTCCTTCTGGCACTGCTTGCATTGAGTGGCTTCATCATCTTTCAGCCAGGCGTGGCCCTTAAGAAACAGAAATAAAAAAGCTCTCAGAATTTTGTCATACTTGCACATCTTCAATTATACTGGTTCAATATCATAATTTACCTTCAGAGCTTTGTTGACCTCCTTGAAGTCTTCCATCTTAAGTTTAGACCTTTGATAAAGAAAAAGACAACGCAAACCTTCAGTTCATGATGTGATAAACATTATTAAGGAAAAAAAAGATGACAAAAAAAGTAGTACTGACTGGCTGAGGTGTAGCCCCATCTCCTGTAGAGCCTGCTCCTGCTGCTCACACTTCTCCTGCAGCTGCTGCTTCTCCTGCTTAAGTTCCTGCAGCTCCTGCATCATCAATTCACAGCACACAATCAGCTCAACATCGCAATACTGTGCAGGTTTGAAAGAGCCAAAATAAAACGGACAGTGTTATGCCAAGGCTGTTGTACAACCTAAATTTCTGCAAATACACTGAAAATATTGAAGTACTACATTTGTAAACGCTCAGACAGGAGCTACTCAAACTGCAGCATCTGATCAAACTAATTCTGGAGCAGGTTTAAGATTGAACCCTTGATGGCTACGACAGAGTCACACTTTTAAAGCTGTAACTTGGTGGCTGTCTGATAGTTCTGAACATTCTCATTTCAGTTCCGTAAATCAAATTGTGCAGCATATATTTGTGAGGAGGTCTGGATAAGGAATAAGAATATTTGATTCCTCTAATATGACTTTCAAGCTTTGTGTGTGTGTGTGTGTGTGAGAGAGAGAGTGTGAGTGACAGACACTGACCGTGTTCAGGCCCTGGAGTTGTTGCAGCTGTGTGCGCAGCTCGATGCTGTTGTCCTGTTCCCGCTGGAGAGATTTCTGCAGGCTTTGTCTCTGTTCCCTCTCAGCACGTAACTCGTTCTCCAAACCAAGCCTGAGAACAGAAAGAAAACACTGCGATTACCAAAAAATTCCATTCCATTCACTTTTCAGCATGTTGAAGTTAAGGTGGTCTGGAAGAACACTACAGCTAGACCTTCTGCTTCTCCACTTGTGCTCTGTATTAAGACTGTTACAGGGTTTTTTTTCTCCAATTAGGGTCATTTCAGAGAGCACGTGTTCCTATTTGCTGCTCTATGCTGTGCTTCTTGGCAACAGGCGATGTCGCTGCAAGCTGATTGGGGAGGGTCTAGCATAGTTGCGTCCTTAAGAGTCTCATGCAACAGCTAGTCGAGTTCCAAACATTGCCTACCTCAGCTTTAATCAAAATAAGCGCATACTTGGACTCAGGCAGTGCATGTTACACGATTTGAACATGTTTGACATGAATGCCAGGTTGTTTTTTTTTTATTTAGACTCATTTTATGTATGAAGAGAATTAATAAATACACTTGCAATGTGACAACTGAAAGGATTTCCAATTTAACATCGGCTAAACTATCTTTTTATACCAGCTGTTGTCATGTTCAAAAACTAAGCTTACCCCTTCAATATTAAACTTGGAATGCGTTCTTCAGATAGATATATATTAGCATTTGACCCCCGTTAATTCTGACTTAATTTTTCTTAAACTTATACATATTTTCTTCCTGTAAATATTTGATCTTGGTTACACTTTACAGCTGTGGCTGATACTCAAGATGTGAAAGAGCTTTTTGTATGTCCTGTGCACCTTTCTACCTACAAAGACTTCTTATTTTCCTTCTTCAGGCAAACTAACCCTAAATTATAAAATGTAATTTTCATATTTGTAATCACTCTGTACTTCTGTGTAATGCTCATGGTTCAGTAGTTTGTGAGCTTGTGTTTTACAGGTTTGATTATTTTGTTTTTTAAAATTGTGTGTCTTCACCTCAGTGTGTCCAGGTCAGTGAGTTGTTTCTGCAAAGCCTCCACTTTTCCCTCCAGCTCCACCTTCATGTTTTTGTCTGACTGGTCACTTTGTTTGCGCTCTTGCTCTGAGTTCTGTAATCTGCGACATAAACGACAGAGGAGAAGCATGTTGATTGAGGTGAAGATCATTTCAACACACAGACACATGTACAACACAGACCTCTGCTCGAGCTCTCGCATGGCTTTCTCCATTTCTTCCATCTTCTGCTCCAGCTGAACGGCCTCCGCCTGCTTCTTTTCTGCTTCTCTTTCAGAGTCCTTAAGAGCCACATAGACTGTGTTATTGTGCGTTCCGTCTGAATGGGTTTACAAAAGGGAAGAAAATGTGTAATCACATGTGACTACCTGAGCTTTATGGAACATTTGCAGGTTTAGAGTTTTGACTTGGTCAAGTTGGAGCCGCAGGGCTGCTAGTGTGTCCTGTTTCTCATGGGTGTCCTTCTCCAGCAGCTTCATGGCCACCTCCATCTCCTGTTTCAAACCCACCTGCAGCTCCAACTCGTGCTCCAGCTCCTGACACCATGCAGTGCAAAAAGTAATGAGTTAACTTTAGATCTCAAGTTGAATCAGTGTTTCTCAAACAGAACTCACTGCTGGCTTTTTTATGTCCTCACAATTAAGTATAAAGACTTACTGTACTTCGTTACAGTAGGGCTGCAACTAACGGTTATTTTCATTAGTGATTATTCTTCTGATTATTTAAACGAAAAATCATTTATCCCTTGAAACGAAATATCAAAAAAGTGCTAAAAATGTGCTGCTTAATTTCAGAGAGCCTAATGCGACGTCTTTAAACCGCTTCTTTAGTCCAAACAGCAGCCCAAAACACAGACTCCTCATGTATGATCATCAGTGACACAGAGAAGCAGAAAATCTTCACAATTAGGAGGCTAAACCAGGAATATTTTTACTTGTTCATTTATAAACTGACAAACGATTAAATGATTACCAAAATAGTTGGCGATTAACTGTCTACCAATCAAATTCAATTAATTGTCGCAGCTCTACATTAGACAACGCATCCCACCCAAATGGATCCTCAGCCTTTTTCCTTCATCCCCCACAAAAAGCAGCACAGAGCCACTAAGACACCTTGTATTACCACATGCATGATAATTCTAAAGCTATAGCCTGTTGACGCCTGACCTGGCGAATGCGCTTTTCCTCTTTGTACTGCTTCCAAACCACGTTGTACATCTCATCCAGGCCCTGTCGAGTCTGCTTGTACGTCTCCAGCTCCACCTGGCTGTCCTGAAGGGCTGCCTGGAAAACCAAACACATCATCCAGTTTGGGTGTTTTGTGTGTTTTTAGATTAGGTGTGGTTTAGTTGCAGCTACTTGTGGGTGCTTTCTGACCTCTTCCTTTTTCTGATTTGAATGCAAGATTGACTCATTCTCCTGTCTGAGCTGTTCCTGTTCCTCTCGCAGAGAGTTGATTCTGTCTGTTGCTGCAGTCAGCTGAGGATGTGAAAAACACACAGTCATCAGTCAGGTGAAACACGCCCAATGTGCACAGACGCTATCCTGACAGAGAGGAATGCCTTGTTTTTAGATGTTTGATTTAAACAATATGAGCTGTCACACCCTTAAAAGTACAAGCGCAATCACACAACAGCTCACACACATCTGACCTCCTCTACAAGTTTGCTGTTGGTCTTTTCTAGAGAGTCCATCTTGGCCTGAAGGTCAGAGACGGTCCCACTTAGATGACGATTTAACTCCTCAATGTAGTGCTTTTGATCTAATATGGCTGTCATCTTAGTATCACTAAAAGAGAAATAATAAAACAGTGGAGGTGATCAAATGCGAATAATAACAGAGCAGTTCAAAGCATACTGAAAGACAGTGTAGCACTCACTCTTTTGGAGCTTCACTATTGGCAGCGTCTTTCAAATAAAGGGAGAAGTCGATGACCCCCACCTGAACGGGACAGAGACGCTGGTAACTTTGTATTCTGATCAACGGGGATCAGCAGTGGGATGTGTCGGCCCTCGAAACCTATCAGCGCTCACCTGAGTGTCAAGATCCTCGCCTTTAATGCAGAGGTTAGCGTCAATTACGTTTAGGCCCACCAGCAGCCCCCCCATCACCGCCCCCTCCTCCTCCACCATCAACGCTCCAGGGTCATAAAACTCACTAGGAGGAACCAAGAGGGAAAGCGAAAGAGAATAAATGTGTGGATATTTAACTGTCACCTAAAATCATGGAAACATTCCAGTATAATAAACCTGCAGTGTCAAGTTCATACAGCCAGTCATGTTTACTAACCTCAGGAGGTCTTTGCGATCCAGCAAAGCTTTCATGTAGTCAGCAACTTTCTTCTGCATTAACGCTAAATGCAGCCAAGCCCTCGCTCTCCCCAAACCAGTCCTTAAAGAAAAAGAAGAAATATAAAAAAAAGCAGCAGCAATTAAATTGAACTGAAAATAGGAATACTTTGCATGTAGGCTTACTGTAAACAGTTAAGTATGCATACTTGATTCCGGGCAGATCTCTGGCACTTGTGGCAATGTTTACAGACTCTGGACATAATTTCTCAACCAGTTCCAGGGGTCCCCATATGGACTTGTTCTGACCAATGAAGGATTTCTTGGCTGAGATAAACAGATAGAATAAGAAAGTGATTTCTGCATGGTGGTACTGACATGGGATTAGATCACTTCAAGTAAAAACTATTCCTCTCACACCTTTCAGTCCATGTTTGAGGCAATGCTCCAGCACGACGAAGAACTGCTGCAGGGTAGGGTACTCGGAGTCGAGGGTCCTGCCCAGACTCAAGGAGGACTGAATTAATACTTTGATGCTGAGCTTCATCATGCTGAGAAGGTTGGACCTCTCTATTGACATGGAGTCTTTCGGGGGCAGAACTGTGGAAAAACGCAAGGCAAAGAAAAAGCACTGAAAAGAGAGACGTCTAACAGCTGTAGATTTATAAAGTGATACTGTGCAAACTAGAATCCGTAAAATGCAGATTAACCACCAACACAGTGAGTGCAAAGAGAGGAGCGTGACCCCCCTGCACGTCCATCAACCCATGAAATCAAGGTTTTGCACTTTAAGACACGTGATTTGACCGCTGACAGCTTTCAGTTAGCTGTCTACTTAGCTTAAACTGTTTACTCATGTCCAAGAAGGACAAATGAGAAATAACTTGAATTAAATGTTAATTGTAGTCACAGCCCACCTGGAAGCTTTCTTGGAGTGTTGTTGAAATCTTTTTCGGGCTCCTGTTCGGTTGGGGAGCTCGGAGCCGACCCCTGTGAGGGATTTCTCGGAGCAGCAGCGTAGCTCATCCCGCTGCTAATCGTCTCCGTGGCCTTACGTGCCAAAGACAAGAGAGGAGCCGACCAACTGTTCTCTGCCGCCGCCGGGGCCGACTTCTCTGCGTGGTCCGGCCCGTCGCTGACGCCGGACTCACTGTCCGTGGCGCCTTCGGAAACTTCGGGCTCATTTAGCTGCTGTTTTGCTTCGCCATCTCCAACAGCTGTGTTTACTTCCTCTGACTCGTCGGCCATGTTTGACCCCCTCCCCACGCCCCGAGTGTTCACGTGACCACAGCAGAGCAATCACGCGCGCTGTGAGAACTTTATTCTACTTCTTTGGATTCATCGAAGCCCCGGAAATTATCCTAATGGCGCATTACCGCCACCTACTGGACTAAATCGTAGAGAGCAATAGAAAATAGATCTGTCTGCTAAACCTGTTTCTTGTCATAAACCGTATATTGATGCGTTCACAGAACTTGAAACAAAGTAAAATATTTTAGAGATATAGTCCTCATTTAAATATGTCATGATATATAGTTAAAGAATGCACTATATACATAATGACTCAACTTTTCCATATCCAATAAAGATCTATATTAAGGTGTACTTGTGGCAGATAATTTTGAAATGTTCAAGCCCTACCCTAAAACTGCTGAAACGAAACATGATTTGATATTGTTATTCGTAGTTTTTTTCTGACCTCTAGCCCATAACAAGACGTAAAGTGCATTACCCAACAAAGGTGTTCTTCATATTGTATTTTTCTATTCGTTTCGTGCATCAGAACTCTGGAGCAGCGTCCTTTCATTTAGGTCCCACCGTAATTTGAACTCAGAAGTCCGGATTCAAAGTCTGGAGTACTATCCATCATACCACGGAACCAGTGTTTAGATATAGCGGAGCGTACAACATAGATACACTGCACTGATGCAGTGGTTGTCATTTGGAAAGAGCTGTTGCTGCGCCATTGGCTTTTCCCATTCTTGTTAGCGGGGTGGCAGCTGATTGGTTGTTGGTGGGATTGTTGATAGACATACACACCGCGGTTGGCTGTCACTAGTCGGCTCAGTCTGAACAAACAGGTGAGGCAGAGCCCAGACGTGTCAAGGCTCAACCCTACAAAAAACATTGTGTACGTGCAGAAAAGGGTTTCTGTCAGAAGTGGGATTCGAACCCACGCCTCCAGGGGAGACTGCGACCTGAACGCAGCGCCTTAGACCGCTCGGCCAT
>JAQLOL010000026.1:8853093-8910814 GCA_029783665.1 Naso thynnoides | reverse complement strand
CAATTAGATGGACAGTTACTGGCATGCAGATGCAGCACTGGTTCATGAAAAAACTTGAAGAAGCTTATTATTACAGTTTGGGGTTTTTTGTTGTTTTTTTTTAACCTTTTTACTGAAAGCTATTTAAAATGAAGTGAAGTACAGTACAGTTACTTCCAAATACTCAGAAAAGTTCAAGTACACAAAAAGTTAGTCAATTACAGTAACTTGAGCAAATGTAAGTTGTTGCTTTTCATCCCTGCATAGTATATTGGAAAGATTACCATGTGATATAAATTACAATATTTTATGGTGCGAAGAAGAGTGAAGGAGACAGAGGGAAAAGAGCAGCGGAAGAAGGTGACTACGAAAAAGTTAACAAGTCAAGGAAGGAGAATGTGAAAAAGGTAAAGTGAAAAGAAGGAAGAAGGGTAAAAAAAAGGAAAAGAAAAATAAGGAAGGTAAGAGCAACACAAGGAGAGGGAGGAGAAGAGCAGACAAGATAAGGTATGGTTCTTTAAAAGAAGCTGAAATGTCATTTTAATGACAAGATTTTAGAAAAAAACATTTTATACACCCCTGACCAAGATGACAAGATGGTCCACTACACCCTTTGCCAGTCGTCAAAATACATAAACCATAATTGTCCCTTTTTAAAAATTTCTTCTGATAATATTTAATGATTTTCGTACACTGAATTGGAAATGTGTCCGGTTCATTTCAGAAATCTGGTCACCTTAACATACCTGCTCAAGTTGTATAGTTCAAGAATCGTTTTGGACGCAGTTAGTGAACCTTTAAAAGATTTTGAAGCTGAAATTTTGAGGAATGATACATAATGACATAATATTGCTTTAGCATCGGTAGCTGAGACTAATTTCTCTCAGGATGCTATTTACAATAAGGGTCTCTAGCCAGACAGAATAATAAATGTCTGACAATGACCAGACATTTACCTCATGATCTGGTCCCCTCCCTTCGATTGATACATCACACACACACACAGATAGTCATGGATAGACTGACTCGAACACAAAAGTTCTCCTTTATTTCTCTCTGAGTAAGCAATACAGTCATCGCTGGCTAGAATTTCACTTTTACAAACGATTGGCATTTAATCTATGGCAGCACAACCAGAGGGCAGTCACTGGAAAATGTCAGGAAGCAGATTACACATTTTATTCCAAAAAAACTTACTTATCATCACCAACAACTCTGTCTCTTATCTAGTAGCCTGGCCCATGCCACCTACACTTTTCCACATTCCTGATATCAGAAAGACAATGTAGACGACTTTTCCACTGACCAATCAGGCCCCCCACCCTACCCCAGTGGATCCAAATCAAACGGGGTACTGGAGTCAAACTCACCCACTCACCCTTGGGTGTGGCATGGATGATGTGACTCCTGTAGTGTGTGTGTTTTCACCGTGTGTGTGTGTTTCCTCACAATGTGGGGTAAAAAGTGGTCACAGAACCATAACAAAAACAGACGCACTGGAAAAAGCTCAGAGCTGTTCTGATGATGTAATGGTGTCTGTCTTGTGTGTATGATTGGAATTCAATGTAGTCACACATGATGTGGGGTCTGGAAAATGTTAATTCATTTTAAAATGGTTATAAAGAAGAAGCTACATTATTATCTTTACTAATTTAAAACACAAATGCACAAGTGATTTACAGCAATTATCACTGTTATAATGGCCCCAAAAGACTGATGACACATTTAGCAAGCTGACAGCAAAGTCAATCTGTGCTGGAATTTGTTTCAAGAAGCAGATTGTATCGCAGAAATTGTAAAAACAAAACAAACAAACAAAAAAAACTTTGCAGAAACAGGTCTTTTATGTCAGATTTGACAAGGTTCTGAGTTTAAATTAAATAACTCTGTAAAGCTGCATCTTGGATTAGACCTAAAGTGTGTGGAAGTGTGTGTGTTTGTCTGGAAGTTTGTATTAGGTGTGCCAAGAGGTTTAGATTGTTGTGTGTTTCTAGGGTGTGTCTAATCATTGTGCAGGTTGTGACTATACAGGATGATGGCAATAAACTTAAGCTTAATATTTCATTCAGTTTCAGACTAAGTTGTAGGGAGATGGCTAGGCTTAATTGTATTGTCGCGAAACTGTCATAAACATCGGGTCATTCTGAATTTACATTATTTTGGAAACTATGTGTTATCACGGGTGCTGTTGCTAGATGCGGTTGCTGTGCAATGATTACTTTAGTACTGATAACCTTGGCAGCCACCTTTCTCCTCACATAGAGTTTATGACTTGCCATAGTTACACATTCAGTGCCCTACTCAATGACATGTTGGCATTGCTGTGTATGGATTAAGCCCATTTCTTTCTAATCAGTGAGATATGTAGACCTCTCTCTTCTGGTTCGGTAGGCATTCTTAATGATAAAGAGTTGTGGATGTGGGTATTTTTTAAAAGTGTTGGTGAAGTAGATTTCCAGTGCTGAAAATGACCAACCAGAAACCACACATTTTGCCAGGTGTGACACCACCTCCAGATGTAAATAAACAGGCTGTGTTTTAAGGGGCTTTTGAGTAGCGTCCTTCAGATGAGTGTTTTGTTCCAATTCAGCCACACAACCACATACATACACTCTAAAGCCCCTCGCAGCTACTGGACCTCTCATTAGTTTTACTGCCATCCACATCAAAGAGAGGGGAGAACAATTTTGTTCGTTTGAACCTACAAATTAGGTCCTGGGTTCAGTTAACAGGGTCAGGTTTTGATTAAGAAACCATTTAAATGTTTCACTTTGATTGGGTCTTCTCAGGAAAGGTTAGAAGATTTAAACATACCTTCAGGACAGGACTCTCTCAACCGCTCTAATGGTCTTTGGCACCCTCCAGTGGTCATAACAGTAGGTTGCAATGTATTGCTACTCATTTATATTAATGGACAGGAGTTATTGGACTCTGAGTATCAGTATTTTCTCTATCTCATGGAAATAATGGTATTTTTCCAGTAACCTCCATTTCATGTGACCTTAACCCCAAATCAATACCAAAACCTAAATTGATGTTCATTTGACAGCTGTACACTGTATACAATAGTGGCTACTGCCCTCTAAAGGCAGAAAAGTCCTGAGTTGCAGCTATATAAAGGGCCTCCCAGCATAGCTTGTTTGAAGCAGTGGCACATTCTGTGAAGAATCTTGCAATAACTTTACCACACTTTCCCTCCATAGCCTCTTGTAGCTGTCAGTCTGATTAATAGATTGTAAAAACAAATATTTGGTATAATATACAACACATTGGAGTGCAGCCTTTTTAAACTGAATATAAATTTAAGGCAGTGATGTAGATGTGCCTAAGCCCAAAAAGTGAGGACAGAGTATGAGCAAATGCACTGCACTGTTGTTTCTGAAAGCAAGTCAGTAATTAAATATATTGCCATATAATTTGAAGGTCTTGTAAGACTCCGTTAGCTCAAAAGTAGCATGTTTGTTGATATACAATATTTAACACTCAACTTGCATGATCTAGCTGGTGAATAAATGCTGACACAGTGAACTGCTGAAAGAATTTATAAAAAAATTGATGAAGGCATGCAAAAAGAGAAATGCATGTAGACATATTTTATTGGCATTGATATTGATCATGTGCACAAACTTGCTCATCCAATATAAGAGAAACACAATAACAAAATAAATATGAGGTTCTTTTGAAACAGTATTTTCAAGTTTTTGGAGATATTTCTTGTTAAAGTACAAATCAGTGTATTAGTAAAGCTATTGCTTTATAGTCCCTGTGCATCACAGGTGAACTTATAGTATGAAGTTCTAACCCTGCAGCAAAAATGAAAAATATTATTTCATTCAGATCATTTAGATTTAGGTAAGAATCTTAAGAACACACCATAAAAAAGGCACATGATCTTCTGTTTTCAAAACCATTACCTCAAGAATCATATATCTTGTTCTTTTAAAGCAGCCTAGCACTGAACAAGCAGCAGCAAATAAACAACAACCAACCAAAGAATTTCTGTCTTCAGTTGCAACGTGAAAACTCAAATAACATTACAGGCTAACATTAGACACCCCCTTTATACACTGTGTATTTAAAACCCAACAGGCTCCAGGAAGGCGGCCTCTATCCTCTATTTCAGGACCTTTTCCCCCCTGTTGGGGGCAGGTTAGGGGGATGTTTGTGGTAGTAGTCTGGCGGGGTGGGATTGGGACTCGCATTCATCCCTGTAGGGACATAATACATGCTCTCCAGGTAGCTGTGGTCCAAAGGTGGGTGGTTCTGAGGCTCTGGCTTGGATGCCTGACCTGAGGAATTCCTGTAGCTGACCCCAGGCCCACTTGGGTGCATTGTTGTTGCAGCAGAGGCCTCAGGATATCGGGGTGGCTGTGGATGAGCTTGGGGAGGGGCTGGAGGAGGAGGAGGAGGAGGAGGAGGTGCATAGGGCATGTACTGAGGACCAGGGGCATACATGTTGGGGTTGTGGAGAGTTGGGTAGGGGGCTACTGAAGGGGGATACAGGCCAGACTGTGACATTGCTTGCTGCGGGATGAGCACTTCCACATACTGGCCAGTCTCTGGGTCAAACAGCATTTTCCTAAGGGGCTGTACAGGCACCTCAATGTAAAAATACTTCCCTGTCTCAGGATCCAGGAGCACTCTGCGAGGTGTCTGTCCATAGCTAGTTTCTGAGTACAAACTCGAGCTATCTCCCCCATATTCAGACCCATAGGAAGGCCCAAGGCTTTGAGGGCCACATAGGTACTGAGGATCCATAGGAGGAAGACCAGGAGAGTGACTGTGACCAGGGTCACTGTAAGGAGCCCCAGCTATGACTGGCTGTTGCTGGGGAGATCTGTGGACAGGTAATCGTCGAGGATCAATATGCTGCGGCGGCTGCAAAGCACGGTCACCAGGGCAGGCTTGTATGACAGAGGGGTGGGGAGGGCATGGAGGAGGCTGGTGGAGATGCTGATACATGGCAGGTGGCTGACTTGGACCAAGAGGACTTGATTTGGGAGAGTTGGGCTGGTAGCTCATCTGCTGAGGGTCAGGTCTGCACTGGTGGGGACGGAGAGAGGGCTGAGCCAAGGGATACGACTGTGCGTGTCCTGGAGAGTGCGGAGGTGCAGGAGGGGTAAGGTTATGGGGGCTGCGGTGATGGTGAGGAGGGTTTAGACCAGGATGGGAAGGACAGCCAGCAGTGCAGGAACAAGGAGGAGGGCGGGAGGAGGGTTGGTAGCGATTTGACCTTCTTGAAGTCAGATCTGGGAGCATGAGAGGACTGAAGCTTTCTCTTTCATCGTAGCTTGGAGGGTCATCTGAGGCATAGAAACGCAGGTTATCCGTTTTCTGTGGGTGCTCACTGGAGACTGATCTGCGGTATGGTTGGTGTGTGTATCCTGGCAATTGTACTGTGGAAACAGCAGCAGCTTGTTTTGTATTGACTGAAGTAACGGACATAGCTTGTTCACAAGGGTATGTTGTCCTGGGAACCTGTGGTTGGCTGTCTGGGTCCAGAACAGCTGGCTGGGTTGGCTGGTTGGCTCCAGCTGAGGCAGGTCCAGGGACCTGATTTATTTCAGGTTCAGTAACTGGACCTGGACCGGGGGCTGGTCTTAAGGCTGAAGCTAAGGTTGTGGGCCTTTGAGGTGAGGCCACTGGCTCTTGCTGTCGACCTATGTCATGAGATGTCTCTGAGGGGACTGTAAACTGGTTTGAGAGATTGGAGACGGTGATTGCAGTTGTTTTGCAAGGTGGAGGTTTTAGACTGGAAACTGCCGATACTGCCAGTTTTCTTGTATAATTTGCTGTTGATGTCGACTCATTGGAGATCTTTCGATAGATTGTTGGTGAGGACACTACAATGGTTTGTGGCCTCTCCTCACCTTTCGGTTTTAACACTGATGTCGTTGTTGATTGTTTCTGCGCTTCATTTGGCATTGCTCCTAAATCTGCAGGTTTAAATTTGCAGCTCGGTTTTGGAGGCACAGCTGGCTTTTGGGAATTTTTAGCTATAGATTTAACTTCAATTGTTTGAGGCCTGTTGTTTCCCGTAGAGTTGGTAAGCATTTCTTGTTTCTGTGTTTCTTTAGACAGTGACTTGACCTCAATTGGCTGAGGTCTAAATCTCCTTATTGCAGGTGACCTTGGAGGAAAAGTGGGATCTAATCTTTTCACTGTATCAAAGTCTCCTAGTTCCTTCTGTTTAGTGGGAGGCGTAGTTTGCTCCAGTGTATTCCTTAGCACCGAAACACTGTTTTGCTCTGCAGTGTCTTTGATGGTAGGCATTGTGCTAACTCCCTCTTCTGCTCTGGACTTTGTGTGCATGCCTGTGTCATCAGACACTACCAAGGGGCCAGACATGGTAGAAGAGGAGGAGATTGATCTTTCCCTATGAGAGTCAATGCGACCTCCATCTGAAAGATTGGTGGTCTGAAGGGGAATTTCCAGGCTGTTTATATGCTTACAAGGAACCACTTTACCTCCAGCTAAATTCTGGTTGTCACCAACAACTGCTCCAATGTCAGCTTGGTAGCCTTTCTCCTTTAATAACATAGAGACTGAGTGGCCACTGCCACCAGGGGTACTTGGTTCAGGTGAAGTTGAAGCAGTTGGGACCTGTAGTGAGGTGGGGATCTCTTCCTGGGCTGCAGATGCAGTCTTAGTCTTGCTGGATCCTTCCCTTATTAACACGACAGCAGTGGATACCTCTCTTTCCTTGCTGTGCTGTTTAGGGAGGCTTCCAAGCATGGGTGGTTTTCTGTCTGTTCTAACTAGCACAGGTCTGTCCTCATTGTCTGATGATTTACGCATTTCTGCCTTAGTCTCTTGTGTGTCTGCTGCCATGTTTAGATCTTGTTGACATGACTTGGCAGTTGCTGTGTCTCCTGCAGTGTAATTCTGCCCTTTTGAAATTGAAGACTTTAGTGATTCTCTGCCTAACTCTGTGAAATGCTTTGGAGAAGCCTGAAGTTTATTGCCTAGGTTTTGTGAGTCTTTTGTGCTGCACTGCATTTTATTTTTGTCTTCTTTCCAGCAAACAGCCTTGTATTCTATTTGCATTGGCTGTGGACAAGACAGAGTATTTCCTTTGCTCTTAAAATTAGGAGATAATGGCAGTTTTGAATCTGTTACCTTCTCTTTCTGTTTCTCCTGCCTCTCCGCACTACATACCTCTTGCCTTACTTCCTTCTCTTCAGCTGCTATGACTTCTACATTTTTTTCCTCTTTTATTTCTTGCTGCCTTTCCTCATTTAAATGTCCCATTCTATTCTCACTTACATTTGATGATATACCAGCACTGGTTGCTTTGAAGGACAGATTATATGTATTTTTTACGAGGCCCCTTACATCTCTAACTTTGTGAATAGGAGCCTTAACTTGATTATTCTCACTTCCTTCTTCATCCTCTGTTTTCTCATCTACACAGCTCCCTACCGTTTCCATCCTTTCTCTGACAGACATGTCTTGGGAAGAAGTCTCAGGTTTGTTTTCTGCCTCAGGTGTGAGGGAGACATTTAAGGAGGCTTTCTTTTTCTCCAGGGCTTTGAGAGTAATCTCCTGTGTCTTTGATGTGTAGGCACCCTTGTCACCCTGTTCCAGTTGTTTATGGTCCTCTGTGTTTTCACATTCCTGGTCTCTATTTGTCACCCTGGCCTGCATGCTGCTGGCTTCGGTGGAGGAAGAAGTTCCTATGTTCCCGGCAGTGGCATTTGCTGAGTCACCACCCTCTCTTCCGTCCCATGTTTTATCCTCTTCTGCTTGTTGCACTCCAGTTCTTGACTGAATACCATCAAATGGCATTTTCAGTTCTGATTTAATATCAGATCTTAGATCTTTTGCTTTTGTGCTTTGAGAATCAGTCTCTTCACTCTCAGTCTGTGAAAAGTTTACACTTCTGCTGCTGCTGGATGAACTCGGCCTGTTACTGGATCTCACTCCAAAGCTTTTTGGTGGTTTAGCTTCATCCTTTGTGCTTTGTTCTCCTCTCACAAACAGACCCTCAGATGAAACACTATAATCTGACTGAAGACTGGAACTCAGATTATGTATATCAGGTTTAGGGGACTCTCTAAGTGTAACCACCATTGGTAGGCTGTTTTTCTCAAAAGTGGAGCTCACTTCTTCTTCTGCCTGCTCATCAGGTAATTTATCAACACTTTGCATCTTCTTGGACAAGACGCTCTTAATCAGACAGGTGGCCATCTTGGTTTTAGTGCATGTTTCATCCAGAGAAGCAGATTTCTGAAGTTTGGATTTTCTTTCAGTTTGTTGGTTGGGCTCAGGGCTGTGATCAGAAGTGTAGCATTCTTGGATTGCTGCTGGTGTACTGTGTTGTCTCACAAATGTCTCTCTGGAGCGGCTCTCTAGAGAGGGGCTTTCCACTGTCACTGGTATCCCAGGACTGCTATTTTCACTGCTTTCATCCTGTTTTCCTTCACCATTATCCTTTCTCTTCAGCTGAATCTGTCTCTTTGGTACTCCTCTTCTCACTCTTCTGGTGTCCTCTCTTTCCACAGCCACATCTATGCACTCAAAGCTGCCCATCTCATAGCACCTTGATGGATCCAGGCCATCTGAGTAATGCGCAGATTGCTGCTGGAAAGGAAGTTCATCACTGTCCAGCTTTTGAGCGGAACCACTGAAGTCAGCATAGGCCGGCCAGGCAGCATTAACCCCAGCTGAGCTCTCCTGGGTAGATGGTTGAGAAATGTTGGTAGATGAACGATGGCTGGAGTTGTACATATCAAGGTAATCAACTTCGGGGCTTGACAGGCTTTGGAAAGCCAAGTCTGTAAACCACTTCACCTCACTGTCTGCCTCATCTAGCTCACTTCCCATGCTGGAGCTGGAACTTTGGCAGGACCTGTTTACAGTCACGCGTCCAGGAGCCCTGATCTTGTTCTGGGGTGCAGGAGGTTGAAGCCGTCTGCTAGAACTGCCCCTTGTGTCTTGTTGGGAAGTAAGTCTAAGCAGACTCTGTTGTTGCTGTAGCTGTCTGGTGGCAGGCAAGCTCTCTGAAGAGGAATGCACTGTTGGCAGTCCATGACGGGTCTCTTTGCTTGTGGGAGCCGCTCTGCAACTCACAGGCCCTTTTCTATTCCTGGCATTGAATGACAGCTCAACCTGTTCCCCTCTGTAACTGGTGTCCCCCTGCCACCCCTTCCCCTTTTCAGGAGGCCGCTCCTCCCTCTTTCTCTCTCTCTGCATTTCCTTTCCCACTTGCCTCTCCCTACCTACCTCTCTGTCGTCCTCCAGCTGCATTTCCCTCTCCATTTCCAACTGCGTTCCTAGCCTAACCCAGTGGGCCTGGCTATTATTGTCAACAGGGGCAACAGTGGGGCTTTCCCTATTTGTCACCGCTTTCTTTAAATTACCACTGGATGAGGATGCTACAACCTGAGAGGGGCTATGGCTTCTGTTCTGCCAGGGTCTGTACGGTTTCTCTGGGGCTATGATGTGGACAGGTGTAAACCTAGTGAGTGGAGGAGAGGGAGTCCGTCTTCTGTTTGGATAATGGGCCATGATCTCTGTGAACCTCTCTCTGTTTTCACGTCTAACACTGGTTGACAGCTGTCTTCCCGCGTGCTCACAATTATAAGCTGATTCCAATGAGCTGCTGCTTTCAGAAGTAAGGTAATCAGTAGTGAAATGAGGTTGAGGGTTTTGCAGTCTTTGAACAGGTGATCTGGATGGAGCCTTGTGGACAGGGGAAATGCTTGGATTCCTGTCCTTGGAGGCAAGAAGATTAGGGGAAAAAGACTTGGTTTCAAAGAGAGGATTATTACAGTTGTATTCTTTTTGAAACGAGGTGGGGTCAATGGCTTGTTTTTCTTTAGAGAAGGAGGAGTTATCCTGATGGCTTGTCTCCTTTGGTGTTGCTTTTCTCTCTGTGCTCTGTTGTTGTAGTGAACCGTCTACCTTTTCCTTGCTTAAGAAAGGTGAAGTAGACACAGGTGAATGTAATGTCACCACAGGTGAACTGCTTTTGATTTCAGCTGCAACTGAATTGCCTCCCCTGTCTAGTTCAAATAAGGGTGACACATTCTCCTTTTCCAAATGTGTGGTCAGCTGTGTTTCCGTAGTATCAACAGAGGAGGAATACCCCTCAGCTTCAGGTGTATTTCTTTGAGAGGGAGTAGGCTGTGTATACTGAGGGTTACACTGTGTGGAAAAGTTTGCTGGTGAATGTTGATGATCCCTATGCTCAGGAGATTGTGCAACAGGTGATGGTTCTTTCCTTCTTTGCTGAGGTGAGGTACTTTGATACTTATCAGACAAAGGAGTTGGATATCTTGGCTCAGGTGAGGGAGTATAATGCTTTGGCTGAGGTGAAGGTGTTTGGTGCTTAGGTGGATAGGAAGTAATTTCTGGCTGCAAGACAGAGCTTGTGAAGCCTAATATATGTGGGGATTCTCGTGGTGTACCAGTAGACTCTGCTATACTGCTCTGTGTACAGTCTCGGCTTGGGGAAGGGCTCCTTGCATAAGGAGCCACAAGTGTCCTGTCAGGCTCAGGGGTGGAGAGACGAGAGAGCTCAGGAAACGGGGGAGTATCCCTGTCCTCAGGCTGAACAATAGAATAAGATATTCCTGTGATATGAGGTGATGAATTGAGGCTTCTTGATGAGGCAGAGTCAAAGAGAGGCCCTAAAACAGGAGAGGCTGACGTTTCAGCTTCAAAAGTGTGCTCTCTCCTACTGACCTCAGGTGAGGATGCTGTAATCCTAATTTCGGGTGAGGGAGTAGTATACCTGTGGTCTATGGGAGAGCAGCTGCCTGTGGCTTTAGGAGATGGAGATAAACTATAACTTACCACAGGAGAGGATGCCTGGCTCTTGATTTCAGTATGTGTTAAAATGTGTCTTGCTTTATGTGAGGGGCCAGGAGAGGGAGTTCTTGTCCTTTGGTTGGTGGGAGAAGCAGCACTGAGAAGGCCAAATGAGTGAGCCGTGTGACTTAATTCAGGTGAGACACACAACTCCACAAGCTCAGGAGATGTTGCTATTGAAATGACAGGTGAGGGAGGTGTGTATCGTGGGACAGGTGTAGACCCAGTACTGACAGGTTCAGCTGACAACCTTGCACCTTGGCTCTCAGGAGTAGTTATGCCGTCTTTTCCTGCAGTGGAAATATTTGAAATCAGCTCGGAGGTGTGGGTAGATTCTTCAGTGTCAGGTGTGGAGCCTCTGCTTAGAAGGTCAGGCAGGGAAACCCTCCCTCTTTGCTCAGAAAAGGGAGATGATGCTTGAGTAACAGGGGAGCAGGGCCTATTCTTCAGTTCAGGAGAGACCAGTGCTTCTCTAGACAGGGATAATAACTCTGTACTACTGGATGAAGGTAAAGGAGATGAAAGGAAGGTTCTAGATTCAAAGGCTGATTCTGTAAAATCTTTAGATGTTGGCACAGGTGAGGGACTGCTGTGTTGATTAAAATAACTGTTCCCTGGTTCAGGTAAGTCTTGTGTTACACTGAACTCAGGTAAAGATTGGGTGTTCTCTGATTCTGGAAAGGATGAGCTGACACAGTTCAAAGGCTCAGGGGAGGGACTTGGAGGCAAACAGTGATGTGATGGGCTGGTCTGTCTATCTTTAAAAGTGGGAGTGATTATCCTTGGTTCAGCTAATGAATGTGCTTCTCGAGGACTAGGTGGTGATGGTGAACATCTTTTGCCAACTGAGGAAAAAGATAAGGATGATGCTGTTTCCTCTAGACTCGGGGTATATGGACTGTTATGTCCAGGAGAGGGGGTGCTTTCACCAGTGTTGGGGCCTTTGGATGATGGGCAAGCTGTATTAAGCCCAGGTACTGGTGATTTGGTTTTTGGTTTGAAATTTGGGCTTCTGTCCCCAGAAATTTCTGGATGTCCTAAACCCAGTATCTCACCGTCTGATTGCCTCTTATCTGAAGCCTCGCTCTGCAACAGTGGGCTGCAAAGCCTTTCTCTTGAATCTTCAAAGCCCTCCTCTCCTTCACTGGAGCCCTGTGCTGTGTGGTAAGAGCCTGAAGAGTCGTTCAGGTCGTCCACTAGGGTTGATTCAGCAACTGTCCCGTCCACGTCCCTCTGGGAAGGGACAAAAGCCCCAACAGCAGGGCTGCTTGAAAGGGATGGTGACTCACAGTCGTCTACAAAAATGTCACACAAGCAGGTAGTTTCAGAAATTGCACTGCGCTGACTGGGGATGTTGATGATGTCGAAGATTTCAACGTGGTTGGGAGTACCGTCACGATGGCACAGGGAAAAGGTGCGGGGCGCGCTGCGCAGGAAGGAGTAGCTGTCCCCCTGGAGAGTCCAGCTGTCCATCGCTCATCCACAAGCTCCAAATTCTCACTGTGGCCAGTCCAGTCTGCTCTTCAAGCTGCTCTGGGCTGTGTTCCTGGACTGGAAATAAGATATGGTCACCTGGAGACTGTGTAGCTCATTCATTTATATCACCAGTAACACTTATAGAATATCACTGAGAGGCAAAAGATTAGAGAGGCTAAAACATGGCTTGCCAACAGAAAATGCTGCTTTTAACCCTAAAATGTTCCCAGAAGAGTGTTTGCTGATGTATTGTAAACCTCCAAATGGGGGGGACATAAATATAACTCTGACACTGTGCAATAAGAAACAGTAGCAAGCAAGCAAAAGAAATTTAGGTTAAGTTTTCCAAAAGCATTTTGTTGATAACAGAAAGTCATTGTATTTCTACGTGCACTTAAAAGCTCATAAGATTAAATCAAGACAAATATATGTATGACATGCATCTTATTTTTAATTCAAAGACTGAGATTTATTCACCTTACCAACATATGTGAAGTGACAATATTTAGATCAGCTCTGCCTTGTGCACACCCTTTATTTAAAATTTCCACACTGCATTGCTGTAAGACTTACTAGTCAGAGAGAGGGCCTTCTTCTCGTGTTAAGACAGGAAGACAGAATGAACTGGTACTGTACCTTTGGCCAATGATGAAGCTTCCCCAAGGGCATTGAGTTCCTTTGTGTTGTAATATCTGTCCCTCATCCAGCGTGCTGTCTCTCAAAATCCACAGCTGGATCCAGGATTGAGCAGCTTGGTAAAGTTCATTCTGGCGGTGCCACACTGGCTGGACAACTTCATAATGCAAAAGGCACTGCCATGTATCAGACCTAATTGAAAAAAGCAAAGAGGGGCATCTCACTCAGACCTATTACATCCTCTCATGCTCCCATCTATATCTCTGCCCCTCCCTGAGCCGGCTTCGGGGAACTGCTTACTGAGTCCAACCTTTTTTCTTCTCCAGGCTAAGGTTTGGTTGGACACTGGCTTTCCTGTGTGAGCTGGACAAGGGTGTAGCACTAGGGGTGGGTGGGTTTATAGTTAGCAGCAGGTGCTGATACAGGCCAGGACAGATGAGTGAGCCTGGAATTTGACACTTACAGCCAGCTCAGTCACAGGGCTCCTCTATATATAGACCAGTGCTATCAGAGCCAGATAGCCACAGTTTTAGCTGTTTGTCTGGGCACGTTGATGGGGAAAGAAAAAGGAAATACTGAGCTTGAGGTACAGCCCACGCATTGTCCATTTATCAATTAGATATAAGGATATAAGGTTATAATTAACATTAAAGGAAGAAGTTTGTATGCTTATGTATGTGTTTGTGTGTGTGTTATAATGCTAAGCTGTGGCACAACAGGTCAAGGGTTAACACAGACCACCCAACCTTGACAGATCACATGTAGATCTCCTGTGCGCTGTATGGTTGCTAGCAGCACTTGCATAACATCGGTGAGTTGCTCTCATGTGTTTTACCAAAGTCTGTGTATTTCATATTTCATGTATTTCAAGTTTTCCTGTCACACGACAACAACACAAGACAAACCTTTGATTAAAACTGTCAAAAGAGAGAGAGTTCATTTAATTTGTCCGTACTTATTATAGTAGCTATGACAGCAGCACTCTCTGAACCACATTAAGACTGTCTGGGCATGTTTGATGGTAGAGAGTTTGGATAAGCCCTCTGTCCCTAGTATAATACCGCATGAGATTACCATTCATTTTCAGTCATTAACTCATTCTGTGTAAGCCAATGGAAAATCTCTGATTGCAGCCTAGTTTGAATGTTGCATAAGGATATGACTGAGGGTATATTATATCTCTTGTTTCAAAGGGCTGAGAGCTTGCACTCAACACTGGATGGTTAACAATTTATCATACATATGTAATCTAACCCCATTTTTGGTCTGAATGGTCATACATTGCCACAAGTGCAAAAATTTTAGTGTGACTAGTCATAATGGGAATTGAGTCAATGACCTTGGTGGAGTTAGTGCAATATGGCTACACTCACCAGAGCTTAATTCTGTGTATACTTAATATTATAGACTCCATTTTCAAAGATATCCTGTCCATGACTTGATATTTCACTGGAGGCTTTAATGCATGACAGCAGTCTCTTAGAACAATAAAGTTTTTCAGATTGGAGAGGACATCATGGATGAATTTGCATACGTGTGTGTGCTTGGTATGAGATCCTGTAAACTAATGTACAGTAGTGCTGATAGATTTGAACCTCTGCGATTATGGCAGCAGCACAGTAGACTGGAGGAGGACTCAAAAGGAAAGAATGTCAAGCACCTCAGCAATGGTCAGCTTTAGTCTACATCACCAACAGATTAGTCACACCAGCCTGCTTAAGTCTCACCCTCAGCAATGACACCCACCCATAAACTATGCATAAACAATGCATGGCTTTAAAATAAAATCAAGGGGCTTTGCAAAGAGGCTGATGGTCAGTGTCCACATGTTGAGCAAATGTCAAATGTTGTCTGGCACAGTAATTTTTTATGCAGGGTGATAAATAAACATGGCTTAGGCTTACTTTTCAAAATGAATTACAGATACTTTTTCGGTTAGCATTCTATCTGTGGGATATGATGCTAAACAAGGGTCCAGTCTCATGACAGGTTATTCAAGTGCTAGTAAACAGTGAAAATATAAACACAAGATCACATTTCAAATCTATCTTTTCTGAACTGACCTACTTGCTCTTTTAGGATGTGATTAAATTTGCATTGCCAAGCTATATACAGGCCACATTTCTAGTTATATTATATATTTTTTTCAGTTACCAGCGATGGACAATTTTGAGGTACCTGAATACTGCAACTTCATACTTTTACATTCAAAACATATATTTGTCTTATAAATGTGTTACGCTGATACAGATGAAATTCTGTAATGTCACTGGCAGGACCAGGTAGTTTGAAGAGCTGGTAAAAAAAACCAACATATACACATACAACAGTCTCTATTGACTCAAACCTTATAGTGATGCAGCCGACCATTGCAATCAACATTGGCAACCAATCAGAGGTAGAGTAAGGCGTGCCTTGGAGGAAAAGCAGTGGGATCCATAATCAAGTGTCTTTCTGGGATGACTGGTTGGTTGATGTCCACTCTTAGTCTCAGCTGGTCCAAAAATATACAGAAGAGCCCTCTCCTATGAAACGGAAAAACAAAACATGAATCCTGTATCCAGTATCCTGTATGTGTAAAGCCTGTCTGTAAAAATGAAAAATATTCAGCATTTGTATAACTTCAAACTGCTCCCTGCTCCACTTAAGTTCCACTGATGTAGAGGGGGGGGGGGTGAATGTCTATCTCAAACTATTTGTTTTCATATGAAATCATTTACTATTTTTTTGTTTTTGTAGTTACAAGTTACAATCCCAAACCTGGCAAAGCTTCAGCAGTACTCCTGCCAATACAACAAACCTGAATATGAAATCAGAGAATATGTGAGAGTTTGAATTATCCACCTCTTGCATCTAGACTCTAGGCTGCTTTCTTTTTTTGCTCAAACATTTCTCAGATCTGATTTTTTATAACAGTATAAAGAGCACCAATCACAATCTGATCTTTTCAAATTAAATGTGGGCCACTTTCATATGTGGTCCTTTCTCAGATACAGATCAGATTTTTTACAATGCAACCTCAGTCTGAACAGTCATATTAGAATTCATGAGTTTTTTATGTCACTCATGCTTGAACTGAGTGCCATGCTGTGAGACTCTATGAAGAGGCACTTAGAAAAAAATGTGACAGCCAAAGAAAAACATCTAATCTGAGCAATAAATAAGAATATAATAATTCTCAAAGGTCTTGGATTGGTTACCCAAAGGTAAGGTGTGCTTTAAAACTGTCTGGTTAACTATCTAAAGCAAGGGTCTGCAACCTGGGGCTCTTGAGCCTCATGCGACTCTTTTGCACCTCTGCAGTGGCTTTCTGTGGCTTTGACAAAAAAAATGACACGGTAATTAATTATGGTTATATTTTTTTTTACATTATCATTATTGTATAGCAAGAGCAGTGTTTTTCGGCTTGCATGTTTTAGATGTGTCTCCAACACACCTGATTCAAATGAATGGCTCGTTATGAGACTTTAGCAGAGCTTCATAACGAGCTAATCATTTGGATTAAGGAGTCAGGAACACAACTAAAACAGGGCAGGGAGCCCTAAGAAACAGGATGGAAATACTCTCCTAAAGTCATTTTACCATTCTCTGGTTGAGAAAAATGCATTGTCACATGGAATAGTATCTGTGCTCTCTATTTGTAATTTTATCAATGAATTGAATGAGTATGAGTTGATATGTTTTATGATCTGACGTGCTGATTATGATTATGATCTGATGTGTTTTATGATCAGGCCCAAAACATTCCTAAGGGTTAACTCAGACTTAAACTGCCTTTAGTCAAAACTGAATTGAAACTAGTTTATGTTTTTTTTTTTCTTTTACTGTCTTAATGCTAAGCTGCTAAATGTTTGATTTATTATCAAAGTAGGCTACTTTATTTTTATCAGTTTTCACAAACACAAGTAGGACTAAATATACTACTAGCTACGAAGCATAAATAGCCCATTGTGAAAAAATGTATAAATGGTTATTTAAGTCTGTTTGAAATCAGCTAATTTTAGACGTTTAAAATTGTGTATCTTCATTTTGAGGCTCAGATTTGTTTTGTGGCTCCAAACAGACTTTTATTGGGGGCAAAATGGCTCTTTTTATGATAAAGGTTGCTGAATCCTTTACACCACCAACAACCCAGCTAGCATTGATAAAAATCTCCCAGTTGGTATCTTTTAGATGCGTGAAGCACCCCAGATTATTTTCAGGGTCATTCCATTTTAAAAAGGCAGCTATTGTCTTGTTTTGTTTGTTTGTTTGTTTGTTTTGTTTTGTTTTTTTAACCTTTATTTTATTTAACTTTTTTTTGTACCCACACAATATGGTTGATAATAACTGGACTGAAAGTAACATCATGACAGGCACAAGAATGAGACTCAGCAATTACATTTCTCCAGACCAGTGGCAATATTGTTGCTTTAAAATATTGTTATGGTGATGCATCAGTATCCTCACTGTGTCGACCTGCAAAGGATGAGTTTTCACAGCTTTAGACCTCTCTTACTCAAGAAGTTGTTCGGCGAAAATCATGACATACAAATTATCAACGTAGACAAAATTACTTTTATTTTGAAAGGTCCAGTTAACGCAGAATGCGACACAGGAAGATCCGCATTACGCCTGCTGGTGGCCATAACAGGCAAGTGGCTAACGCTAATGTGTGCTAACTAATTAGCAGGAGAGGTAAGTGGTGTTTATTTAAACATATCTTAAAATCCATTTTAACCTCAGCAAATGTTTAAAGCGTTGAAGTAAAACAAAATAATAAAGACAAGTAAGTTGTCATTTTCTCATGAAATTATTTGGGCCTTGTCAGTCAGCAGTTGACTAGCACATACTGGCTAAGTAACGTTAGCTGCTAGCAATTACGAGCTTTTGTAGCTAGCAAGCCACTGTTAAATCGTTTGTTTATGTTAGCTATGCGACTGCTGAACCTTCTAAATTACCGCATCGAATCAAATGAATGGTTAGCAGTTTTGCCACTGTATATTTATCATTTTCAGTTAGCAACTATTAATGCTAAACGTGGCATTTCTTTCTTGAAACAAAAACGTAGCTTGCATTTTTGTCGGTTAACGTTAGCTTTATTACCGTAAGTGCTAGCGGTAAGGGGACATTTTCTGTATCCAGCTTATAAGTTAAAGGTACATCGAGGATGTACGTACCAATAATTTTAGTTTTTTCTGATTAGTAATTAACGTTACTTGTATCTTAAGGCAGACGTGCTACTCAAACAAACAGCTTTTAACAAGTCCTCTCGTCACCTGATGATTAAATTATATTTTTGGATGGCTAAGAAGCTACTGGCTACTAACGTTAGTAAACACCAGGCCGCACAGCACACTGTGCGTCTGCGTCTGTTATTGTCACGGCCTAGGTAGATGGTAGCAGTGTTGCATCAGGCCAAACTATTACTCAGTAAGGTATAAGTATACGTTACAGTACTAGGTATGTTTGCTTTTCTTTTCTTGGTGAATTCAATCAGATGTCAAAGCTGTTTTAAAATGTTACACCTCAGAGATTGGACTGTCCTAAACTGTGTTAAAGAGCAGCTTTGTGACAATCATGTCACAGAGGACAGTGGAAAAGAATTTTGCTGGTTACTACATCAGTTTACTGAAAAACTGAAAACACTGATTTTTTTTGGCATCAGAACAGTTACATCTTTTTAAGGTCAACAATACAATTTTTTATAATTTTCTTTTGTGTTGAATCACATTGCATCAAATGACAAAGAGCTACAAATTAGAGAATTCACCGAGAAGAGGGGAAAAAACATTTTGTATCTGAGCTTGCCAACTACAGCGGCTGGGCTAAAGTTTCCATCAGCTGGTTTAAATGGTAACAAGAATTTGCAGTTGAGAAATGAAGACAAAGGATATATTTGAATTAGCATAGAAAGCATTGCTATTACCTAGCACAAACAAATTAATTTTCCAACAGTAAAATTGTCTTGATTAGTGCCTATTCTGATCTACGTAAATTTAATTCATTAAAAATAAATTGATGGAATCAAAGCATCTCACTTTAACATCTTAAATGTGCGTTGCTGCTTTACTGTGTCTTCATTCAACATAAACTAAATAACTTACCATCTGAACTGTTTGTTAGACAAAATAAACACCGGAAGCCATTGCCAACATGTGTTTCCAAATAACAGCAGCCCTTATATTATTATTAGCAAACTCAAATATCATTATCTGACATAAAAACCATGTATTACATGTATTATTTGGACCATATTAATAGTTAACTCATTGACCTGTTTTCCTTTTTTTTTTTTTTTCTTCTCTTAATTCTAGGTGTTGTTGTGTGTGTGGGTGTTCCAGTCTGAACCATGGAACAGTGTGCATGTGTTGAGCGGGAGCTGGAGAAAGTGCTCCATCGCTTTGTAATGTATGGCCACCAGTCTGAGGAGAGACTAGATGAACTCCTGCGCAGTGTCTGTGAGATACGAGGACAGCTAGTTGCTTTTGGTAAGAAAAAGTGATACACATAACTGATCTTTATAAAGATGTAATATTGTATTTGAAAGTTAAGTGAATCAAACATGACTTTTACTGTACTTTTGATTTCATTCTCTAATAAGAGTTGTTTGTGATTCAGCAGTGTTTTATCATAACTAATCAGGCTGTTGTTAATGTGGACTGAGAACCAGCATTACAATATAATATAATATTATGTATAATAACTATTAATATGATAAAATATAAAACATGTAATATCCTTTATAAATCATCTGTTTCACAAGTGATGAACCTTGCTACATAAAGCATAGCCTATATTTACAAAAATCAGTGAAGTTGTTGAGGTAAAACGTTAAATATATTTTTGATGTACTGTTTGAAAAAACTAAATTTATGTCAGAAAGAACCCCAGCTTTTTGGGTATCAAGGTGTAACACTGAAGACTTTAACCTTTTCTCTCATGCAGGAGTACAAGACGCAGACTTATCAGTCCTGTCTCAGACTATGGCACAGTGTTGTAAGAATATAAAAGAAACCGTGCAGATGCTAGCCTCCCGACATAAGGACATCCACGGCAGTGTGTCAAAAGTTGGCAAAGCCATTGACAGGGTAAGGACAGGCAGCGACTTTCTTTAACATTTAAAATGGGTCTTATAATTAACCTCAGACATACTTTTCTGCAGAATTTTGATGCTGAGATCAGTGCTGTGGTGGCAGAGACAGTGTGGGATACTCCAGAGAGACAGAAATACCTGAGTGAGACAATTGTGGAGCACCTGTACAGACAAGGGATGCTCAGTGTGGCAGAGGATCTTTGTCAGGTCAGTAAATGTGAAGCTTTCAGATTTCTGGTTTCAGTGTAAACCCATCTCTGAAATTTATTAATGCAATTGATTTAAAGCATCATTATGGGGTCACATTGTAATCCTTGTTTTTTGTCTGGATAATGCTGGAAAGAAATTCTAATAATTCAAATGACCCCTGTTTGTGTTCCAGGAATCCGGTGTAGTTATAGATATGAGTATGAAGCAGCCTTTCTTGGAACTGAACAGAATTCTCGAAGCTCTGAGGATGCAGGACCTCAGGCCAGCACTCGAGTACGTTTTTTTTTTCCTTTTTCTTTTTCAAGTTTAATGTATCCAAACATCTTCTTTGTTGTTAAAAACAATAAAATAACTATTTCCATAGATTAGCTGATGTGGAATTATACATTCTTTCTGCCTTAAGTAAAATTCACTACAAAAGACACCAAACTTTTTCAGTATAAAAACATAATCTTTGAATTCAGCGGCTGCCGTCAGACAGGATTTAGCCTTTGCAGGCAACAGCAAATATTTCAGGACTTCCAGTGTGAACGATGGATATTCAGATAATGATATCTGTGCCAACACTTCCTCCTCTGTGCACCAGCTATGTACTGTCTAAATACCAACTTGACTTTAAAACTCAACAACCTGTCATTTAGCCTAATCACTGTAAAATATATCTGTATATGAAGGCAAATTTACAAAAAAGCATATATAAAGCTATAATGTCGAAGGATTTAGGACAATGTCTCTTTCCTCGTTTCCTTTCCACTGGGGCTGTTTATTGCGTGCAACCCAAGCCTGTCTGAATGTGATTTATTGCTAATAATTGGACTACAAGTGAACTACAAGCAAAAACAATGGTGCTTCCAGGACTTGTATCCTGCCTACATATTCTGAAATCATATGCTGCTATCTCTTTTTAGAGATGAATAAAAATGAAGCATGAAAAAAAAATCCCTCATAGAAGAGAAATTTGTCGCAGTGTTGGAAAAAAAAAAGCTTCTGCTGCTGCCCAGTTGGATGACTCCTCAAAATTCTCTGCCCACACAATAGAAGCTGCCACTTGTATAAAGCCGAGATATCCTGGATAAATTTTGTTGAAATTAGGTTTACTGTGGTCATTTATATTGCCCTACTGTAAACTTTTACATAGCTGACTGTACTTAGTCATATCTGTTTCCCTTAGGTGGGCTGTAACGAATCGACAGCGCCTTTTGGACCTGAACAGCAGTCTAGAATTCAAGTTGCACCGCTTGTACTTCATCAGCCTGCTCAGTGGGGGAATCAACAACCAAATGGAGGCCCTGCAGTATGCCAGGCACTTCCAGCCCTTCGCTTCTCAGCACCAGAGAGGTAGACAGAATACAGTAGCATTATTGTGACCTTCCTGAGACAAATACACATAGATTCATAACATGAGTTGTTTCACTCATGTTTCTTAAACTTCAGAGAATTTGAGGGTCTGAAGAGTCCCTACAACAATTAAATTTTTTTATTAACAACAGCCAAGACCAAATGAAAGGCAAGGCAAATACATTATATGAATTTATGAGGTCAACCTCACAGGACTTGTGTTGTGCTTTGTTTTAGTTTGCCACATCTTAACTTTTTTCTCCCTACAGATATTCAGATCCTGATGGGCAGTCTGGTGTATCTGCGTCATGGCATTGAAAACTCTCCATACCGCAGTCTGCTGGAGACAAATCAGTGGGCGGAGATATGTAACATCTTCACCAGGGATGCCTGTGCTTTACTGGGCCTCTCTGTAGAGTCTCCACTCAGTGTTAGGTTAGAAAACCATGAGCAACACTCTAGACCTCATCTCTGATTTCCTTTTGAAATCATTACCTTCATTGGAAAGTTGAGACTATAATTAAAAATGCTTATGTGTGCTGCCATGTCTGTTTCTTTGCAGTTTTGCATCAGGCTGCATGGCCTTGCCTGTGCTGATGAACATCAAGCAGGTGATAGAGCAGAGACAGTGCAGCGGAGTCTGGACGCACAAAGACGAGCTGCCTGTAAGTCACTTTGAATTTCCATCCATCACTAATTTTCATTCTTTTCCACCACTTAATTGGTTTACTTCCTGTTTGTCCTTGTAGATCGAAATTGACTTGGGGAAGAAGTGCTGGTACCACTCTGTGTTCGCCTGCCCGATCCTTAGGCAGCAGACCTCAGAGAGCAATCCACCCATGAAGCTCATCTGTGGCCACGTCATCTCCAGAGATGCCCTCAACAAACTGACTAATGCTGGGAAGTAAGTCAGCAATGCAGCCAGATGGATTGATACATGCATGGTAGTGGAAGGTTAACATATTCACTATTGAGAGAAAATTTTGTACATTTTAAAGTTAAATGCAGGGATTTGATGCACTTTGAGAGCAAAAGAGGCTAAATCTATTATGAACTTTGCGCACCTGTAAAACATTTTTTGAATTTCTAGATATCATTGCAGATAGGTTGCCAGTCATTTTGTAATGAACATGAGTAATTACATTTTGACATTGAAACATTTGCTGGTTCCAACTCCTTTAATGTGAGGATTTGCTGCTTTTATTAATCATTTATAAAAGTAAATGAAGAATCTGGGGGATTTGAACTGTGGGCAGGACAAAGGCAGCGACCTCAAGACATTACGCTGGGCTTTTGGCAGTAGAGATGAACATTACTGAAAATGTTTTAAGGGAGATCATAGAGATGTGCTTGGAAGAGCAGCGGCACAAAACATAATGTTGAAGATCTGTTACATTGTAGTGCAAAAATATCTATATTTCAATATGAGACTATAGCGGGACAAATCAGACAAACACATTAGTGGGAAACACTGCACACTTAAGCAAAATAAAAGCAAACATGATTTTTAATGAAAGGAAGCCAATGTCTCTCTATAAGGTAAAAAAGTAGTTAAAAAATGTTTGTTTCAGAAAATGCCCGTATTTACAAAGAGTACAAAGCAGTCATTATAGTCCATTAAACTAAGAAAGCACATGCTAAACATTCTGTTCCTCCTCTTCCTCCACCCTCTTGTCCTCAGGTTGAAATGTCCGTACTGCCCCATGGAGCAGAACCCGTCACATGCCAAGCAGATCTACTTTTGATACCGCACACTCTCCTCATGAGTAAGGATGAAGTTCCCTGGAGCTCTTTGCTTTTCCAGGACCATTTGCTCTGGCCCTTTTTCCTCTGTCCCTGGCCTCTTGGCCTGTTATTGTAAGCATTAAGGTTTTATCCCAGTGCTCCTCTGGACAGCCTTGGCCATCCTGTAACCCACCTTGGATCCTCCAACTTTGAGTAGTATATAGAGAATCCAGCGGGGATGGTCCAACTTCAACCTGTAATCGAGTGAGGATGTCAATATGTCAATATGGAGAACATCCTCACAGAGAAGAACCTCTGAAAAAGGATCATTCAATGAAACTCATTTGCAAATGCCTGCAGAGTTATAGGCTTATCTTTTTAAAGTATGTCATACTTTATTGTGTTTGTTTTCTTGGCTTTATTGACTGAGTTGGATGACTGCTTCTTTTTCTTTTCTTTTTTGTGACAGAAGCAGTTGAATGATTACGAATGGGTGCGTTCGGGTCATTGGTATAGATAAGTGGTTTCTGACTTCAGGATGGTAATTAATTCTAATTATACATTTAAAAAAAAAACAATGGAAAACCAACTGTGTTAAAGGTTTATTATTTGCTGGTGAAGGGAAATGTGGAGGTCTCTCTTGAATTGAACTATTGATTGTGACTCCATTACTTCTCCATAATGTAATAAACGCCTCATGTAGCTTGAAAGTCACTGTTGGCTGATGTATCCGTTTGGTCAATAGAACAATTAACTCATCAATGGTGGAACAGCTCTATTTTTGGGGGAGGGGGGACTGACTGCACCAGCAAGATTTTCCTCATTGTAGAAGCCATTTGTCCTGTTCTATGTATGTATTTAACAATGACAAAAGGAAACAAAAATATATACTACTGTGAAATGTGCTTTGTTTTTATTTTTCATTGCAACCGCCACAACGGCTCATGTAAAATAGTAAATTAAACTGAACAGCGAAATGCGTAATCGACACTACTGCGTAACTTTCAGAACTAACGACTGGACAGGTCGCATCTCAGTTGTGCCACCGCCTCACTCGGCCCCGCGTTGTGTATCCTAGGCTTGCACGCCATGTAATTTGGAGACGTCAAGTTGTGTGATGGTAGCCGTATGGTCTGACTTGCAGTGGCTGTAGGCTTGTGATTCAGCTTTAGTTGTCGTGGGTGGGGATGTCCTAATCATTGTGGCTGTTGTTTAATATATACTTAGAGAAATGCGTCTGCTGCATAGGTTTTTGCTTTTATTTGAGATTGCACCAGAATGGAAGCATTAAAATCCATACATTTCCTCAGGGGTCATTGTAATGGTTCATACCACACTTTGCAGTTAGTATTAAGGTGTACATTTATATAAGGAGTTTGGAACAAAGATTACACATATTTCACTATTGAGGCTGATAGCTTGGGTGTTGTTGGAGTTTATATATATTCAACTGGTGATGTATAAGCATACAGTTTGGGGGAAGATTCACAAGGTTCAAGGCACTTGGATGTGACACAACATGTTTAGATGATCAATACTAACAGTGCAAGTTCCTGGTGTCCTCTTAAAAATGGTGACGTCACCTCACACCCGTGGCTAATTCGTTCAGCAAGCACCGCACCAGCATAGCTCACACTGACGATGCAACATTACACTCAGTTTTAAGTCAGTATAAGATGAACATTTTATCTTGGTTTCAGTTGGAGTGGGTTAAAGCACATGCTTTGTGTTGACTTTCTCTGAATTTCCTGTTTTTCTGTCTTTGGTTGACAATCATTTTATTGCTTCATGAGTGTTCCTTCAGATAGACTGCTAGCTCTCCGTACTTCTGTCATATTTTGTTGAGTGTTTGCATTTCCTGCTTTTGTGTGTGCAACTTTTATTGTAAATATTTATCCTCTAACATGTTTCATATACTTGCATCTGAAATTAAAATAAAAGTTTATACTCCAAGTCAGCTTTGGAGGCGTGCACTGGCATTTGGTGGTGGACTTCTGCCATAACTTACTGACCAGTTTTCCTTCGTGGTGTCACGGCTACTAAACCCTCCTTTCACTACCACTTGGTGGCACTATTGCTTTATTATCCATATTTGAACTAAGCAGCCCCTAAAGTCTGTTAGATCTGGAGCTAGAGGATTCAATTTAAATTTTACAATATGTTTCACAAAAATTAAACACTCAGTATTAATAACCATGTTAATTCATCAAATAAACAGCACTGATGACATTCAGTGCTGCAACCCTCCTACAGAGAGAGAACTGCGAGGTAAGAATATTCCTCATCCCACTACAGTGAACCACTCCTGAGCTGTGCAGTTATATTAAGCCCCAGTTTATATAATGTTTTAAATGCCAGGGTGAGGACCTGTGTGAGTCAGCCGCTGCTCATAACAATTTAGATTACAATCCTGCAAGAAAAATAAATTGTATTATGGACTTCCGTGTGATATCCCCTACATTTCACACTATTTCATGTATATATTCTCACTTGTGCATACTCACAAATATAACACACAGCTCAACTGTTAAGCCTTCATCCCTGCCAAGATCCTTGGCACTCTGTTCTAGTTTGTACATTTGGTTTCCATAGAAGTGATTATTTTTCCGGAGCCAACAGGGATCCTCCTATGTTTCCATCTCAGCTGACCTCCCACCTCTCTGCCGTCTGTACTGCAGGAGATGGTATGAGAGGACTGGCAGGGGGAGAGCAGGGAGAGGCTGAGATAAGGATTGAAGGCTAAACCCTTAAAAGCCACATTAGTCCCAAAAGCTTCCACTGCTCTGTTCATTCTGTCATAAAGCTCCTGTCCTTGAGTTTTATTGGCGCGCTCTGTGGAGATTTTAAGCCAACCCACAGCAGGCGGACGTCTGAGCCCTCGGGTGAATAGCATCAGTTACACCTCTAACATTTTGACAAGTGATCTCTGGTGAGAGTAGTTCAGACAACCATAGACAAAACAGCCTGTCAAAAAGTATTCTGCAGCTTTGATGTTGCACCAGAAAATGCCACTTGAACAAGCACAAATAAACAGCTTTAACACCACTTCATAAACATTTATTATGAATGCAAAACAAACATATTTCAACTGTACAGTTTCAATCCTGGTAAATTGACAAGAGTCACAGTATGTTGGAAGGTTGATTGAGAGCTGGCTTTTGAATGTCCATATATTAATAATAAACGATGCAAGAGAACAACTCCACCTATGTCATGCATGTTGTTGGCTGAGTTTGTGCAACACATCGCACCAATAAGCAGGGCAGTCATGTTCAGCGTCCTACTCTACTGATGGCTTTGATTGCATTCAAGAGATTTGGAAATCTGCCCATTTAAGACAACAGTGTGCTTGGGATAATATGACAAAAGGCCAATCAAATCAGATTTACAATATGTACAAAATATATAGATCTCACCAATGAGAACAAAGTCCAACATCCCCGGTCTCTTACTAAGCATACACAGCTTCCTTGATGGCGAAGACATAACCTTAGTACCTTGGCACAAGACAGCTTTAATCCTTGATACTTAACCATGAGAATCCAGGTGGACCCTGAATCCAGAGAACAGTCTGCACACTGAAATCCCTTTGAATCCTTGGTCAAAGTCAATGCTTTACAGCAGTCCAAACCAAGACTACCAAATGAAGACAAAATAGTTGGCGTATCAATTTACTAATTTACAGATTTATAATTGGACAAAAGTCTTAAGCAGGGAAGTCCAGGTTCTTGGCTGTATTTTTTATAGAATTGACACGAGTCTTCTGCAAAGGACAGATGAGGTACAGAGAGTTTCTGTGCAGATATCCACAGAAAGGGTGCACTCTGTGGGAGGTACTGCTGGATAACATCATTAGACTGGTACATGAGCAAAGAATGGTAAATTGACAGGAATCTATAAAAGCCCAGGTTCACCAGGAAAACAAGAACAATAGATAAAAAGTTGCATGATAAAAATTAAAATACTAATACAAGAAGGTAAGATAATAAGTCAAAGTTATGAGACAATAAGTCAACATTTTGTCTTCTGTAAATCAAGAGTTTGACTCAAAATCAATATTTTCTTTTTGGAAGTTAATTTGACTTGTCTCAAAATTTTGACTTAGCAATTCAATTACTCATTAATAAGTTCATAGCTTTGACTTTGGTACAAAACATAGTTTCTAAAATTCTGCTGTAGTAAATACAAATAGATTCTTATAATAATTCTTACTTTCTTACTCATAAGTTGAACTTTGTGGGTCTTTTTTTTTCCTTTTCCTATCGAAACCGCACTACAGGGAGACAACAGTTTGCACTGCAAAGAAGTCATATTCAAATTTTACTCATAAAGTGAACTTTGTGGGTGTATTTTTTTTCTTTTCCTGGTGGACATGGGTTTCCGTAGAAACTGTACTACAGGAGTACAACAGTTTGCATTGCAAAGAAGTCACATTCAAATTTCAGATGATTCAATTCTCTCTATCCAGGGCAAACCAGAGGAAGGTCTGTCCTCTTGTTCTTCACCCGCTCTCTCACTCCTCAGCTCTGATACTTCTCTTTCCAGTGTCCCATTTCTGCTCCCTCCTCCTCCTCCTCCTGCTCCACCTCCTTGCTCTCTGCCTGCCCTCAGCTGGAGAAGTTCCCTCTCCAGCACTTCATTGCGGTGGTACATCTCCAAGTAGCTGGCCTGCAGCTCTTTCTGATAGCGGATGACCTTGTCCTTCTCTGTCTGCCATGTCCGTCTCTCTTCCTCAAAAGCCGTGGCCAGGGCCTCGCTCTGGCGTCGCTCTAGCAGGAGCTCCGCACGCAGACGCTCCTCTGTGGAGCCCCCGCACCCTCCTGCAATGAAGAAGTTTACATGGTTTCAACTGCAGTTCTGCAGAGTCGTGCGGAGAACATAATAAAAAAGGCTGGCTGCCTTTTAAATGTGCAGAGAACTCTGCTCTTGACCTTGTTAGTCAAATAACCTAATTTTGGGCTCAAGCTTGTAAACATCATAACTCAAAATAACGCAGACAAGCTCCTGCTGTGTTGATAAGAAACCCCATTTAGATGCCTCACTTACTGAGATGTTAAACAGACATCTGAGGTATATAATTATTTTATTTCCTCTACTTTTCCCCCAGAATTTCGTGCATGTCAGCTTGGTATGTTCCATCTGGAGTAGATTTGAAATACTTTCCTTTTGCAACAAGATTTCTTAGAATTTAATTTTTTCTGTGAAGAAATGTTGATTCTAATAACATAAGGAGCAGAGATTTGCTTTTGGTTAAGTGCCTTATAAACAAATGAACTTTAACTCTTATCTGTGCTTGTGGTGCCTAGTATGACTAATGTATGTGGTATTCCTCTTAACCATCAAAGCATGCACAAACAACACTGGTGACGATATGTACACAAAAATAAGAGAAAGACACATATAAATACCTGTTGCTCCAGCTGAAGGACTGTCTTCAGCTCCTTTTCCATCTTCATGTGCAGTCTGAGAGGCACATCTGCGTCGCTGTGTCCCCTGCAGGACCAGCTTAAGCACTTCTATCTGACTGTCTCTGTTGCGCAGCTCCGTGCGGGTCTCCCTGAGCTGGGTCTTCAGCTGAAAGAGCTCACTCAGCTTCTGGGTCACCTCCGCCTGGGAGTCCCTCAGCTGCTGCTTCAACAAGGAGATCTCCCCAGACTTCTGGCAAACCTGAGTGACACAGTAAAAAGGGATGTCTGATGGTTTTAGTCTGATAGTTATCTCCACTGCTCCCTGTAATTACTGCTTTTATAGAGCTTTTCTTGTCCATAAAGTGTCTCTTCCCTGTCCGTCTGAGGCCTTACCTCCCACTGCGTCTCCTCCAGCGTTGGACTGGTTCCCTTTGCAATGGCCCCAGCCTCCTGGCTCCTTTCTTGTTTCAAACTATCCAACTCCTCTTGCAGTCGATTCTTCTCCTGCTGGGCCTTGAACAGTTGCAACTGCAGGTTGCGCTGGGATCGCTGGGCATGCTGGGAAACCTGACGCAGCTTGGCGGCATACAGGCGTTTCAGCTCGTCAACTTCCTTCTCCCACAGACGCTGCTTCCCTTCAAACACCTGCATGTGGAGAGCAAATGGGGGTCAAACTTCAAAAGGGGGGCAGAAGGACGCAGAGATTGATGGTGAACAGCAGACAAACAAAATGAGAGTCACCTGAGCGATGGCGCCCTCACTCTCATCCAGGTTTCTTTTCATCTGTTTCAGCTCATGTTCCTTCTCCACCAGACGCTCCTCTAGATCACGGACCTGGAAAAGACAGTCTGTCTGTAAAACATACGGACATACTCATCTTCCATCCACCCATCTGCTCGTCACTCACCACTTCCTCAACAGACAGGGAGAGTGTCCATTCGTAGGGAGGTGGAGCCTCGCCTCCATATGGAGTCAAACGGCTCAGGGTTGCCATGCTGCGACACGCCATCTCCCCTATGGCCACGCCCCCAGACCCTGCAGCCTTCAGGCCCAGAGATGTGCGGTCGAGAGAGCCAATGGTGTTGATGTGGCCCATAGATGCACTAGGGTACAAAAAAAGAAACCATGCATGCCACTAAAATCTCTCCCATCACAACTACCCACACAGTTGTTAAGTACAAAAATCAATTAGAGGCACATTTGTTTGGAGTATAAAGCAGAGAAAAGACAAAAACGCTGTGGCAGACCTGATGTGAGCCAGGTGTGGGCGGAAGGGAGGCCGGTATGGCGGCAGGCTGCTCATGGAGTTATGGCCTGAGTCTGACAGGTTATCATCCTCCTGGCTCATCCCACGCACTGAGGAGAGGGCCTACGCAGTCATAATTATACAGTTATTCATCACTGTAACAAATAGGCTGAGAAACGATTAATTTGAGTCCAAAATAAAGGCAGAATAAAATGTCAAATCATGAGAAGTTAATTGTTTTGCTTCTGTAATCAATGTACAAAGGCTGGATGCTGCAATCAAAACCAAATGCACTTGTTTCCAACACATTTAGTTGCAGTGTTTCAGAGTTGGCTGTATGTTAAGATACCTTGTTACCACTGGGTATTGGCCCGCCATGACGGGAGGGTGACGAAGACGAGGAAGAGGTGGAGACAGCTTTGGGGACATGGGCGTAGGCTCTGTGCAGCCCGTTGGACAGGCCTTGGTCCACATCCTCAGACTTGGAAGACGGATAGAGGTTTTGCATGGAGCTGAAATTTTTGGGGGTGACTGGCTTGAAGGCAGAAGACCTAAAACGAGCCTGGAGGGAAAAAGAGGAGTCATTAAAGAGTTTTAGAGGTTGCAGCGATAGTCGAAAATAGCCCAGTGAATGCAAAAGGGGGAGAGAGAGAACATACAGCAAAGGAGGGGCTGGTTATGGAGCAATAACTCATAATGTGTCTATTAAATCAACACTGTTCTGCCCTCCGTGTTCTTTACGTTGATCAATTCAAGTGAAAAAAAAAGGTGAGATTTGATTGCTGCAATAAATTCAGAACACAGCTCAATCTATGCTGGTGAGATAGAAAAGATTTAAGGTTGATTTATGCTGTAGAGAGGCAACAGAAGTGTTGCATTGTGCTGTCAGAGATGTATAAATGTGATACTGGGCAATTTAACACAGCACCAGCAGCCAGTCGCCTGGCTGTATATCATTTATATAAAGAAGCCAATGGAGAATTCATTTACAATGAATGGAGACACACTCCTCCTCCTCATACCTACTGAGCTCTACAAGTACTTATGTATTTAAAATGGATTTTTTTTAAAGATTGCCTTGATTCTTTAAGTTGCCTATTTTACTCTTATCGAGATTGATGTTTGGTGGCCATTTTACAGACCTCTTACACTAAAAGACGTTTAATATTCTCTTGCAAATGATGCTCCTTATGTTTCCTGTATAAATTGTAAGATTTAATTTTCCAGAAATATCAAAGAACTTTCTGGAACAGACATTTTCACAGAGTATTTAACAATAATAATCACCTTTTCGACCTTGACCCCACTTGGCAGTGAGTTCTTTGTCAGATCTACTTCCGTGCCGTCTTTATGGTAGACCTTGGCGTACAAGTTGTTCTCCTCTCGGGCACCGGCAGAGCTGAGGCCTGAGATAATGTCCTTGCCATCACCACTTGGGTTTGCTTTAGGCTCTTTCCTGTGTAGAAGCATAAAGGGTCAACTGAGGGCAAGTCCTGTCAGGTTTTATAGTGCCCTGCAGACTACTTTACCTTCAGAAGTGCAGCATGGGAAATGTTCTACAAAAGCATCTGTGTCTTAATGGCAGCACTCACCTGGTGATGTTGAGGTAGTTGAGTAGCTCTCTTTGGGTGAAGCCTTTCTTCAGGAGGCCGTTGGTCTGTTTGGGTCTCACTTGGGGCACTGCGCGGTTGCCTTTGCTCGGAGACACATCTGGCCTCTCCACCAGACTGCCTACACTTCCCATGCCGCACCGGGCGGAGAGGGACGGGGCTGGGAAGGGGTTACGGAAGTTTTTGTTAGGGCCACGGGTCAGAGGAAGAGTCTGGATTGAGGTTGCCATTGGTTACAGGGCTCTGTGAGGGTGTGAGGTGCACTGTAAAAAAAGGAAATTAAAAAATAAACTGAGTGCTCTAAGGAAGAAGAAGCTGGGAGATCTGTTTATAGAAAATAATACTGAGTATAATAATAATAATAATAATAATAATAATAATAATAATAATAATAATAAGTAGATAGTAAAATAATAAATACACAGTAAATGATAAACATGAGCTGACTGTGCTCTTGAGGGTAAAATATTTTAACTGAATAAAATGTATTCCTCTTCTTGGCAAACTGCTGTTTCAGTACACTTAATTTAAATTCATGGAAGCTATCCATTTGGGCTTTTCAGGGTTGCAACTGATAATTTCACTCATGTTTGACAATAATCTAATCACCATTTGTCTATGAAATGTCAGAAAATGGTAAATAAAATGCCCAATTTTACTTGGACTCCCACAGCAGAATAAGCGGAGCAGAAAAAAAAGTACTTGAAAGGCTAGAACCAGAATGTCAGCTTTCTAAAAAAAAGACTCAAAATTAGTATAAATTAGTATCAAAAGTATCAATCCGTGCAAAAGTTGTTGATTTATTTCAGTCTGGATTGATGTGACTGACAGACCAACAATGTCTTCAATGCGGCTAAAAATGAGGATCTGTGTCTTTTTTTTTTAATCTGCACCTCTTGCCCCTTTACTCCTCTGAGTGGACGTCGGTCTCTGGAGGAAGAGCAGACGTTTCATCAGCTGTGTTTCTCTGCACTGACAGCTGTCCCAGCACACAGCTACAACAACTCAGCACAAAACAAAACACACACAAAATGACTTCCCTAAACAAGCTTTGATAGGCAAACAATGAATATAAAATGATGTCTTTAAAAAGAGGAAAAGTCTCAAACCAATCTGAAATGTTTATCTCATAAAGTAGTTGTCGCAACATTAGCTCTGCCTCTTAGACGCTCATGTTGCCAGACGCTCATGTTGTCCTGCCCAGCAGCCAATCAAAAGGCTACAGGATCACGTGAAGCATGTACTCTTTTATGAGGTAGGGCAGCATATGCCACATCACAATCCTCTTATATAACTCTAATCCAACTACATGCAACTACAGCAGGGCTAATTTCTTTATAAAAGTTTAAAAAAACAAACAAAAAAAACATACTTCGGTTATAACACACATTATGGACAACTTAATCAATTGCTGCAGGAGTTTATTTTCTTTGCAAATTTCCAGTCTGTTATGAAAATCACGTGCACCCAAATGAACCTATTGCACACTGTGCCTTCACACGTCAAGCTTTGCCTGGATACATTTCCAGCTGTTATGACGGCTGTGTTTGTCACAGCAGGGCTCGATTTGTAGAGGAAAGTAACAATGCAGTGAACATTTTCTCTTGACTCTGACAAAACTAAAACAGTTGCCAAGTTACCCCAACACCTACCTACAAGCAACTATTGTTCTGTCAACTTGAGTTTGAACCTCTTCAGCTCTACTCAGCAATCTTCTTTCCACAACCTCCCCACCACCATTGTTAGTCAGATTGCCCACATATTCCCTCTGTTCCTCCTTCTCAGACAACCTCATTAAGGATAACTATTGATTTCACCCTTTTGACCCCTCCCTTCATGTGCATAAACACCCCCAGCAGCCGTAAAACCTTCTTGAGACCATAAAACACAGAAACATGCCACAATCTTTCTGTCTAAAAGCTGGAGGCATATTCTCCTTTTGTGTTCAAAAAGCTCATAGAACAGGTTTAGATTTAGGGTCGTGCTGGAAATGTAGCTTCTTTTAGCTCATTAACTGCCAGTCTTAAATGCTCACAATTTTAAAGGCATAAAACAAATCTTACAGCTGCGGTAGGCAGTTCATTTTTGGTGTAAAAAATTCCATAATAGCCTTTCAGCATATTGTAATTAAGGTGTTTTAAAAGAACAGTAGACCGCTGCACCTCTTCTTGGCTCTGTTTTCAGGCTTTGGAAAAGGAAGACTATGACTGGCACTTTTCGGCCAATCATAGGTCATTTCAGAGAGCACGTGTTCCTATTGGCTGCTCTACACTTCGCTTTTTAGCGACAGCTGACGTTGCTACGAGCTGATTGTCTGTTGAAACAAGTGACGTGCCTTACACTCTAAAACTCGCCTCTGCCGACTGTCAGCCGGCATGAGTCAAGCTGAGGAGGACCAGTTTACTCTGCTGCAACTTTTCCTGCAACCATATTGTCTCATCCTGAATCTTTGAGGTGCAAACTGGACTTAAAAAAGAGCACAACAACAAATGAAATAAAACATGAGTGAGAGCAAAAACAGGGAGGGGATGGTGAACTGGCATTGCTTCCTTATCAGTCTCATGCTAGAGCTAGCTTGATTTCCAGATGTCGCGTACCCCATCTTGAAGATTCTTTTACAAACTTGTGAGCAACTGTTAGTTTGTTCTTGTTTTATGTTATCAAGAAAAAACTTCTGAAAGGTAAAAAAGTTGCTTAAAAAAATAAAAATCCTGTCCTTGTCTGATTGTCTGATGATGCATTCTCCTCCTAAGTGCTATTGGTGTCCAAAAAGTGTCAAGGTATGTTGTCACAATCTAATGGATAACCAACACGCAAACATGAAAACAGGCAAAGTATAATGTGTGTTTGATCACTTCCTGTATAAGAAAGGTTGCTTTTTAGGTAGGTGACTCAGATATTGATCCGTCATTAACTGCACATATGCTTTCAAACCCGTTCCAGTGCTGCTAGAAAGCAACAGCAGAACAGAAGACGAAGAAAGCAAAAACGTTTGGAATGGTTACACATCACAAGCAAGTTTCAATTCTATGCAAGTTGTTTTTCATACAAGATAGATAGATAGATAGATACTTTATTCATCCTGAGGGAAATTCACAAGTATAGAGTGACAAACGGCACAAACACAGAAAGAGCAAGACACGCAGAGCTGCTGGAAAGGCTGCCACCTGTGGCGGCGCCAACAACAGCTTCAAAATAACTCTGAACCAACGGACAACCTAAAGGTTGAAAACAAGCTCTGGAAAAATATTTTCAACGAATTTACCTACATGATTTGTTGGTTCAAATATGCAAAAACCTCATTATGCACGTTACTCTAGACGGATGTGGCAGGCAGGTTCACAACTGCATAGGTGATCAAACCTGGGCTCCTTCTAATTAATGACTGGGCCACCCTGAGCCTGAGAGTCAGGTCTCAGTTAGCACACACTCGTGACACACACGCATCCTTACAGCCAGTTCTCACTCTTGCTGTCACACTCATAACACTTTGTAAACGCACCTGCAGTGACACTATGGAATCTTCTCTTACTTCTAACACAATTCACATTTATCAAGTGCTTTGCACTGCTGGCCTCAACAGTTATAACAATTATGCAAATGGTTAAAATAGGCAGAGAGAGCAGTGTAAAGGCAGCTCCAGCCCTCTCCACTCAGGGCTCTCCACCAGGCTGAGATCAAAGCAGCCCAAGCTGCTCATGTTTATATTCATGAGGTACGAGTTCCCCGATGTAAAACTTTCCACTAAAGCATCCGGCTCTTAATAAGACAATATAATGCAGGCTGAACTCGGGCCGAGGAAAGAAACCATATAACCGGTGATGATCTATGTATTTAAACAAAAGGTTAAAATCTGTCATTTTTAAAATTTTTCTGGTGCTGTCCGAACGAGACATTCGATTGTGTCCTGACTCAGAGTAAGACATAATAGATATGAGTCAGTGCAGGTCACGCTGAGTGTATATGTGTCTGTCAACATATGAATAAATCATGAGTGCACCAAACCTAATAGCCACTGGCCAAAGTCTGACGCAGTATTTTTAGGAACGGTATTTTACTCGTCTTGTGTCTTATATCCGCCAAAGACAAGAGAGGCCAATCGATGCTTGACGGGAAGCTGGGAATGAGGTGAGAGCGAGTGAGGCCGAGTAATTCCTTTTGGGTAGACAGGAGCCTAAAAATCCTTTTAGGCTGCGACCGCAAATCTTGCAGGACTGAAAAAAATCTTGCATCCAGTTGTTTTCCATAATTGCCTTCTAGTTTATGGGCTCAAGTAAACCAGGAGACGCGGCAAGATTTACAGCTCAGCCTCGACTAACCAAGGGCCCTGAAATGCAACACACCTCCTTAAATCACACACACACACTGACAACACACACGCGCACAGATCAAAGCAGTACTCCCTACCAGCCTTGAACAGTTATGGTCTAATTGAAAAGTGCTCTGTTCTTGATTTATGCCTCTTTCAAAGCTTTTTCAAAAGCTGCTAACGCTGATCAAACATCAAAATGTTCAACATCAGTGGTTTAAAGTGCCTCTCCATCCCTCTGATGCTGTGCACTCATACTCGGATTGGCTGTGCACGCTTCTCTTGCCCCCTCGGCAAAAGTTTAATGCAGCAAACTACAAGAAATATGTCAATGAGAACCTTTCACAGATAAACTGACTAAATCTGGTAAGCACACCTTGTCGCCTACTTCATTTACCTGAGCGTCAGTATATTTACCTTATGGGACTGTGCAATTTATATTGATATAGGGTAAGGGTGATACTGAATACTGCAATGCCCAAACCGAGAGAGGTATCATAGAGAAATATTGTGAGGTTAAACTTCTTAAATGACATTGTTTCTAAAAAATTGTGTGTATGGAATCACTCTCATCTGTGTGCAGTCAGTAAACATTGTAGTTCATGATATAAAATCCCATTATTTTTGTCACTACTGTACAGTGGCAGTGATCTAAAGCTGTGCATACTGAGAAGCAGTGAGGTTTGACAGTGACGGTTTTTGCTCTGGATGAAATCCTGTGAGTAACTCATCTGGATGACCGTATAACTGCCACTTTACTGCAGTCACAAAGACAACAAAGCGTGGAGCCTTCAAGAGGAGCGTTTCAGGGAAACTCTCTCCTAAAATATTGTAATTAGGTGTCCCGTGGGGGGAACAAAGCTTTCAATGGAATGCCTGAGCGTGAAGAGGGGACATTTCAAACCCTGAGAGACACATGGGTCAGCACTGGGACCGATACACAGGAGAGAAGGACGGGGAAGCCAAATTCCAAAGATTCCTTGCAGAACACAAGCTCGGGCTCGTCAGTTTTTGATGCACAAAACGCTCACTCCCACGGACGCTCGCTCATACTTGTGTGCGCGCAGGTCACTCAACGCAGCCCCGAAAAAAGCATACGCAAGCTCCAGATCTACTGCCCTCCTCCCTCAGCGCTCTCTCTCCCCGGCTCCATCATCAAAGTTTGTTTACGTTTGTGGGGTAACTTTGCAGGTTACATCTAAAACTCCCACACAGCACACACTCTGTTGCATTATATAAGCTCTATCAGAGTTGTGCTCACCAGTTTTCACAGCTGTTAGCTGTGCAAAACACTGAGGAACGATTACCAAATCAGCCATTCGCTTATTTATTTTAGAGAGAACATATCATTATATTTAACTCCTACTCTGACAGCCTGACAGCCCTCCTTATGGGATACTTTCTGTCAAGTAAATAAAAGTATCCCATAAGTAAGTGAAGCCATGGCAGAATGTTATGGTGGTTTGACAGGTGTTTCTGCCTGCAAGAACATGCTAATAATGAGCAAGACAACAGTCAAAGTCTAAAGCTAGTTTAGTGTAACTGTGATCCTGTAAGCTAAATGCTAATGTCAGCTCGGGAATTTACGACTATCGGGTTTTAGTAGTCACTGGCTACTTTCAAAAGGTATTTAACTAGGCAATTAATCCAAGGATAATTATTTCACTCAATAACGATGATCAACTCTCGTCAATTCGGTCTCAAATATGAGCAGCAAAGGGTTTACTGATGTGGGCGAGACCAGCAGAGGGGTAAGTGGTGACTGACTGATGTAGAGACTGACA
Organism: Naso thynnoides; assembly: GCA_029783665.1. Classification (NCBI taxonomy): domain Eukaryota; kingdom Metazoa; phylum Chordata; class Actinopteri; order Acanthuriformes; family Acanthuridae; genus Naso; species Naso thynnoides. The sequence continues at coordinate 8,873,203 of JAQLOL010000026.1, read as the reverse complement.
TTGTTGCCCCTCAAGGTTGCATGGCTGAAAAAGGCCATTTTCAAATTTTGATTAAGTCATTAACAATTTGGCGTTTGTTGCACTTAATCAGCCTTTATCTGGTAAAGACATCCAGTTCAAAGATGAATAATTCACATTTACAGCATTGCAGCCATTCATGTCTTTTGTCGAACTCAGACTTTTGTATTTTGGCTAACACTGCAACATTTACAGTGACGTTGTTCAATTCTACCTGTGAAATAAATGTACTGGCGAAACAATTCAAAGATCAATAAAAATACGAGTCCATGCCATTGACCACCCCAGTCATCTCTGGCACAAAGAAACCACAGCAGTGACTCTTATCACCAAATATGTTGCTAAAAAAAAATCACATACCAAATAACATCTTCCCCTCCAAATGAATTAAAATCAAAACAAATTCCAAATAATTCTAGCACAGAACGCACAAATTAAATTTATGTGAAGTTACTGGTGAGTGACTTTTATCTCATATCACAGTATTTTGACTGGCAACATCTGTCAGCAGGGTGAGCTGTGCCGGAGGCCCACAAGTTAGGACAGTCCTATATGTGAAGCAGCTCCACTGTCTGACTGGCTGTTGCATGCTAGTGTGTAATAAGCGAGTGTGAAAGTAGCTGTTGGGCATGCCGGCAGAGGAGTGCTCAGCAGCAGCAGTCTCTAATCATTAGCAGGTTATTCATTATGGATGAGAGACGATCAGCAAGACAGACTGCGCTCCTCTCCACAGACCCTGAGGTCATTCTGAGTGACCAAAGCGTTGAAAAGCAGGGTCATGAAATGTTCCTTCCTCCGGGCATCTGAAGGCAGTTTGTGTATCATCATGTGGTGTAAATCTGCAAAATCCGACAGCGACACTCAGACATGGAAATCTGGTCAGACGCCTCAAGCTAAGCTGCCTCAAGGTGATTCTTGTCTTCTGCGTTCTGAATGAGAGCACAGACAGAACTCTGCTTGAAAGGTTGAGTTTCATTTCATGGCACGCAAGAGGAGGAGCGGCGACCTCTGTGAAACATCGGACATAACTCACTGGCGGTTAGATATGGCGGCGCTAAAGCTGAAGGCCCAGTGTTCAGTCTCACACTGTCTTCATTGATGACGAATACTTGAGGATTTGCAGAGGTCAGTGGGTCATATATGGTCATGGCGGCGGATACAGGGTGCACAGACAGTTAAAGGTTAAAGGCAGACAGGCTTTGAATTATTTGACTACTGACAAAGAAGATCTGCCACATTTACTGGAGAACTGGAGCAGCTTGCACCTTCTTATACTGTTACACATATTCACAAAATAAATATTAGTCCAACTTTTTTTGCTTGGACTTTGTGATGCACTAAATTGTGTGATGTAAGTCACAGAACTAACAAAGATGCCATGCAGCTTTCCAAACGTGGCATAATCTAATGCTTAACAAGGTGTTTACACATATTATGAAACAACACTTTGTGTTGTTTCATAATATGAAACAACACAAAGTGATGTAGTTATTCACATGAAACAAGAGAAAAAAGATCTGAGGTGTGAAAATGTGCAGTGGGTCGTTGTTACGAATGAAACGCAGCCTCTGATTTATTCAAACAGAAGTGTTTTCTGTTCCCTCAGGCAGAAGACGTGACTCAGATGCTTTTTGTTCCAGTGTTAGTTCTTCCTGTTGCTAATTTAAGGCTTATAAAACATACTCCCAGGAAAAAGAGATTTATGGGCATCGAGTTCACCGTCTGCCAGATGCCATTACAGATAGTTCTGTGCATTAGCCAATACTGGCAGCTGCTGACATTTTAAGGCTTTTGTACTTACTCTATGATCAGCATTAGTCATCAATTAATCAACTATTTTAGGGGCAAATCCCCAACCTCTCAGTTTCACGTGGCACATTGTCCTCGATAAACAGTCTCCATTTCACAAATCTCAAAATGTATCCTTAGATGTTTAGTTGTGAATAATGTTTTTTTCCATTAATTAAATATTTAAAAGAGGAGACATACATGCCAACATTTGATTCACTGTAACAGATGATACAGTAGCTTCAAGCTAATTCACATCTGTAGATCACCGGCAGCTCAGATCAAAGAAACAACACAGTAACACAGAGTGCACAGTATGAACAGTCAGTAAAGGAAGAACACACAGTACATGCAAGACAAAACCACACAAAAAAGCTCATCACTAAATACATGCATGTCAAATAAAAGCAAGCGATGAAGATTATAACATAAATAATCTAAGTCAGTGAGTGCAGTGCTGAGCAGCTTTGAACAGGTGAGGGCTCGGGGGGCAGCACTCTGTCCAGTAAATTTACAGTATATTATAACAATTAAAAAATAAATCCTTCCTCACTAAATGCTGACATGGCTGTCATCCATCTCATTATCTTGTCTTACTATCCATATTAAACAACATGATACTTGTTCTAAACTGGCTCTGTCTCTAAAAGCCTCTCCTTGCTGAGTTGATACATGAGACTTCTAATGGGAGCACTGCTGTCAAAGTCTCATTAATAGTTTCCACAGCAGCCTCCAGAATGACCGTCCAAGAAGAAAAACCTTGAAAAGTTGTACTACATAGTGAAGAAAAAAATGGCTACTGTAGAGGAGCTTTCATTTTTATGTGCTCTACAACTTTGCTCAGAGGTCCCACAGAGCGGGTCATGACTGCTCTCACTCCCTTAAATCAGCTGTCAAGACTTCCTCTGAGGTGTGTTTCCTCTTTTTGCATCTGTTCGTTTATTGTTGGCAGTTTGCACAGCGTGCTTTGGTCTTTACTGCCTCTGCTGACGTGACAGTATTGTATTTCTGCACAGAATTCAATTACTGGCTCTGACTACAGTAGCAATGTCGGGGTTATCTGGGGTGACTGGTTGCACTGCTCTTTCATGGAACCTTATTGATCTGGATCTGATGAATGTTACATAAGGTTGCTTCGGTGTGAGAGGATAGGAACACAGGAAGTGTCTTCGACAGGACCAATTCTTAACCACAAATGTGTTATTAGTGTTGTTATGCAGAAATTCATTTAACTATACGGAACAACAACGCTGTGGCGGTTCAATTTGAACAGTAAAAAGAGCCTGTTTTGTTAAAATATCAAAGAGTCACCAGTTTATAGTGTGAATACGAATTGATTGCATTATGTTTAGATGAATGCTTGTGCTAATCCCACTGTGAGGTCACAAGTTCAACCTCTATGGGCACACGTGTGTGTGTGTGTAATAAAGAGGGCTTGGTACGTGCAGAATAAGGATAAGTACCTGACCTCAGTGTTGTTTTAAATGACAACCACTTGACCTTCACTCATCCCACACACATATGTACACCCGCACACAAAAATTCAAATCCACCATTCACACTGAGTGGAAAAAACAATATGCTAATGAAGATAAATAGCATTTAGAAACAAGCTCTATTCCCTCACTTAAATGCCTTCTAATTTTATGTGTATCCAGCAGCAACTGCTTGTCTCATGCTAACCACCTATTCAACCATCACAGGACAGAGTGAGTCCTTCATTAGTCACCTGGGGGTTGAACTGGAGAAAATTATCTCTTAATAAATTGAACTGCTTACAAAACACCACTTCCAGTTCCTGAACCTCCTGCAAGAACCACTCATACAAACGATTTTTCTTAAGTTGTGAGCACGAGCGATTTAGGAGAACTTGCTGCTTTCACCATTTTTCTCGCATTTTGAATTCTTCCCCTCTGGTACAAACATAATTTACGACTGGTCCGGACCTGTGGTAAGTCATGTAAAAAAAGTGTGCTGTTTTTCAAATCAGATTATTTTTTAACTAATGGATTGTATAATTCTTTAAAGCAATTATGAATCAATATAAAAACTACACCTAATTAGGCTATGTAGGCAGTATTTTATTTGACTCCAATTCAAACTACAGTATACACAAATTTAAATTTATTCATGCAGCATAACAATATCATAATAAATTTAAATTAATGCTATGGCTTAACAGTAAAATATTAATATGAAGATCTCAAACTATAGAGTTACTTAAAATATGCACTGATTAAAGATTAATTAGTCTCTTTGGCAAGATTTTTTTTAAACCATATCGAACAATTTCTTTTTGATCTAAATGATAGTGTGACCCACTGGTGACACAGCCTTTATAGCACTTATTATTTTTTATCTTATTATTTTTTTTTATTATTTTAAAAGATTGACAAAAAGTAATGATCATTATATTTTTCTGTTTTTTCCTCAGTCCTGTGCCTGCATTTGTCCATATTTGCACTTGTTATTCTTCCCGATAGGAAGCGCGACCTTATATTGTTTTACTGGGTTGTTAACCATGCTAATTTGCTACCCTACTGCATGTGTGCTCACATACGCACAGGTGGCATTCACCTTTTTTTTTGCTGGTCATTTACACACTTTTCTGATGTTAGAAGCATTGGCTTTGTGCAAATCTACTAAGAAAAAATAAGGTTAGAGAAAATCAAGATAAAAATACAAAAATGTAGCAGCATTTTGTGTTAAATAGAATACTAAATGTCGCAAGCAGACTTTATTGGTTGTAGCTAAGTAGCTAACTAAGCTAAACGCTAGCTCCATGACTTGTTTTAAAATACCATTTCTGGCTGACTTAGTAAATGTTAAAAAAAAAAAACAATTGTAAAAGGGATAATAAATATGTACTTGTTTTAATGTATCGCATGTGCCATTTGCATGTTTCATGACATGTTTCAGTTAAAAGTTGGCATTATCACTGGTTCATGATTCATTAAGAGGATACGGAAAGTATTCTTGTATTGCACTGTAAAGCAAGTTATTCCTAGTAACTGATAAGTAAAAAAATGTTATTGTGTTATTGTTTTACTTCTTCACATGTTCAGACAGTTCCACTTTTAATGTTATAGCAGAAAAAGCTCTAATGCTCCCAGGAAACATTGCCTGGGACTGCTATCAGAGTACCTAACATCTCTTTCAGGGGACTTACTGAAGGACCATCTCTTTCATGGGCCCTCAGTCAAACAATATAAAGACAAATATGGACATAAAAGCAGTACTCCCCGCTCTAGACATTCAGTATATTCTAGGAGTTGGACTCACTCCTCCAGGTTTCAAGTCTTCGCATGTTATCATCAAGGAAGTCATCAAGTGTAAAAAACAGTAATAAGGAAATATCTCCTCACCTAACTTCATTGGAATTTGTGAGAGAGCCAACAACCAAATGACATGCTATTTATTTCACCTAGTCTTGGCTCCAGTTTCAAGTTTTCTGTTTGGTTTAGGTTCACCTTGTTCGCAAGAGAAACCTGTGCAGTGTTTGCCAAACGGCTGCTATCAGTTTGTGAGCCGAAGTTCAGAGAGAGGAATGTAAAGGGAGAGAGCGATGTGAGGAAAGAAACTCACATTCCTTACATTTCTCACTGGGTAATAATTAATGTGCCTTCACATAACCAAAAAAAGCACTGATATGGGTGATGTTGAGGGCCCCTGGTTCTCTGCAGGCCCTGCAGTGTTGTGGGTAATGTCAAATCCCCCCCCAAAAAACATAAGCTAGACAAAAGTGACTGTTAACCAAAGCAGCTTAGTTCCCATGAGAGCTAAGTTGGTAATATTAGACTTTTAATGACAGATAATTCTACCACGTAATCAGAGCGGGGGAGCCTTACAGTGTTTAATTGAGCTGATAAAGACAAAAGCACGAGAGCTAGCTTCTTATTAAATTCATTAGAGCGAGGACAGAGGAGACTCTCTTTCTCCTCTCCCTCTGTGGCTTCTTTGTTTCCTGGAGTGGTTCATGTAGGAGTCACCGTTCTGTGATTACAGCGACAGAAATTGAGTGGCTCTCACATCGCCCCACATCTGAACAAATTCCACTTAACTGTCGCAGTCAAAGTGCACGCATCCATTCACACGCCTCTCAATGCTTGAACAAACACAAAAGGGAAAATACGTGGACTATGGTTGAAAATTAATTGAGATTTGAGAAGAAAATGCAGATTTAAAATGACTCATAGTATGGCTGCTTTAGATGTAACGATTAGCATCAGCATATATTTGCTGATCACATCCCAGGAAATTTTTTTTCCTTTTATCTCATCTGCACAGTCTCACCCTACGAGAGCAGCTGAGCAAGTCAGGTAGTAAACACTGATGCTGACACACACTGCTGCCGAGTCAGAGGATCAGCACTTTTTCCTCCTGCGTTGTTTCGCTGTAAATAAACTGAGTTTGTTGTTTGTAAGCACTGAGAAGCAGCACAGTGGGAAACACAAAACCTGCTTGTTAAGCCAACTTGGGTCACCGGTGTACTATACAGTTAACACTGAAAACAAGAAACAACAGAATAGTAGTAGTATTTCCCATTGTGCAGCTTCAACATGGCCTCTAAAGCTATGCAGTCAAAAAAAAAAACAGACAAAGTCAGTCTAACAAAATCTTGTTACCCAGCTTGGGTACATCACTGAGCCATGAGTAGTCCCCAGGGGGAATTCCAGGGACACAAATAGGCTATCAGACCGGCCATCAACAAAACAAAAAGAAACAGAAAAAGAACGCACATAATGGAAAGAGGGCTCATTGAAGAAATCAAGATATACAGCTCAGTGGAGCAGATAATCCCATGTATTGTTCTTTAAGCACCATGTGGCTCTATTTTAGGACGTTCAATAATTAACAGTGAATTAGCGCAGTTGTTCTGTGCTGGGAGTGAAAGCAGAGGCTGCTGCTGGTGCTCAGTGTGACGTCATTTGCCAGGGAGAAAAGATTTTCGTTGAAAAGTTTCGCTAATTTCAAATGCAGCTTTAGAGCAAACAAGCATGCCCGAGCAATTAATTAACAGTCAGCCTGCTTTCCGGCTCTGTGTGGCTTAAGCTGCTCTTTGACAATACAGCCTTGAATCACAGTGAGTTCAGCACATGCTGAGGTTGTCGGCATGTAAATAAGTCAAAATCTCCCAGCAGCAGGCTCAGGAATGTATACAACATACACATACAGGTGAGGCGAGTTCTCGCTTTGATCTGAAGCCCAGTATCACACAGTAGCCTGTGGAGTTTATAACTGTCATAACATTGATTTGCTCAAGCAAATAAAAACAATTTTCTTTATGACATGAGGCCAGCAGAGATGAAAGCATAACGAGGAAAAAGTCACTTGTTTACCTGTCAGTTTGTCCGCCTTAATCCTCACTTCTCTCCTCCTGATCTCATGCTCACTCTATTTTCCACTCTTTCTGTCTCATGCTCGCGCTGCTGATTATCACGCCACATGACTTCCTGTTTCTCAGTCTGTGATGTCAGTTAGGAGGTGTGGATGGGAGGGAACTGCCCTGTCCTAACCGCTGACCTGCAGGCCACGACAGGATCACTTTGCTCTGATCCAAATAGACGACTAAGCTGATCTTAAGCTGTGTGTGAGGGTGGTTTCAATGCAGACAGCAGCATCACTGGGGATTTGCCTGTGTGTCTGATATAGGAAAATGGAAGTAATCACTAAGATGACCTCTGCTGCAGCTTTAAGTCAGTCTTGACTCCCCTGAGAGAGTCTGGTACTTTCCTGCTCACCCCTCTCCTGTTTCCTTCTCTTCCCCGCCTCACCTGCTCATCTCTTTGTGCACCTTGAGCCCTCGCAGGGACCGCTGTGGTTGGACTCGTTCTCCCAGTTCTAGAAACAAAAGCCCCGCATGTGAACCAGCTTTGAGGCGGTCAATCCAGACCTTGCACTGATATACGAGAGCCAGCTTCATCGGACAAAAACCAACAATGCATGCAACGTGTCTTGTTTGCTTATGGATGATAAGACAATAATGAGGGCAGGGCTCAGACTTATTGCTAAAAGACAGACGGCAGGATAGAGAAAAACAAGGACGAGAGGTGGGAAAAAAGGCAGTGTAGATGAGGCGAGAATGGGAAATGAGAGTATGTGGGGGGTTTCTCAGTGTGGACAATCTGAACAATAGTCCGAGTATAGGTCTCCCCTCCTGAGGTTGGGTTGCTGGACGGGTTCTGCACCATATCAAGTTACATATATCAAACTAGAGACACTAGCATCTGAAGAGGGAGAAAAAAGAGGACATTGTTCTTTTCTCCTTAAGTAAAAGTGGCTGAATCCCCACTTTTTCCTTTGCCATGCAATGTAGGCCACAGAGCTAAGGTGAAGAAAGGAGGTATCTAGACTTCTTCATGCTAGCACCAATAGGTGGGCACACAGGAATCTGAGCTAATAAAAGCATCTTGCCAACCAGTGATGCACAATGTGGAGATTGGCAAGCTATTAAAGGCATTCCAGAGCAAGACTGCGATGTTCCGTGGTGCCCTTTGGCCAGGCCGGTGCAATTTGAAGAAAATCAGCTGAAATATGAAAGGAGGGGATTACCCCATCAAAGCTAGACAGCCCAGTCCAACATTTGAGCAGGTGCCGCCGTACCCCTGTCATTACCTCTGGGCCCCACAGGCATATCTAGTCTCAGATTCCACAGATTTTTAGTTGTAAGTCTCCTAGCTGGCTGACAGAGCTGCTCCAACAACAAAGCTCTGGGAACCTGGTGGAGTGGCAGAGGTGGTGCATGTGTGAATGGATGTAAAAATGTCAGCAGGAGGAGGGAAGACAGGGTAAAGTGAGAGAAAAGGAATGTGGACATCTATAGATGGGATTACAAAACAGAAACAATAGAGCAGAGCAAGTCATAGCCTGCGTAGAGATACTGTACCTGTTTGACCAGTCAACTAGACGAGACGACAACCTGGGCTAGACTCATTTCCTGTGCCTAAGCTCCTCTGGACAATAACAGTTCAGGGAAGAGCTATAGGAGGCATGCTGGATGTCTGGCTCCGGAGAAACAGCATGATCCTGGGCCAGGCACCTGAGCTTGGTGTGTCTGTCATTCTGGGGTTTGCTCTTTTGAAAAAACATGACATTTTGAATCCTGTCAGTAAGGATTTAGAAGAAGCTAACAGGATTACCTTATTCCCCAGAATTAATTCTTGAAAGAATAGTTTGACATTTTGGTAACACGTTTATCTGTTTTCTGTCGGAGAGTTACATGAAAATACGAACGTAACTCTACGACATTTGTCAAACTTAGCTTAGCACAAAGGCTGTAGATAGCTAATATGGCTCTAAACTGAAGTTAACAAAATATATCTACCAGCACCTATAAAGCTCACTGATTACCACCTTAGGACTGTAGCTCATCTATTTAATGTTGCAGTGGGTAACTTCTGCTGATGAGCTAGCAAGCTAACGTTAGCTGTAGTATGAGACTCCTTGGAAAGTAACTTTGCTGCGGCCATTTGCACCGGCTTGCATTTTATTTCGTTTGTTGTCTCTCTCTCTTTTAAGTCCAGTTTTCACTGTGACAAAACATTTGCAAGGAAAGCTGCAGCGGAGTAAACTGGTCCATCTCAACTCGAGCTAGAGCCGATTGACGGTGGCATGAACAGCTAATCAGCTCGTACCGTCGTCACTTTTTGCTAAGGGGTGGAGCATAGACTGGCCAATTAGGGCAGAGAGTACAGAGAATGTTACTAGTTGGGCAATTAGAGCGAATAGGGTTTTTACCAGTCCTGAATACAGAGGCATGGAAAACACACAGATCACAGGATACCCTCAGACCACATCACTTACTAATAGTTGTCTATGGGAATTATGAACATTTTTTCCAAATAGAAACAGAAATGACTGATGTAATCACCCCTAAGTTCCCTACTGCAGCTTTAATCCCCAAATGCCAAACCTGAAATGTTGGAGCAATCACTTTTGGTTCCAGCTAATTTTGTTACCACTGGACACAACAAGGCTAGCTGTTTTCGCCTACTTCCAGTATTTGCGCTAAGCTAAGCTAAGCTGAGCTAACTAGCGACTGACTGTAGTGTTCTTCTGTTCAAATATGAGAGTGGTATCATTTTCCTCATCAAACTCTTAGCAAGAAAATTCATACGTGTATTTTCTAAAACGTCCGGACTATTTATTTAAAAAACAAAACAAGATAGGTAAAAGATTAGAATTACAGTGCCAGTTAGCCCTAACCATTATTCCACTTTGATACCTGTGTGACCCACATGAAACAAGTGCAGGTCATATTGTCTGAATGTAACCTTTAAATCTACCATATTGATTTTATGTAAAAGACCAGGATGTGGCAGCTAACTAAAATGCTGTCAGAGAGAACGGAGCTGCGGCTTGACGACTGCTACTTCTACACACACATATAAACAAACAACAATGCCCACTTGCAGAGAAAGGCTTCGACCTGTGGCCTTTTGTTCTGCAACACTACAACTCTTTAGACTAAATACAAGAGACAAGGGCAAAGTACTCTGCACGCAATTCATCCCAGCACACACACACTGGGCAAACACTGCGGCTGATATCTATAGAAGGCAGGTGAGTGCGGGGGTGATAAGCCCGATCAATAAAAACACGAGGAAACGATAAGGCTGAGCTGAGATGAACACGCCACAGCTGAGTCACATGGAAAAACATTTGTTAACAAGACAATAGTCTCAGGATGAGATGCTGCCAGAGTTAGCGGCTATTTCAGTCTGCCCTCTCGGTTGGTGACATTTCGAGACAATGACCACAGCATGGGGTCGGTCCAGCCTCCCACATTCTCAGACCTTTCCCCTCTGAAGGTCAAGGGGTCTCAATTGTCCCATGAGCAAAAAAAATTATTGTTCAACAATAGCAGAACAACAGGTGGCTTGTCAAGCAACCATGCAGGCAGTGATAACACAGGAAACACTGGGCACAGTAGACTTCACAAATAAATATTAAGTATATGATGGGTCTCGCTCATCTGGCAGCAGAAGAGAGTTTGATTGATAGAAACAAGCATGTGGGCCACAAAGCTAGCTCCTCATTATGCCAAATCCACCCATGCACATTCGCACTTACTTTTATGTCAGCGGTCTGTGATGTTTCATGCATTTCCTGAGTTACTTTGTAAAAAGATTTTTAAAAAGTTGATTCAGTTTGGCAGACAATGTGGCTATGTTTAACCTTAATTTATGCATCACAACTGTCATCTAATTTATGTAGTAGGTTAAGTAGGTAGGTTAGACAAAAATGCAGAGAACACATTTATCAATTTGTAATATTATCAGTCTGTGATTGTTTTCCAGATGTCACTTTATGATGATAGCATCTTGGCAGACTTCTCTTTCTCCTGCCTTATTCTTCTTTATCCGTTTCTTCTAAACTCAGTACAGAAGCAAATAATTACATTTTATTTATCATGAGTTATGCAGTGTGATGCACACGTTACATATTTATGTCATTTCTCTATGCTGCTCCATATTTCTAATGCAGAATGGAACAACTTTTATGTGGCACAACTTCTTCTTGGTGATCATGAAAAAAAAAAGAAAAAATCACCACATTTTAACAGCGTTTGAAATGGTGTAAGGTGGATTCTTCCTCATCGCCACATTAAGTTGTTATGGATAACCTGTTAGCAAACAGTTGCTTCGTTGCCGATGCAGATGCAACAGTAGCATTAATTTGAGTCGTGTTTCTAGCCACCTGAATGTAAGTCAAACATTCACTTATCTTCTGGGTAGGATTTGGTCTCCTCCGACTCCTGAGGAAAATGTTTGACTCTTTAGCTGCTAAATGCTCCACGATGATCTCTCACTAGTGGCTTATAGTCTACAGTTGGGCACTGGGCAGGTAGCATGCCGTGAGCTTTGCTGCACGCCAAAACCAAAACTGTCCAGCTGAGGACAGTAGATCCAAAACACTGAACTAAAAGATGCGAAAATGACAAGGGAAACTGTGGCACTGTTGATTTAAAAATACTGATTAGAGTTCTTTGAAGTGTCTCTGGTAGTTCCTCATTAATTTATCATGTTGTAGTTTTATTATATCCTGGTTTTCTCTTCAGCTGTAAACACCTGCCGCTAGAGGATAATGATTAACTTGGGTGTGTTCTCTGTCTTGGCACTTTAAAAAAAAACAACAAAAACCTACAGCTCCAACTGGACTCTGCCGAATTTGTCTAAAATAAATCAATGTTTGACTGATGCTATTTAAGTCTGAGCCCCTGCAAAACTCACACTGGCCTGTGAGGATAAGCACATGTTTGTAATGGTTAGTTTTTATGGTTAAACAACTGATCATCTCCTGCAGAACTGACATGTTTTCCACAGACAAGCTCTTTTTTTTTTACTCTACTGACGTAAAACTATGCAAACTTTGACCATTTAGTGCAATACTTTTAAGCCTAACAGCCTTATCCAACTGTGACAGAATCTAGACATGCAGCCCTGCACGCCTGGCCAAGTCCCACAGAGATTTTCTTAACCCAGCCAGGCTCTAATCGCAACAACAGACGGCCCAGAGAGCGTATCAGGCCAGCCACAGGCAGAGGGACGACCAAGGAGTGAAAACTCTACGTGTAAGAGCTCAACACTTTTTCCTTAGAGCGATCAGGCATGGCCACGTCTATAAAGAGTCTATGAGATGAGGGCAGACAGGAGAGAGAGAGAACAGGGCAACAGGATAAACCCAGATTAGGAGAGAAGTGGAGAGAAAATCTAAGGAGAAAGAAAAAGAGTTGAGGAGGGAAAACAGAGCAAATCCACCGAGTGCAACAGAGGCTGATTAGTGTTTGATTAGCTGACTGGCCGGAGGAGAAATCTCTGTCAACCAACACAGAGCCATTACGACCGTGCTTTCCCTGCTGCACCATCTGCTGCACTGTAGTATGCATGACTGATCTGCTGTGCACTTTAATTCAACAAAAAAAACCCTGAACAATATATTGCACTGTAGTTTGCCCTGGTGACAGGGATGCTTGGTTGACTGGGCTCCAAGTCTGACAGTAAAAGTTGCACATTTAATTAAGCTTTACCTCAAAGACTTGCATCATAATGAGGAGGGGTGGGGGAAAAAATCAATACATCGTAATATCGAGACATTTTACAAGATGATATTGTATTAACTCATTGACACCAAGTATCAATATTTATTAAATAAATTCTCAATCAATGTTGCAAATACAAACTCACCTATTTGTATACTAGAATTATAAAAATCAGTCGACTTCTCAGTCCACTAGATGGTGCTAAGTGCTCACTGGTGAGGTTATAAAAATTCACAAAAAAATTATTAAATAGAGAATAACAGACTGACAAATGTATCATATTGGATGAAACGTATGATGCTGACAGAGTTTTAATTCTGAAAAATGATAGATAGATACAGTTCAAAAAAGTGAGAAAATCGCAATATATGATTTTGCAATACCCAACATATCATTATAGCTGGATAATATCGTGTTGTGACTTAAGTATTGTGATAATATAACATTGTGGGACCTCTGGCGATTCCCACCCCTAATGCTGAGGGACCACAGAGGTTGTTGAGTTTATTCCAAATGACTGTGCTTGATGGAGAGGAGTTTCTATCCTCCTCTCTCTAGCAAATGGTAAGCAGACATCTGACCATTCAGCTGAATTAGTGTTTCATCAGCTGCCAGTGCCTTAAGGAGATATATGCTCACACACACACACACACACACAGGGGAGTGTCAACCCCCTGGGAGCTCAAACAGCTGAACGAAGACATCACATCAGCTGTCTGGCTGATTCTGCTCAGAGAAAAACAAGCAAGGAGACAGACTGTACTAATGGGCTGCTTTCACAAATCTCCCAATCAGCATTCAGCTAACAGACAGGCTTTAGGTTACTGACACAATCAAGCATCATGACACTTCTTATTCTGCGTCTTGGAAAGATTGATATGCTCGCTGAAGATTAAAAATTAAATATGCTATAGCCAAATGAATACAAAATAAAATGGTAGCCGATTTATTTTTAAATTGTTTCCTGAAAAAGGACTAAAATCCCTAATATGTTCCAATTAATGCAAAAACGGCCATTACAGGCCAACAGAGCGTGAGCAGTGTCTATAAATAGTTTATTTAGAGCAACTCACCACTCAATAAAGCTATCTGCATGGATAGAAACCGGTGAGGTTAATGAGAAATTTGGATTTTTTTCTAGGTGAAGTTGCCCTTTAAATTGTAATTTTTCAGCCAATCGTGACTGTCGTACAACACTGGGAAACACTGCACTGTTTGATCTGTTTTGATTTGTCTTTGTAGTTGATGTTAAGGAGGCTTGTGTCTCTCTCGCCCGACTCTCGGTCACCTCTGTGTCATAAAAACCTCAGCTGGACGACCACATGAAGGAATGCATTTTTGTGTGGTGACTTTAACCCTAAACAATACTTAGGCTGTCACAGTAATTGCCATGCAGTCATCAGTCGTACACATTCACACAACAGCAATGCATCATCCCACTGTCACCTCTTGCAATTCTCCAAATAATCCAGGCCTAAATTACAGGAATGGTCACCAATGCAGTGTCCAGTAAGAGCTCACACATCCATTGTCTCTCCATTGTGGGACGTGCTCCTTCACTTGCGTCACCACGCACCCATAACCACCAAACTCAAAGGACTCTTCCTGCAACGCTCCAAGAGTCCTCAGGTCAGAGGTCACCTGTGGCCTCTGGTCTCCACGACAACAGCCTGGCAGTCCCCAAGACTCCCACCCACACACACACAGACTCAAGCTCTCACACACACAAACTCTGCTTTTGTCCCCAAACTCCTGTGCATCAAAAGAGACCCTGGAGTGTGAATGTCAACAACCCAAACATTTACAGCCGTGCAGGCCAAACACTTTTCAACACACTGCAGTGCAAGTGAGACCACCATAGCTGCAAAGTGACAGGAATAAATGGCAGAAAACTTGTCATTCATCCATCAGTCTCCCTCTTATTCTCTCTGTCACACACACAGTGGAAGATCTCGCAAAAAGGACAAAAGTGAAAACAAATCTAGGATTGACTGATTTAGAGATGAAAACCTGTGATCCAGTTGAGAGCAACACCGTGTCAACAGTTTCCAGGCTTTAATCGGCACGTCTTTCGGTTGATTTATTCAAGGGTAGTCTGTAAAAGTTCTGGACAAGCCATCATCATGGACCACAAGCCACCGCGCACTAACACTGACACAGACCCCGGCTGCATGTGCGTGGAGAGCGGATCACGAAAAGATTAGGAAAAACTGGCGCTCACCATATTCTGCGTGCAGGACATCTCTCGGACCAGCTCTGGTAATGTTATCTGCTGCAGTTCTGGTCTCTCGCCGGTTATATAATGAAACAAACTGCGTTTACGTGGCTTCGCAGGATATTTTCCAGGAGTTGGTGCGGGGCAGCAGACAGGGATCAGACTGCTGCTGGCGGCGTGCAGAGCGAGAGGAGCGTAGACTGACTCTTTTCCCTCTCGGAGGTTTGAACAGCGGAGCGCAGAGTGAGAGGAAACATGAGAGGCAGGGGAGCATGTGCCTGTCCCCCGGTAACGGGACTGACACACTTCCAGTTGGGAGGAGAGACAGCGCCATCTAGCGATCAGGCAAGCTTCAGAGGCCGACAGAGGAAAGACGCTTTTAACACGAGGATGGATCATTCAAAGGGCCCCAAGCCCCGTGGCCCCTCAGATCCCACATCCATCACTCCTCTGTTGGTTTGGTGGCCTAAATAGATGTATTTTAAATCTGCATCACTCAGCTCAGATTGCCTCTGCTTTATTAGCTGCTGTTGTCAGACTGTCTGAAGGGGGTGTGTCTTTTTTTGTAGGTTTATTTAAATTATTTATGATGTAGGCCTATATTAAATTCATGTTGTTTTTCTAAATGAAACGATAAAAGATAAAGGCTGAATTGTTTCAGAGCTTTTATTTCAAAGTGCTGGTTGGCCTCTGGCACAGTATGATGCTGTGCACTCTGTGTTTGATGAGCATTTGGCTAAAAAAGGTACCCAGAGAGTAAGAGACAGGGGTCAGTAGGGGCCAGACTTGAACCGTTGCCACTGAGACCCCAAAAGACTGGTTATATCTGTGAGGCTGCGCCTGACTTTTAAGTACAAATTAATCTCCACTAAACATTCATTGATCGTTTAGCCACAAAATAGTTTAAAATGCACACAACAACTTTAAAGAGCTTTAAGTGTTATCATGTCTTATGTTGTTGGACAGAGACCCAAAGACATCCAGATTATTCAAAAGAAATAAAATTTAAGGAACTCACACTGACAACTTGGAAATCTTTGATTATAGAATCACTGCAGATTCAGTTTAGGTCTACATTTTAGTCAGCATTAACATTTTTTAACTTGGACTTTGTTTGTATGTCAACACTTCTCTATTAAAACAAATTGGCAAATTACAAGATTTAAAATGGCAAAATGATGAGAAATTAGTTCTTATATAAAAAATACATGGAGAATGCTTGATGTTAACAGTTCACAAAACCCGTATTTATGGAGACAGTATCTCACCTAAAGACAAACATTCTGCCTTTTACCACTACTACTACCACTACTACTACTACTACTAATAATAATAGTAATAATAAAAATAAAAAAATATCATGTCATTTTATTTTATTTGATCGTCAATGCCTTCATCTTAGGCAGCGTACAATAAGAAATAATTAGACAAAGCATAAACAGTGTGTTTCTATAAAACTTTGAATTATTCGATACACAACAATTTACATTCATTCAACTAAACAACAAACTTTTTGTTATGATTGTAATGCTGCAGTGATTGTTTTTTTTTTGGTGTAATAAAAAAATTCATATGTGGCTGATAAAAATACCTTTTAATACGACCACAGCAAAGTGTTGAACCTGAACTCTACCATCTCTCTGTCTTTTTCATCATTATCATCGTTTGTTGTTGCTTTACGGTTTCTTTGGCTTGGCTTTGGGGACAACTTTAACAGTTGTGGACACTGATTTAGCTCCTTGCAGGTTCTGGGCGGTGCAGATGTATGTTCCCATGTCCACGTCCCTCACCTCGTCCACCAGAAGGACGGATTGAGACTGCTGACGAGCCGCTCCTCCGCCCACTGGACTTATGCTCTCTTGTGTGTACAGAGGCCTACCGATCTGCAACCAGCGCAGGTGCTCAGTTCAGTTAGAAATCAACACATAAGCCCGCTGTACAGCACAGCAGGTTATCTCTTCAGTCTGCAGTGTAAATGTTAATAAGTCATTGATAAATAGTTTTAGGCCTGAATGCTTTGCAGGTCATATGTCGAATGCCTCTAAATCACTAACAAACTAGCTAGAAATGCAAAGTAAGCTATAACGGAAGATATATGTTATATATTTTTTGGCACCAAATGACTTTTTACTGAGCTGTATTATTTAATATCACATGATTTATTTACATGATCAAAGTCATACGTGGCTTAGCAAAACCTATTGAAAGAATACAGCACTGTAAATAATAAATCAAAAAAGTTATATTTTGCCCTCTCCTCTCAGGTGACCGACCTGCTGGCCTGGGTAATCCCAGGTGAATTCTACGACCACATCCTGTTCTCCCACCACAGAGCAGCTGACACGCAAATTCTCACCCACAGCCACTGAGCTTGATGAGGCCACTATCACGGGAGCAGGAGGAGCCATGGGGTCTGATGGCATATGGAGAATATGAGTTACTAATGAGTTATAAGGGCTTCAAATGAATTTGCAATCAAGGGAATGGACAACTTAGTGGCAGCACTCACAGTTAACATAGATGAGCATGTACTTGGTGGAGCTCTGCCTCAGGTTGCCCAGACTGGCTACACAGTACAAGGCTCCAGCATGATAAGGACGAGGGCGATGAATGGTGAAGCCCTTCTTGACATCAAAGGAGATCTCTGTCCCGTCCACTGCCACCTCCACTGGTGGGAACTCACGATGCAGAGTCACTTTAGCCTCAGGTGATGTCACCTGGCAGGGGAGGACCGTCGGCCAATTGGTTCTCAGCTGAATCACCTCGTAGTACTCAGATGAGGGTACAAACAGTTCTTGAGGGTCTGATTGGTACAGTGAGAAGACATGGCTGATTGATGATAAGATTACATGTGAATGCAAAAAAATAAGCTCTGAGAAATGGATGCGTAAGCATCAATAAAAAGTATTTATTGTACCCGGAAAGAAAACAAAGACTTTGACAGCTTTGTCATACTCCTTCCTGCAGTCTGTGTCCTCACAGTACATAGGATAGCATGTGTACTCCCCTGTGTCTGCACCAGTAGTGTTGACTAATGTCAGAACACCGTATCGCTCGTGTTGGACAATACTGCAGGCACAACACAGGGAAAAGTTTAACAGAAGTAACACATTATATATTTCTGTCATTAGAGGAAGAAATTGTGCTTCTTGCATAATAAAGATTTATCCAAGGTGTAGCTTACCTGAGCCTTCCATCATCATCCTCCTCCAGGTATGAAGGGACGCTCCATTGCACAGGTTTGCCCCTGCACCTCAGCTCCAGAGTGTCTCCTGTCTGCACACTGATGGTCTCTCTCACCTTCTTAAACTTCCCCCTGTTTAGCACCTTTGATGCAAAGTCAGACAGATGTACAGAAATATCCCAGTTGGATGACTGTTCCTCTTAGAATGTAAAAAGTTACAGTGTACTAGACGGAATACCTGCGTGAGGAGGGAATGTGGTGGCGCTGCAGGTGTGGCTTTGATCTTGGGTTTGGCTGTTACAGCTCTGGGCCCTTTATTTGTTGATTTCTTAAGTTTGGTTTTGTTAGGCTTGGGCCTCCGGCCTGCAGTTGTCCACTGTTCTTCTCTGGCGTCTTGTTGACAAAGAGCTGCACAGTGTAAAGAGCAGGTTGTGCATGAGTGGTTCACATAGGCACAATTAAATGTTTAATGAGGTGAACAGAGTGGGTGCTATACAGATAAAAAGAACACACTAAGATTGCTGTGTGTGGCAACGGTAACATTCACATGAGATATCAACTTCTGGAAGAAGCCGTGTCATGCACAGGCCAACAGAAATCTGCCCTGCTTAGTAATTCTGGGAAGCCATGTTCACAGAACTGCTCAGCAAGTCAGTGAAGTCACTTACCTAACTCGAAGATTACGGCACAAATAAGGAGAGCGCTCAGCACCAGCCTCCGTTTTGACCCAAACAACTTCACCAAAGGCATGATTGATCAGTGGGATACGAACACAGTCTGTGGATTGTTAGTTCATGCGGCTCAACACAGAGAACAGGCAGCAGAAACCAACAAGAGGGAAGGAGAGAAAGAACAGGAGGAGGGCAGAGCTTGCAAAGCCAGTGGTCAGCTGTTTACCACAAATTCCTCCTCCTGAGAGTGGCATTAGTACCCCAAATTCCTCCTGACTGGCTCAATGGAGGCTTTCAAACCTGTCCGGACCAATGAGGGTCCAGAGACCGAGGCCCCTCCATGTGGAATCGCACAGCCTGTTTGCATAGCTGTTGGACTGGAAGTGTGCAGGCAGCATGAGTCTGGTCTTCCAAAAACGTAGCACACAGCCCAGACTGAGACTGTGGCAAGATTATTGAAAGCATTTGGTGCCCAATAAAACTTGTGTCCTGCAAATGCTGAGTGTCTTTTCACAGGTGAAACAAATCTCAGGCCTGACCAACTTCAGGCTTATTTAAAATGCACAAAATCACACATAAAATATAAATATATATACTTGATTTCTACATGTGTGTTGTGAAGGCACACAGTTTTTGAATTTCCTGGTGTTCTGTGTAGTGCAAGGTTAATCTAATAGGCTTTAGATGCTTTAAAAAACACATACCCAAATTCTGGTGTGAAAAACTCTAGATTTTAATGTAAAAATCCATCAGCTTAAGCAAAAATTGTTCAACAGCATATGTTTTTCAAATTTCAAATAAGAACTTGATGCTTTAGACCACATTAAGAAACCTGATTTGACTTTAAAATGTCTCTGTGCCATCCTTGGTGATATTACATGCTTCTAAATATGAAAAAAATTGGGTTTTTGTATATTTATTCAAATCCATAGCGTGCTGAACCCAGCGAGAACAATGTAAACCTTTCCTTTTGAACGACCAGCTAAGCCATGAGTTTGTACATGCAGGTAAGCTGCTGTGAAAGGTCCTTTTGTTCTCAGTGAACTCCGGGTAGTGAGCCACTCTTTGGCTTTTTATCCAAGATTACTAGCGGAGCTGAACCTTTTTTTTTTTTTTTTTTTTTAATAAACATCCTCTGCAGGAAATGAACACAAACGGTGGGGGTGTTTAAAACTGCATGGTTTATTTTTTTA
>JAQLOL010000026.1:8828662-8841062 GCA_029783665.1 Naso thynnoides | reverse complement strand
GCACCATTGAAAGAGGTGTTTTTATGCCCCCTGTCACTGTACGAGTCCTCCTCATCATACAGGCAGTAGTGTAGGGTGTCATTGCTACCTGTAGTGCCTGCACAGCTGATTTTCACACAAGGCACCTTTATTCCAACGTAAAGTATTTCTAGAATTATTATAGGCTTGTTGCAAACATCCATCTTTCTTGCCAGAGTCAGTTACCGTCATTCTAATATTTCATTAGACAACACACACATACTTACTCTCAATTATAGTCAGAAGAAACAAACACTCCTAGGAAGTAAGGAAGTGGTAATTTAGTTCATAACAATAAATCTACACCAGTTACTTTTCCATACAAGGCCTACAATGAGAAATGATTAGTTTAGGTAAAGGTCAGTTGCTAGGGACTTGTATTTGCTGTCCTGTTGCTACGTGGGTGAAGCTTCCCAGCTGTCACGGAGGGTGATGGTCCCTGTAGTGAAGCAGAGGATCAGGCCCCACAGCAGGGTGGGGAATACATTCTGGCTCTCTGCCTCAATGCAGCAGTAACTTCTACTGCAGCAGCTGCAGTTTGAGCCTAATGTGCAGGCCAACATTTCCTATTTCCCACAGTGAACAAGCAGGAGGCATCACAGCTGTATAGGCACAAAATTACTGAGCTTTGACCATTTTCATACGTGTGAGTGGTAACATTTATTTTTGTAGATGTGCCCTGATGCAAAGTTTTTTTTATTTCATTTACACAGCCAGTGGAGTTTGTTTGTATGTGCCAAATTTTTGACAGACCCCTGCAAAGGGAGCTACTTTCGTGTGCAACCTGACCCCCTGCTCATACACACCCACTTTCTCCACCCCTTTACACACACAACGGCCTCACGCAGAGGCACACATGGCAGGTTTCCTCTGATCTGCTGGGGGTGAGACAGGTGCAAACAGTCAGCTGCTGTAATGGCCTCACCTCCTGTCCCAATGTTCTGTCACTGCCATTTTTACACAGTCCATCCTGCAGGGATGTGTTGGTCAAGCTAGTGCACTGTTGAATATGCAGTGGAAACTTGCGGCCCTGAAAAAGCAAATTGTATTGTCAGTCAAGCACTTGACACTAATTGGGAAATTTCAGATCTAAACTCTTCCTTAATTTATAAGTCTGGGTTAGAATAAGGAGCATTTACAGAGTCATAGCAAATGGCACAGAAGAAATTATTAAAACAGCCTGGCTGCAACAGAGCAAGACTACAGCCATGCTAACAGCCCTGTGAGGCCGTACTTCACATCATCATGCTCAGCTCACACAAATAGTGCTAACATGCTGATGTTTAACAAGACTAATGTTAACAATCTTAGTTTATCATAGCATGTAACAATTGAAGTAGCCATCATGCTAACATTATCACTCTGCCAATGCTAGGGCTGTGGCGATGGCTGATAGCCATCTACCCCTGCGGCTTGAGCATCATCACATCGTGGCCCAGTTGGTAGAAAAAGTTGATTTCTTTCTCTTTTTTTTAGATTTTTTTGAGGAGGCTTTTTGTGCCTTTATTAGAACAGGACAGCTGAAGAGTGGACAGGAAACAGTGGAGAGAGAGGTGGAATGACATGCAGCAAAGGGCCACAGGTGGAATCGAACCCAGGTCCACTGCAGCAAGGACATAGCCTCTGTATGTGGGGCACGTGCTCTACCGACTGAGCCACCAGGCGCCCTGAAAAAGTTGATTTCTGAGGCAGACCTGAACATATATATAACCCAAAGTGTCAGCACTGCTTCCATCTTTCACTGTCATGACTGTATTTTGCACCTTTAGAGAAAGACTCAGATATTGTTGTTTTATGATAGCTGCCTGATCTTCCACCCGCCGCACGTGGTGGAAGTTTTGCATATTCGACAGGATGATGTACCCAAAAATGGTCGTGAAGATTAGTTGTCTGTCCATCTTTAGCGCGAATTACATTCGCACTTTTGTTTGGACAAAATCCAACTGCCAGATGGGCAAAGTAGTGCCTTTCTTTGACACCAAAGTTGTCTCCAGTGCCGCCATTGTATTACTGCAAGGTGTATTTTTTTTGCACCCGTCACTGATCCATGTGCAGTGTGCACACACATTCTGGCCACTGTTTTTTTTTCTTTTTTTTCCTCATGTAGTTATTGTTATTATTCACATGTAGGCCTATATTGCTCTGTAGTAACCTTAGTATGAAAAACACAGAATAATGCAAAAAATGTTTCTATAAAAATTCATTGCATATAGAAAGTCCGCAACAGAATTTACACCCCACCCCCCAAAATGGTGATGTAATCGTCCATCACGATGTTTCACTGTGGACATAGTCCATGGTCAGTTTGGTACACATCGTCCAGCCCTAGCCAATGCTAGCATGCTGATGTTAAGCAGGATTAATGCTCATTTTTGATTTTGATTTTTTTCATCTTGCAAACATGCCCACACTTAAAATGCAAACATGCTGATGATCAGCAGGACTGCTTTTTCAATAGAGTGCCCATGTCTCGCCCTTCTACTTCTGGTCCATGGAACCCTGGAAATTTGTACAGTGACAAATTATTTTTCGATCCTGTTTAAATTGTGCCCTCATTCTCAAATATGATGTTTGTCATTTTCAAAGGCAAGTTTACAGATCAGTAACGTCGCAGTTTGTCATGATGATAGTGAGGTACCACTTAGTTTTTGTGAAACTGTTCAGTTAACTACGTCTCTAGTTACACACAACATACGTCACCAACACTAACATGGCTGTAACTTTAGCACGCTTTCTCTCATTCCTTCAGAACAAGGGAAAATGTATTAAAAGAGGTTAAAATCATTACGTATATCATTATTAGTATGGATGTATTGAGAGCTGCAGCTTAGCAAACAGTTAGTTCATTCTGTAAGAGATCGTTGTTAAGACAACGCTTACATGACGATTGGATGTGTAGTCTTTCTAAAATACTTATTTTTAAAGTCTCATCCTTCAGCTGTTTTTTAATAAATTAAAAATTTCTTCAACTGCAAAAGTTAAATTAACAAACATCATATTTGAGAATTTAATTTTTCCCTTACCATTGACTACTGTTCATATTTTTTCCAAAATAAAGTCTCATGGGGTCCACCAGGAGAAGTGTGACTTAGTCGTTCTGTTTAAGGCTGGGGTAGGCATCATCTAGGTATCAGGCTAGCCGTAGCATGAGACTTCTAAGGAAGCAACTCAGCTACAAAACTAAATGATTGTAGGAAGAGTTGCAGCGGTGTAAACTGGTCTCAGCTTGAATTGAGCCGGCTGAGGGTGTTGCCCGAAACTCAGTTTGTCAATTCACCAGAGGCCAGTTTTAGAACATGAGACACTTCACTTGTTTCAGTAACCAATCAGCTCGTAGTAACGTCACCTGTCGTTAAGAAACGCAGTGTAAAGCGGCCAATAGGAACATTGCTCTCCAAAAAGACCTGTGATTGGCTGAAACAAGCCTGTCACAGTCTTCATTTTCTAAAGCCTGAGTACTGAGCCAGGGAGAGGTGCAGAAGTCTAGTGTTCTTTTAGACCACCTGGATTACAAAATGCTGAAAAATTATTATGGAATTTTTACCTGATGACAACAAAAATAAACTGCCTACCTCAGCTTTAAGTTTAGCCTCTTTGCATGCTAACATTCTCAAATTAGGACACAACAGCAATGCTGATGCTAACCAGCATGACAGGAAATGGAAATAGTGTATTTGAGCATTACAAAAAAGACACTAATTTATTATTCCAAACCAGCATTGTTTATATCCCTAACTTTACTCTCTCTGCCATTTTTGCCTTTGCCTTGACTATTACATTTCCCAGTGCCTGTTAGCCTTTCGTAATAGCCACCACCTGGCTGGCCACTCTCAACACTAATATGACAGACATCTCCAGTTAAGAAAGAAAAAAAAAAAGAAAAAAAAGCAAACAACCAAAAAAGATCCCAAACATCAACAGAAATCCAGTTTCACATATACTGATGTATTAACTGTACATAGAGGTTCAGGCAGAGAGATAATTGGATTAGCCCGTGTATGAATTGTATCTGAAATTCAGTCTAAAAATCTTTCTTACAGGTTTTCAGAGGCACAATTACAGCTGCTCCGGACTTTGATCCCGCCGCTGATGCTGAAGCCCTTTACAATGCTATGAAAGGCATTGGTGAGTGTTTCACTCCTGCTTGACTGTTGGTTACAGAGGCAGTAAAGACGTTTACACGGAATTTGTGGCAGTGTTGCAGGCAGAGGGATGGAGGCTGTTGAAATTGTTGCTTTATTCTCCTCAGGAAGTGATAAAGAGGCCATATTGGATCTGATCACCTCAAGAAGCAATGCACAGAGGCAGGAAATCATTTCAGCATACAAAAGTAGCTTTGGAAAGGTACAATAACACGTTGTCACATCTCTTATTTTTGCTTTTCTAAAATAGATATTAATTTTTCACTGATAGTTATAAATGATGCCATAAAATATCTTATAACACATTTTTAAAAGATTTATAACTTAATTCTGTTTTTGTGGTTTCAACAGGACCTGATTGATGATCTGAAGTATGAGCTGACAGGTAAATTTGAGCGTCTCATTGTCAGTCTGATGAGGACCCCGGCCTACCATGATGCCAAAGAAATCCATGATGCAGTCAAAGTAAGAAATTTACCTCATAGGAAGACTCTTCAGTATAATCCAGTCCCATGGAATTGTCCAGAAGCTGCATCATATTTAATTCAATTGTTTTCAAGGGAGCAGGAACAACCGAAAGATGCCTTATTGAAATTATGGCATCTAGAACAAACAACCAGATACATGAGATGGTTGCAGCGTACCGTGATGGTAAGACATGTTAAGTAAGATGTAAGTCACTTTTAATTATTAATCATTATTATGTGTCAAGCATTTCTCATTATTTTCCAAAATGTCTGTGTATCCAGCCTATGGCAGAGAAATGGAGGAGGATATAGTTGCTGATACCTCAGGTCACTTTAAGAAGATGCTGGTTGCTTTACTTCAGGTCAGTTCTTTCATACAGTTCTGTTGTAGCCCCCATACCTCTAAGTGCTGACTGATCAGGACTGTGTTGTTTTGGTTTAATTTTTACAGGGGGCCAGAGATGAGTCAGGAGTGGTCAATGCAGACCTGGTGGAGCAGGATGCACAAGTGAGAATTTTCAAATTCTGTCATTAGAAGAGCAAGCTTGGGCTTATTGACTTTAAATGACTTTAAAAGGAGTATTAGTGTTATTTATAAATTATATTAGGTTACTGGATCCTAACAACCATTCTGTTAGGTGGTCTTCTACCCACTGATACTAAATGGAATTAACCCAGTCTTGCGGTGAAGCTATTTTGACCTCATGCTGGCTCAGTTATAACCCAGTGTTTATTAGTGAGTGTTTACTATCCTTGTGTTGCTTGATATCACACTAGCTTTTGCTGGTTAGCACCAAACCCAAAGTACTGCAAAAATAAGGATGACATTGTAATTTTCCACAACAATGATGATTTAGCTGTCTCACCAATTAACCTAAATTAGTCGATTTTTTTCCTTTGCATAACAAAACTAAATGTAATTTCAATTTTCAAAGTTTGGTCACAAATTAAACTAGATTTTTGATGTCTTCAGCATTTCATTTTTTGATTTCTGTTTTTTTATCCTCTGCTTTTTTACACACTGCATAGGACCTATATGCAGCTGGCGAGGAGCAGTGGGGGACAGATGAGGCCAAATTCATTATGATCTTGGGAAGCCGCAGTGTGACCCACCTCCGAATGGGTGAGAACAGCTTTCGGAGAATTATCACAGCAGTGAGGCATGTAGGCTTTCCCACTCTGACCTCAAGTCTCTAAGAAGTTAGTGGCACATAAAAAGTTGTTGTCAGTTTGTAACTGTGGAATGACGTGTTCTAGCTAAATGGGATGCAAGAACACTCATCTACCACTGTCCCCTCTTTATCTAATGCCAATAAAACTTGTTCCTTGGCATTAGAAAGGTGATTAAAGAGCTTACTGTGCTAGCTAAAAAGTCAGGCGACCACCAAGTATATCAAGTTACCCTCTTGGAGCCTTAAATGGTGAAGAAGTTGTAATTTTAACATGACTAAACTAACATTTCATGCTCTCAGATTGTTAGCAGAACAAAAAGATAGTTCTACTCAACAAGTATGAGATAAATAACATTATTTAATGTTGTCTTATGTCCAGTTTTCGACGCATATGAGAAGCTGACAGAGCTGTCCATAGAGGACAGCATAAAGAATGAGCTATCAGGGGACTTTGAAAGGCTGATGTTGGCTGTTGGTAAGAAATGTACTGAAAGTAACACTTTATGACGACATGGGTAATGTCAAGATGTCAGATTAACACAGGTCTCTCTTCTTGGTTTTTTAAACAGTGCAGTGCATAAGGAGTGTTCCCATGTTTTTTGCCAAACGTCTTTACAAGTCCATGAAGGTAAACATGCTCTGAATAAAAAAAGCTGTTAAGTTTGGTTCCAAACTGTGTATATATATATAGTCATTTTACTTCTTAGTGGCAGAGTGAAGTCTAACTTTTTGTTATATGTAAAATTGATTCTTACGTCTTATAACTGCCTTGGTGTCATGGCCCAAAACACTTGTCCTCTCTGTCTTTTAAAGGGTCTCGGTACAGCTGACAACACTCTGATCAGGATCATGATATGTCGCTCTGAAATAGACATGTTGGACATCCGAGAGTGTTTCCGTTTGAGATATGAGAAGTCACTTTATAACATGATCAAGGTTGGTAAAACATTAATAAAACTTTTAGATTCACTTAGAGTTTATATCAGAAGATGATGCACCCTTAACCTGGTTCTGTGTATGTTTAAATCTGTCAGGATGACACATCAGGGGATTACAAAAGGACTCTGCTTAATCTGTGTGGAGGGGATGATGAGTGAGTAGCAGTATGGTTGCAGGGAACAGCAGCAACCAGAGGGGGGTGATAGAGCACCACAATTCAGGAATTATTGTTCTCTGAGGGGAATTAAACTACAAAAAAAAGAAAAAGTTTTTTTTTAAACTGAATAGGAGAAACATTTTGCCATTGCATAGTGAAGAGACATACTTCTACATCATAAAGTTTATATTCAAAGACTGTCTGAAAGTATTTAATCAGCTTTAAATTCATTTATTCATTGATCATTGTTCTTACTCTTTAGCTGGCTTTGCTGAGTTTGTTGTGCTGTGTCAAACTGATCATTACAGCTTAGCTGGAGAGTTCTTCCCTGAAGCTGCTCAGATAGCCTACAAGATGTGGGAATTAAGTGCCATGACCAAAGTCCAGGTTTGGGCCCCATCTGCTCCCATTGTAGATGTGTCTGCATGTTTGGCTTGGCAGTGGCATGCATCTTAATTACCTGCCCTGCAGTGACCTGCATTGACCTGCCAACTTGCACTGATAATGTTGCCATGTCTGCACAGTGAAGGCTTTGTGTATCCGTAGATACGATCAGAATGCTGTTCACTGAAATACAAATAGTTTTTGTTGTAATGCGCTCTCATAACCACAGCCTTTGCCTCGCTTTGTTCGAGGAGTGAATGTCAGACAGATCTCAGCGTTTGGTCAACAATACCTCATCTCACTAACGCTCTATAAAACAGCTGTTTTTCAGCCTACACTCCTTTTTTATTGTCGGTAGTGTCGTGGCCTCTAACCTCAAGAGGGCACACTCCCTCTCAAATAGCATTATATTATTGTCAGAAACTAATTCTGGTCTTTTTAGAATTATGATGATAATAACAATAATATCAAAAATCTCCTTTTTTTCTCCTTTGCTTAGTAGATTTCTGCATGTTTAATGCTTTAAGCTCACTTATCTATGGTATTATACAGTATGTCTCACTTTGCTACTCCATTTAATGTGTATGTGTGTGTGTGTGTAACTCATGAAATCTCACATCTCTAAATGTGTCATTCCATTACTGAAGCTGAGGCCTACAGTGCGCCCTGCGCCCAAATTCGACCCAGCTGCTGATGCACAAGCGCTGAGGAAAGCGATGAAGGGATTCGGTATGCAACAATGAAAACCAAAGCACATTTGTACTGCCACAATTTTAGCAAAACAAGTTTTATGAATGTCAGTGCCTGTTACTGCCTACAGGAACAGATGAAGATGCAATCATTGACATCATCGCACAGAGAAGCAATGCTCAGAGGCAAGAGATCAGACAGACCTTCAAATCACTCCTGGGCAGGGTGAGAGGAGTCTATTTTTGGAAATCAAAGATAAATAAGGGTTCAAGCTTCAACATGATTCTTGTCTCTTCAGATTTTATTGCATATGCACATCGACCGCTAAATATGTCAAACTCAACTTGAGCTGTTTCCTGTCGGTGTTTCATCTGCTCTCAGGATCTGATGAAGGACCTGAAGTCTGAGCTGTCAAAGAACTTAGAGCGGCTCATCATTGGGCTCATGCTGACCCCCGCAGAATTTGATGCCAAAATGATGAGGAAGGCAATGGAGGTGAAGTTCATCCAAATCACGAATTTTTTTAAATACACGACAGGCTTTCTACATGTCCATTATTGACTTAGTTGATTCAGTGCATATGTGTATTAAAGAGAGAAGCTCATGGGTTAAATATACTGTTAATCATTTTTTATGTCTTTGATGGTTGAGGGATGATTGAATAATATTTTATACTGACCAGGGTTATAAAAATGTATAAGAAGCAGAGAGGTTGCGCTTAAAACTCTCATCTTCATTAGGGTGCTGGCACAGATGAACATGCTCTGATCGAAATTCTTGTAACCAGGAGCAATGAGGAAATACATGCCATGAATGCTGCTTATCAACAAGGTGAGTTTGATACCAAAAAGGGCTTTAAAATCACTTTCTACCTCTGAAAATCTTTCACATAAAATATATCCTGTACCCACACTTCACAGGCTATAAGAAGTCTCTAGAGGAAGCCATTCAGTCTGACACATCAGGCCACTTCTGCCGCATCCTCGTCTCTCTTGTGCAGGTAACTTTCATCGTCATGAGAACTCAGACTGTGTTTAATTTCCACGCCCACTCACTGGTTGCAGTCTGTCTGCTGACAGAAAACAAAAGGGGTCCATTTAATCACATACATGTTTTTTCTTTCACTATATCTTTCAATACAAATTAAAGCAAAAAAACAAAATGCTCTTTTTGAACCAAATATTTTGTTGTTTATAACATCCTGTATTCAGGGTGCAAGAGAGGAGGGCCCTGCAGATCTGGAAAGAGCCAATGCAGATGCTCAGGTGATTTACTTTATGACTCGAGTGTATCCTGTAACATTGTACTCTGTTAAGCTATGAAATGCAAGAATGTATTTAAATGTTTTGTTCCTGTTCTTCCTCCTGAACGCAATAGGAACTTGCAGATGCATGCAATGCAGACTCCGACGACATGGAGATGAAGTTCATGAGCATTCTGTGCACCAGAAGCTTTCCCCATCTCAGGAAAGGTAAAGGTCAACACAGACAGATCAAAGTGATGTGTTAATCACAACTGTACGTGTGTGTTTGTCTGTCTTTGAGTGAAAGAAACAAAAAGATCAATCTGGTGATAACTGATTTCACCTCTCGCTGTTCACAGTGTTCCAGGAGTTCGTCAGATGCACCAACAAGGACATCGAACAGATTATCAAGAAGGAGATGTCAGGAGATGTGAAAAATGCCTTTTATGCAATAGGTACTGTCTATGAACTTACCTGCAACTATATTTTACTTTGGAGTATGTTGCAGTCTAAACTGCTGACAATATATATTCTCTGACTCTTTTTCAAGTTTTTATTGCTCTCTCTTTGCCTTGCAGTTCGCAGTGTAAAGAACCAGCCCTCTTATTTTGCAGACCGCCTGTACAAAGCCATGAAGGTATCTACTCCTGCTTAAATATATTTATAGTATTGTGCCACATAAAGCAAGTGATTAACTCATATTTGGTGGTGCATGTTATTCATTTAGGTTTACTGTGATTTACTTTCTTAATGTTACTGCGGCTGAATGTTCCTAGATAATAGCAGCTACTTTAACTGAATCAGAATAATAGAGTTTGTATCGATCTCCTGTGCAGGGTCTTGGCACTGACGACAGAGCTCTGATCCGCATCATGGTGTCCCGTAGCGAGATCGACCTTTTTAACGTTCGTAAAGAGTTCAAGGAAACACACGATGCTTCACTCCATGAATTCATCCAGGTAGAAACGATGATCGTAAGTCGCAGTCTTTGTCAACTAACGCTCCTGGTTGCTGTGTGGTGTTCTCATCTCAACTCATCTCATCTGTGTGTTTTTGACAAGTCTTTCTTTCTCAAGGCCTTTATGCTGATCTGTGTGAGTGTGTGCTGCACATCCTTCTTTTGCTGCTGCCTTGGCGGGCGGTGGGGTACGGCAATCTATAGCTTCCTGCGGTGGACTATGGGTCTGCGGTGTAGTGCACAGCTGTAGCTAGGAAATTCCCTTGTTGTATGCTTAACTTCCTCTATATCCGCTGCGTGATTGGCTGACAGCCACAGAGACAGGAAGTCTCCCAGAAGCAGTTCTTTAATAACTTACATGTGAAATCAACATGACACCAATACAGGCAAGCAAGTGGGGTGCCCTGAATTGGCTTTTCCACAGATGTTATCAGATTAAGCAACAGGAAGGATTGCTTTATGTTGTTTATTCTGAAATTTGTATTGAGTGAAGAAAATGTGCATGATTGCTGGCTGACAGCTTTGGTTGCGACAGAGATTATGAATCAAGCAGCTTGTCAAATTCTAAGTCTGTGTGTTATTTTGCTAATTTAGAAAATTTGGCCAATTTACACAAGAGTTAAAAGTTATATCGTTTGATAATTTGGGAAATAGACATAACCGCTAGTGGAGAGTAGAAAGGTTAGGACTCCAGATGGAAATTAGCTTTCTTTTGCTAAATCTGGTGCACCCATCTTTTTGTTTGTTGCAAACAATTAATGTAACTGCATGCTGTCCTTTATAAACTAAAAACTAAACTAAACTAAGAAAATCTCCCAAATCATGTCTGTATACTGAATCCACCAAACAGCACCTTTGTTTTTGTTTTTATTTTTATTTTGTAACCTTTTTGATGGACCCAGGCTAGCTGTTTCAGCCTGTTTCCTGTCTTTGTGCAAAGCTAAGCTTACCATTGGCTGTGCTGCGGTTTCATATTTACTGTGCTGAATAAGAACTGTGTCCATCGTCTCGTCCAACTGTCTGCAGGAAAGCAAATGAGTCTAATTCCCAAAATGAGGAACTATTCCTTAAAACAACAAAGCTTTATACAATTGCGATGATGATTATAAAGATGGAAATCTGCGTGAGTGTCAGCTGATATAAAGGGAAACTCCATTTTTAACTCACTTGTTGACCAAAGCTGATTTTATGACTTTTGTACCCATGATACTCACTCATTTAACATTAGTGAGGTATAAACAGTTCTTCTGTTGCGTGAGCTAGAAGAGAGAGAAGTCAACCCTGCTCCTCAGTTTCAGCTGTGCAATAACCAAATGTCAGCTGACATAAACGTGATGAAAACGGTATTTTGCATTAACCCAAGCTCCACTTGTGTGTGTTTTCCGTCATTGTCCAGGGCGACACCTCAGGTGACTACCGTAAAACCCTGCTGATGCTCTGCGGAGGAGAGGATTAAACTCGTCACATCATCCCGTCACAAACTTCAATGTGAAACTGAGAGACCAGCCTGATTACAAAGTGAAACTGTGGTTAACATCAGTATCTGTTGTTACTCTCCCTGCTGCCTCTCCTTCAACCAAACCAAGTGACCTATGACCTCTCAGCCTTCCAAGCCAGTTCTTCTGCTTGCTTATGTGACTGTCCTGTCCATCAGGATGATGTCTGTCTCCCATTTTTTTTTTTTTTTTTTTTTTTTAACAGAGTCACATGTTACACGAAGACTTTCACATTAGTGTGGAAAGGTGCCTCACATGTGCTGCAGATTGTAAATCAGCAAATGGAATAGTGCCTTCAACTTGCAGGCCATCCAGTAGTTACGGTAACTTAAAGGTGTCATATACAGTATGCCTGAATAAAACAGCTAAAAATACACAAAAAAGTCGTCTTTTCTGACTCTTTTGACAAAATAAGACACACTTTTAAGATATTTTAATGTTTAAACAAAGTTCTTGCTCATTTCAATTCATGTTAGCTTAAATTTTATTTTATCTTGCTGTACTTTTTTCTTTTCTCCACAGTTTGTGTTCTGGGTGCAGTGCCCTGGTTTGTATTTGACAGCGCAGTTCAGTGATTAACTGTGTTGATACTGGCTGTGCCTTGCAGACTGGGAACTAGAATATGCAGCATCAGGAAGCTCCCACTCCTAGTTAATGCCTCTTTGGGCTATCAAACTCAAAAACACATATGTTATTGCACTGTGTAAACTATATGTAAATAAAGGCTTATATTA
>JAQLOL010000026.1:8804026-8828562 GCA_029783665.1 Naso thynnoides | reverse complement strand
TATATTAACAGAATAATAACAGCTAAAATATATTTTCATTATAGAGTGTGGTCTAGACCTATTCTATGTGCAATGTGTCTTTTTATACAACTTTGTCGTAATTTGGAGCTATACAAGTAAAAACTGACGACTTGTTTGAACTGAATAGGAACTGGTAGCTAAAGTTGGACCTAGATCTAAACAAATCAGGCTATTGTTAGCCCTTTCAACCTCTGTTTCTTTGCATCCAAACAGCCTGTAAGAGGTATAACATGACTTCCTCTGCTACCTGACTACCTACCGTGACTAAACAGTTATTTATATCCCTACACATTTAAATGAGAAGAAAAGGAAATATGTCATTTCCAATTAACTGTATTAGAGACACATTTATATGTGTCTCAGTTTGACTTGCGCACATGTAGGGCAGAATAAAAGTGCAAAACAGCTGCCTCTGTTCTTGTCAG
The DNA here is from genome assembly GCA_029783665.1 of Naso thynnoides. Classification (NCBI taxonomy): domain Eukaryota; kingdom Metazoa; phylum Chordata; class Actinopteri; order Acanthuriformes; family Acanthuridae; genus Naso; species Naso thynnoides. The sequence goes on along the minus strand of JAQLOL010000026.1, from coordinate 8,828,116 downwards.
TGTCTCAGTTCACTGCGTATGTGCGAGTGCAGCTGTTGTCGGGCCATCTTAGACTTAAAAGAGGAAAGAAGAAAAAAAGATGTATGTGGCGAGGAAATCCCCTGCAGTACGCCAAAATTCAAGGCAACAAATAAAGTCTACAGCAGTCAGTCGCAATCTGGTTTTATGGCACACCCAACCTGAAATTGCTCCATTTGATGATAATTATGAGAGATTAAGAGATTACTTCAATAGAACATTGTTAATATGCAGCCAGTGTCAAAATATTAACTGCTCTTGAATTTCCCTCTTGACAGATGGGGGAAGTTTGCACTGTGGTGTTGTTTTAGAACATTTTGTACAGCAAAAATAAATCAAATAAACTGTAGTTTACATATTACAAAGCTTTCATATCCTGAGAAAGAGTAATGGGTGTAGCTTCAGCATTTGACTTTTTATTTATAGTCTCCCTGATTACCGAGGCATCATGACGTGAGCCAAGCACCCACTGTGCTGTAAGTACACTACTGTATATACAAGTTAGTGTATATTGTATATTATATTATTATAAGTAAGTGAATATTATATTAAATTAGGTAAGATTAGTTTTTTTGGAATGCTGCTTTTGCTCTGACGTGTCACACTTCTTAGGCCTCATCTATTCATTACATTTTGTTGACATGTATTTTAATGCATGCAGCATGATGTACATGCTGCTACTGTACTTAGATTAATCAAATGCTTTCAGTGTTGGTTTTTTTTCACATGTTGTGTTGCTCACTAAAGGCAGGCCACACAGTTGGACACACACCAGGTTCTGTTCAGGCCATTTTAGTGGGTTATGGGAATTCCCCAAGTCTCACAGTGAAATTGCTTCCCCCCGTATTCACCAGTTTCCTTAAAAAGTGCCTTTCCGACAAGCTGAATGTGTGGGTGAGTTGTTGTTTATTTGTTTTAACGTTTGAGGTGTAGAGACAGAGCATATTCGATTTATTATTATCATTATTTGTGGAATTGTTGGTAGGCTGAATCATCTTTTGTTGTCACTGAAATGAGTGTTACTGGAACATAACATGGGAGGCAAATGTAACATAATGAGAGGACGGATTTCTGTTATTTGTCAGAAAAAAATGCTTCAAGCTCATTATTTGTGTATTTTCTCTCATAGAGGTTTAATGCTTTTTATATCTGAACAAATATTCTAAAAAATTTCAAGTGTGGGTAAATATGTAACAGCAAATGTTATGTTTATTTTAAACCTGATCATGATTTTGTAATGTCAGCAGATCTATGATAATGTTTCTAAATTAATTTTAAGAACAAAATGAGCTTTTTAAAGACAAAATTGAATGTAAAATTGTACACTGTAGCCAATGAATAAGCTTTTTACATTATCACAGTAAATTTTTACACAAGCCTGAAAGTGATGTTCTTAGTAGTTTGTCATGCTACATTCTTGGTTATAGTCAAAGTTTATAGTCTTAAGTAAGATGTGGCATAGAGAGCCTGTTAATTTTAACCTTGGAGCATGTCTGGCAGTACAGATAAGGATGTCCCTGGTTTGGGGCCTTGAGAGGACAGTTGGAGTCACTATTTGGTGAACAAAAGGACATTTTGTATTAAGCAGCACAGAGATAATGACTATCAGCTGCTGATTTTGCTGCAAGGAGACTGGAGACTGGACTGTCCTTGTGTCTCAGCCGGCCGAGGGCACAGAGAAGGTACTCTGTGTTTGTCTGTGTTTCTTCAATCTGATGATAACACTGCTAACTCTTCTCTTTGTGAAATGAGGGAAATGCATAAAAAATTGGAAATAGTCTCTAGGATGGGAAAACAAAGTGTGCAGTTTGTTACCAAACAGAACTAAATGATCAACGACATTTCCTGTACCCTCAGGCCTTTTGTTTTTGTGCTGGCACGCTCAGAGTCGCCAAGCCTGTTTATTATTTCAGCGCTTCACAGCAGCCTGACATGGAAACATTGTGCACCTTTAAACAGGCACAAGGTTTTTTGGTAGCAGACACAGGACTAAGGAAAAAACAATGTCTGTGTGTGAACTGTGTATGTGCTTCTTCCTGTAGCCAGCTGAGGACTCACTGTGGAGCACGTTCACATATTTCACCAGTGCTCAGTGACTAATGGAGCACTTCTGCTCCACATGCTATATTTTCTAAAATATTATAATTATTGTCCGTTGTTTTGATGTTTTATGCAGCTTTCATTGAGGCACGTGACTCTTCTACTGAATCTAGAGCTCTTTAAAATGCATTTTTATGAATGAAAATGATTTTTAAGGTTTATTGCTATTAAAACACAGTTGTGCTTAGTAAAAACATTTCAGTTATCTATATCACAGAATCAACAACAAAGAAGACTTTGATATTACTAGAGAACACACATTTCTGTCTTTCAACTCTCTCTGGTTTTCTCACTAAGTGATTTTTACGCCATAAATGAGCAGTATGGTGAAATCCTACATTATATCCTACACTGTGAGGGCTACTATTTAAGGAAGATGACCATTTTCATGAAAACTATTACTAAACTGGTTTCTCTATTACAGTAGTTTTAACATTACTTGTACCTCAGTATGATCAATGTGCACTTTCTATGCACTACAGAAAGTAATTATAATGGCTTAAAAAAAGTTGTGACTCTGATTAGTTTAAATTCATCATAAATCATGTCATGTATAGTGTGAAATAATTTGCAAACTGGGTGTTTCCTGTGTTAAAAAAACAGCATGCTTCCTGCTAAGACCTCCACGGTTGATCTAAAATCATTATTTGAGATGTGTAACTTCCTTGTGGACAAGCAGCTGTGTTTGTTATTTTATTCTGTACAAGACTTTTGGGTGGTTAAATGAATAAATGAATGACCCATAACAGAGTCATATTCACATGCAATATTCACTTGGCATAACCAAGTGCCCTTGTATTGTTAGTCCAATTGTGCATGCTGACAGGCCGAATTAAATCAGAAGTGCTCCCAGTTAACTGAAGAAACTGACTTTGTAACTCTACGAGGAAGAAACAACATCACCTGTTTCTTAATTCCCACAAGATGTCACTATTGCTCAAAATTATTCATGTTTTGTCAGGTAGGAGTCTGCGTTTGGGTGCTGATAATTTGCTCAAACATTAATACTACTATGTGTAATGCACCTTTTAATCTGTGACTTCATACCAGGAGAAACAGACATTTAAACTTATTTGAGTCGGCTATGATTTTAAAATAACCAAGAACCCAAGTGGTCGTAATGGAAACAAGTGATTGTCTTTTTTTTTTTTTTAAAGTACAAATCAATATAATAAAAATAATACCAAAAAAAATTTTGTAGGCCTATATCATTGTGTATAGGGCATTAGCTACCACTATCATAGTAAAGTACTTGGCTATTTGTCGGAAAGCATGTATTTTAAACAGCCTATATTAGGCTGAGTTGAGGAAATTCTAGTCTATTTTTTAAAAATTTTGAATTCTCATTAAAAATTTGATCTATCTCAAAAAATAATTGTCATATTAATCAATAATGAAATCAAGCGTTTGTTTCAGCCCTAGTCACAATAGAGCATTAGGCCTTTATCTCTAAACTCAAACACAAAATATTTCTTAAGTTCTTAACCGACGGTGCACACTTCAAAAGCTCAGAGTAACTTGAGCAGGGCCTGATTGCTCTGCTGGTTCAGAGGAAATATGTGATGCAATCACAGAAACCCCCACCAGCCCCTTCTCTAAAATTATCAATGAAGGAAAAAGTCATTCACTGAAAATGGTCGGGTTTGTCCCTGCCAATGGGAAGTTTTTAAGAGGCGAAAATTAGATAAATTGTTCTTGATTATAATTATAATAATTATCATTAATATAATCACTAAAATCAGGCTGCTTTTGAAGATTATTTTGCTTATCATAGTGACATATGAGCTAATTCTGCTACGTGTGAATATTCATGTTCATACTCCAACATTTCAGTAAAATCTCTACCGTGAAATAGGAATTCGCAGAGCATTTAGCTCCACTGTTTACATTACGGTCAGTGGCTCCTGTTGGTGCCCTGCTGACAGAGAGCTGTGCTCCGATTGGTCCTTCCGGGCTGTCAATCATCGCTGTTTACATCAAACGTTGTGAGGTGGAATTTCCCAGGTTACAGCACAGCAGACCAGTAGACCACTTCCGCAATAGATGTCTGGGCAGAAAGCATAGACGAGAGGCCACTGCGAGCTGAAAGGTATCCAGACAAAAGACACCTCTTTGTTCTTTCATGTGTCGTTTAACTCCGCTTTCCGACTAATTTACTGTATCGTTTAAACTGTGTGTAGTGGCTAAAAAAGAGGAGCTAGCGGCTTCTTGTCCCGCACTGTCATCTAATGTTGGCTAGCCGACAGCTAACGAAGATGTTGCTAGCAATTTGCATGACAACAGCGAAAACTAATATTAGCTTTCTTCAGCCAATCAAGGTAGCTATCATTAACGAGATTGTGCTGAATTTGACTCTCGACTCTTGAGTTGATGTTTGCTGCCAGGATTCACGTAACATTTAGCATTTTTTCCTTTGCTTTTGTCCCTTTTTTCCTCTGATATGAACGATGTAGTTGTCATATTTAGCCATCACAGACGTTAGCACAGTCTTGCCATATGTTTGGCTCTGGCAGGGTGGCTTTATGGTCAGATTGTTGCTGCTTTTGTCCTCTCAAAGCTGTCGGTTGGTCTTTAATTTCTTCTTCGGGGTACACCGATTGTTTACGTCCTGTTGTAACGTTAAATTATTGAGAGAGAAGGATAGAGACGATTCCTCTTGGTGGATAACTTACACCACAAGAAGAAGCATGTCTGAGTGGGTGGTATATGTCATGTGCTATCAAGAAGTGTCAGAAAATATAATGTGCTATATTTCTGAGTGGTTGTAATATTGCAAGTGTGTAATTGTGGTTCAAGAAAATTTGCAGATAACGTCCAAGTTATTTTACACGGAAGACTGCAGAGCTAGTGCTCCTGTTCAGCTGGTGCCCTCCTCTGCATGAAGAGCTGGGTGTCAGCATCTGATGTTGGTTGTTCTTCCACTTTACCTTAAACTAAAAAATTGCTTCAATGTGCAAAATCTATGTTTCTGTGACCTGTTGACGTCTTTGACGCTTTGCAGTGCAAAAAGTGCTGAAGTTGTTTCTCCAGTTACTTCTTTTGTTGCAAAGCATGGAGGGCCATTGCAAAAACAAGTCATCAGTTCTCTATGGTTAAAGGCTTTATCACTTTTTGCTTCCTGTGAAGGTCCGGTTCTCTGTAGAGTAGCCTCTAGTTCTTCATATGTTCATGATTAAGACAACAGTATCCGTTTTGTGTCTTCTTTCCACAGTTCAGAAGACCATGTCTAGGAAGTGAACGACAGCAATGGAAGGGAAAGGCCCATACCGCATCTATGATCCAGGTGGGAGTGATGTCAAGGCCAGGGATGAGGCCACAGGGGGAAGTAGCTATCGACAGCTACTGGAGGAGAACAGCATACTGAGGGAGCGGATGAAGGGACTTAAGAGCTTAGGTAGGTTCCTAGAGACAAAATACAGGCTGTGGATGGAGGGTTAACGCCAGTTGCTCCTCAGCATTACACATCTGTTGTGTATTTTAACACCAGAGGAGTTTATTTTTTCAGACTGGCATGGATACATGTTGTGTAGATGCACTGACACAAACGTCATAAGTTGTGTTACAATAGTAAATTTCTGGTCCAAACACACAAAGTAAAAGAGAAACTGATGTGCAGTGATTACTGTGGAATGAAGTAAAACCTGATGGTCTTCAGTGGTAGTTACAAAGCTTGCTTGTCAGTGATGTCAGCAGCGTGATTGCTCCTATTGTGACTCAACAAAGGAGTGCTATTTGCACTGAATTTTTCACCGAGCTTTATCATATCCTTGATGACTGCCGGTGCTGACAGATGTACCTTTAGTCAGACAGAGACAAGATTTCTCTGAAATTTGCAGGTGATTTGTTGGAGGAGTCTCAGTCAGAGGCATCCAGGCTTCGGCAGCGAGTGGAGGAACTTGTGAGAGACAACGAGGCCCTGAAGTCCTCCAGCTTTGCAGCCAGTCTGTGCATGGGAGGGCCCATTCAGACTGAGACACAAAGTAGGTCTCACAGACGTGATGGTGATCTTAAATTTAACCTTGTAGACTTATTTTTACATTTGTTGGTTTTTACTCTGGGCAGTGTGATTATCGGAAGGCATGCTGTTCTATCTGACTGAAACTTTCATTACACTCTTTATTGGTATTGCTTATTTTTAGGTAAACCTTGTTTACAGCCCACTCCAGAGCAGAAGGAGGAGCAAACAAGCTGTTTAGGGAATACCCTTCAGCCTGAGAAGCCCAATGTGAGTAGTTGGAAAAGGAGAAACAACTTGTAAAATAAAATCATTAGATCCAGAAGTTATGAGGGCCAAAACTTTGACATTTGACAACTCTTAACAAGAGGGCGTGTACTCGACTCCTGGAAGTTTATCAAGTAGTTGCAGTATGGACACTGCATGTACTATAGTGCTACTTACTTTTTGGTCTTTACAGGAGGCCACATCAGAGTTTGAAGTAGTGAATATGGATGGGAAGACGACAGATGCCTTGACTGTGCGTACCAGACTTTTTGTGTAACGAATTTAAAATGAATTATTTTCTGACCACGACTACCACTATAATTTGTGTAGTTCCAAAGAAGAAAACAGTTTAGTAGGTTTAAAAACTCCCAAAATTAATCATTTTGTGGAATTTATTTAGATCAAATTCAGTCTTTCCTCTTCATGGCCATTTCCTCAATATTAGGAACATATCCTTGGTGTGGTGACTCACCACAAACTCAATACTGGTAGCTCCAGCCTGAGTCAGTGAGGGGAAAGTCCAGGATTATTACTGCCTAGAATTACACCAGTGATTCATTCACAGGGTACATCCTTGAGGATGTGTTAACAGGACACTGTATGTGATTATTTCAGGCACACATGTCCAAATCAATGGTCTTGACCAGCCAGTCACATGTTGTAATTTTTTTTTTAGGTAACTTGAGCCCAGTTTCCACACCTAAACAGAATATTATTAAGGAAAAGTGGTACAGCCAGTTGTAGTGTGTGTAGACTAAATTTAAATCCAGCAGGACAAACTGGTTCAACTATTCAGATAAGTCATCGTGCTGCTTTCTTGGAAATAGCAGCACAATGACTCTTAGAGAACTTTTTAGCGCCTGGTGACATACATTTGTAATTGCTAGCTCACATGTTGACTCAGCTTGAGAGGAAGAACTGACTGACTCTTCACCTGTTTGGGTATCTCCAGGCCGGGTCAGTGGCAGGAGTAATCCCCCTCCTGCCTCAGGAGAACATCGAGCTGGCGAGCCAACTGAAAAGACTAGAGAGCTCCTTCAGTATATTCGCAGAGGAGTCGAACCCGAACCAGCTGTTAGCTCACCTCGGTCGGATGGCTGTGGAGTTTCACCATCTTTCCTCTAAGGTCCAGAAGAATGAACAGAGGACCTCCCTCCTACAGGTATGACACAAAACATCTGCCAAAGCAAACGTCATGCTTTCTTTGATTTGAGCTGTTTCACCCTAGATGGCTTTATAGACACTTTGAAGAAATTGTAGGCAAGAGTTTAGGTCAGTTAACATTATTACATTATTGGGAGTGTGAGAAAGCAGTGGGACAAAAAATACATATAAAATTTATTCCGATGAATTTTATTTTTAAAAAGTTATTTATTAACTGTAAAGCAGTTTTACATTAAATGTTACAGTGTGCTTTTCATGACATGCCAGATTCATTAATATGATTGTATGATACTTTAATTGCTAAGTTTCACAGTAAAATGAGGACAAACTTGTTTGAAATGTAATGATATTTTAAAGAAGTTCTATTATTCTCTGACAAATGTTGTTCACCACTGCAACAGTAGTTTAGGTGTCTTACACCGTTAACATGCATAACCTTTACAAAATCCTACTGGAGCACAAGCTTTCTCTTTGTTCACCAAACTGTAATTTTATCTGTAAGGATTATATTTTCTTTATTTTAAGCAGGTTTTCAAATAGTCACAAAGAACTATATGGTTGTCTATTTTAGTGGTGGTGGAAGAGCATGACTGCTTGGGTCCTCTGAAATGATTACGCACCATTGCATATGTATCTGTAACTGTTTGTAGTTTTTCCATTATAGTAATTTATTTAAGCATTTTGCTGTATGGATAAGTAACTGCTTTATATGTTCTCCTGACCGTGTTGGTGTCCTCTTATTTGTTTGTTTGCTCGTCATCATTGTCGATGAAGGTGCCACTCAAGCGTGAATAATTGTTTGAATGAAATGTTTCGGCTTAATTTGAACATTGAAAGGTAAAGCTGTATTTTCAGTGACTCACATTTGCTATTTTAAAACAACTTCTTACTTTTCTAGCATTTATTCAAACTTAGATAAAATTTAAAAAAGATGTATTTGTGGGTAAAAAAAAATGTAATAATAATAATAATAATAATACCTTTATTTGTATAGACCAAAGACACTGTACATAGTCAAAAGAAAACAGCACACAAAAATAAAAGAAACATCAGCAAAGATTAAAATATTAGGAACATGCGTCAGAAAAATCATTTTGTGCCCCAAAAGTGGAAAGTACATCCTTGTGAATCTGCGTAAACAGACAAACAGTATTCCAACATAATTTTCACCATCGTCTTAAAGGCAGTTTTGCGTCTGTGTGTGGGCATACAGATGTAATTAGAATGTTGAGGTCATTGTACAGAATAATGCGGTGTGTTGTGATAAATATGATTTCTTTGTTTTATAGACTCTTTGTGAGCAGCTCAGACAAGAGAACAATGAGCTTCGAAAGAAAATGGAAGAGGATCATCATATCAGGAATCGAGACTTGGAACAGCTGAGGTACTGGGTTTTTTTTTTTTGACTAATGGAACAAAAACGATACTGTTAGTGAGGTCAGGAAGAACAAAATCTGAGATCTGCATTCCTAAACAATACAAACACTTACATCTCATTTTCATTTCTGTGGTCTTTTTCATTTAACTGTAAGACAGTGTTTTTTTTCCCCCATGACCTCTGAATGTAGCAAGAATCAGTTTCCTGTCACTGTTTAAATGACAAAATCCTTCACAATTTTCACTTTGCCCTGGAAGTTAACAGTTGACCATACTTTCACTTTTAATGGGGGATTATTTCACTACTTTCTGTTGGCCTCACTGCACCCAGTGGGTTTTGCAGGGTCTTCCCGAAGGACATCCTGAAGCAGTACTAAAACTTTAACACACTCTGGAAAGGGACTCGTTCACGCTACCATTTTCATTTTGTTGCTGATTTCAGACAGGAGAACCAGAAACTTAAGGAGCTGGTCACAGGAGGGGCAACAGCAGCAGGATCAGCTGCAGCTCCATCTGACGCTGAAGCAGCAGAGGCCAAAGAGGAGCCTGTGAAGGAGGAATCAGCCGCTGTTAGACCCAAGATGGAGGCCACCACACCTCAGAAGGTAGTAAACACTAAATTACATGGCAGATTATAGCTTAGCTTCATATAAATGAATCTGGTCCTTTTACATACCTAATATGTTTTCATTTTTACTTAATTTTCCAATTTAGAAAAACATTGAAGATTTCCCTCAGTGAATCTGTGACTTAGAACTTCCACACTGATAAACGCATGTCATGTGAGGTTAGAGCAATGGAAGAATGCTGAGGATTTAGGAATATTTTTTTTGTGCCACCAGAGTGGAAAAGCTGCAGAAAAAACTCCAACCAAACTTTGTGATGTAGAGGTGTATGAAAAGAAGATCAAGCTTTTGGAGAAGCAAAGAAAGGATGTGAGTCTTTTTCGCTTGCAGCGCTCATCCTCTTTTGCCATAGGGGAAAGTCTCTGTGTATTTTGTTTCCTACATGTTGAGTGTCATTTGTTTCGTTTTCTGGCGTTGCTAACAGGTACTTGAGGTGAACAAGCAGTGGGACATTCAGTGGAACTCCATGAAGTCACAGTTTGAACAGAAGGTACAGTAATGACTTTACAGCTGTCGTGGAGGGTGTGGGAAGACATCGCTGCGTCCTCGACTGATGTATAGCTGTGAAAGGAGAACTTGTGTCAAATTCTCCCCAAATTCCTCTGAAAAAAACAAGTTTTTTTTGTCATTTCAAAGCTGACCTATGAGTTTTATCTTTTTTTTCCTCCTTTTTTTTAGTTAAAAAAAAATCCCATCAATTCAGTCTTGTTCACCAGCTATTCTCGTCCCATTTTGTTTTATTTTTGCTTTGGTCTGTGTCAAAGTTCAGACTTCTTCCACAAGCCTGGCTCTTTAAGATTATAGAAAAAAGTATTTTTAAATTGCCCATGTACAATACAAGAAGTACATGGAGTTTTTACCCTGCATTTTCCATTTAAGTGTCATTTTTTTCAACAAAGATACTTTGAGTAGTCAGTGTCTGTTGCCCTACATTCCAAATGAACTCCACTTAGCCATGTCCTTCATTGCTCTCATTTCGGTCTAATTCATTTCAGAAATTACTATTTGAATCTATGTACAAATATAGTTAGGTAGTTAGATTTCTTTCAATCAAGGATAAACTGGGACTTTATAAAGGTGAACATTATTGAACACTATAGTCAGAAAAGGGCATATATAACACAATTGTTTGCAACTTTTCAAAATGAGTAGTTGTAGTGTTGTAACAGCAGTGGTCATATTTCACATTATACCAACGGAATAACTAAACAGTTTTAATTATTCAATTTTTAATTCATCTTTTTAAAGTAAAATAACAGATGTTTGTAATTCAGAAATATCTCTAAGAAAAAACAGGACCTCGATGTTTGTGTGCATCAGTTGATGCTCTGTGTGTGCGCGTGTGTGCGTGTGTTTTTCGATATGCTTGTCCAGTGGAAAAGGTGCAATCTTGCAATAGCTTGCTATCTGAGAGCATACCTAACCACGAGGCCTGTCACACCTCAACAAGAATTCCCCTCACCTCTTTGGTACCCGCTGACTTCCTGCTGTGGTGCAGTCAGAGGGCAGCACTAACACACATACGTACACACTCTAACACTTACACACATACACCTATGCCTCAGCGCACCACACAGCCAAGAGCAAACCGGCATTCACACTTTGTTAAGACAGGGACACCATGCGACGTTGGGTTTGAACCGCAGAACCCTAGATATATCCATTTGCGTCACTAGGTTTGTTCATATTTTTACACAAAAACAGAACTGCGTGTGTTTGCAAATGTGCCCTTGTTGCTGTGGCTTTGTTTATAGTTTGATAACAGAAATATCTAACGCGTTTTTTAAATTTGCATCTCAACAGCTGATGTTTATCAGAGAACTGTTATCGCTCAATCGCAGGATGTTTTTCTTTTTATTTCTTCTTTTTCTTTTGGTTGTGTGTTTGTGAGAATTTTCCTTTCAACTGTGATCATTGGACTCAGCTGGTTCACATTGTCCCTCAGATCACAGACCTCAGACAACGGCTGGCAGAGTCCCAGAAAACTGTGCTCGAGCTGGAGGCAGAGCGAGAGCAGAGGCAGCGCGACTATGACAAGAAGCTGCTCTTGGCCAAGTCCAAGATTGAAAATGTACAGGTGAGAATACAAAGATGCAAAGCTCAGCAAATCCAAAGCACAGAAAAATGTTTAAGTTACTTCAAGGAAGATGTTTTAATGTTTTGCTCGTGTATATTTCAGGGTGAAAAGGAGTGCCTCAACTCTGAAACTACTGAGCTGAAGCAGAAGATTCGCTACCTGCAGGATCAGCTGCTGCCCCTCAGCAAACAGAGGGAGTACCAGGAGAAAGAGATCCAGCGCCTCAACAGGGTGAGTGTGGAACAAAACAGAAAGAGGGATGTAGAGCAGAGATATTTCCATCTGTGTGATGCTCCAACTTTGTCTGACCTCAGGCTTTAGAGGAAGCCTTAAACCTGCATTCACCTTCGTCCTCCCAACAACCGCCTGGCCAGGGTAACTTTGCCGACGCTGCCAGTAACCTGAAGAAACAGGAACTGCTCACTCAAATTGCTGTACTAAAGGAACAGGTCAGACATGCAACAAAACAGACGTTATAGCTCCACGTTATGATCAGCTTATGTGATTATTATTTTTACAGCTTAGCCTAAAGAGTGTAGAAGAATTGTTTTAAAAAAAGCCATATCACAGTTTCCCTGAGTCCAAAGTGACATCTGCAGATTGTTTCTTTTGTTCAACCAACAGTTCAAAACTTAAAGGCTCTTAATTTAGAATCATAAATGACAAAGTAAAACAGCAATTCTTCACATTTAAGAAACTGGACCCAGCAAATCTTTGCTATTTTAGCCTGTAAAATGTCTGATATTGTTAATCAGTTACCAAAATAGTTGGCAATAAATTGCATTTGGATTGATTAATTGTTGCAGCTCCTAATACACGCATACATATACTGCACACACACATTTCCTCAGCTTCTTTTATTGGTTTATACTTCAGGTGAAGATCTTTGAAGAAGACTTCAGAAAAGAGAGGAGTGACAGGGAGCGAATGAACGAGGAAAAAGAGGACTTGAGGCGGCAAGTTGAGAGACTCCAGGGTCAGATTACAAATTTGACCAATCAGGTGAGATTTCTGTTCGATGTTTATCCTCTTGTATGGGGAATGATAAGGAAAGTTTTGGCACGACAACAACATTTTTCACAAAACTGCTCTCTAATGCGGGGTTTGGGTTTTTTTTGTGTGTTTTACTGTGTGTTTGTGGCTCAGCTTCATCAGGCACAGAACGAGTGTCAGAGGGAACGCACAGAGAGATGTAAGCTGGAGAGACTGCAGATGCAGCATCATAAACAGGTACTGGCTGCAGCTGAGGTCTGAGCCCCTCTGTGTTGCAAACATGTTTAAGTTAGAATTGAAACCGTGCCATCAGCCTGGATAGGTGACATGTTTGCTCATTTTGGCCGTGTGCATTTACTTAGGGCAAAAGCGAGTCCTGACAGTTGCTCTTCAAGCCTTTTTGGATGCATCACGCAGCAGGATAAGAGTTGTGGTAAACCTTGCAGACTAGCGCCCCCTTGTGACGGAGTGCATCCCCTCATAGATGTTCACTGTAATAAGTTCATACAGAGGAAATCAGTACCTCAGGACAAGAGCCTCACTCCAGCTAGTCTGTTTGTCAGTGCAGTCGGGATCAACAGGTGGAACGTTGACACTCCTCAGTGGGAGGCAGCTGCAGCAGGTTGAAAGTCAGCAGTGGCCCATGCCATGACAGGGCCACTGCGCTTCTTGAGAGTAGCAGCCGTGCACTGATTGGGGATCACGTGTGTACTTATGATCCCTCGTAGGGGCAGCAGCAGGAAAGACGTACCTCAGACCCCACGTCAGGCTCAGTGAACGGCCCGCTGAGCCCTCCCTACTGTGGTCCCTTTGTGCAGGTGGGACCGCAGGGCCTTGAGGGCTGGCCCATACACTTCCCTCCCCGGATGCCCAATGCAGCAGGCGCCACAGCTGCAGCCGCCGCAGCACCGCCCCCCGTACGAGACTTCCAGCCTGTTACCCCGGTAAGGGTCCTCTAAGGCCCCTCTGTCTCTGTTTCTGGAGTGACTCTGGTTCACAGAGGACTCAAGGCTCTTCTTTTCTTACTTCTACTCCCCTCATCTTTTGCGAAAAAACTAACAGATGTAATTAGGTCTAACTACAGCTTAACCCAGCCACGCTTACATTCAGTAACTATTACTAGGTTACGGCAAACACTTGAGGGCTGCTGGTTATGATGAATGAGTGTTTTTAGTCATTTGAACTAAGATGGTGCCATCTCGTTGGTCAGGGTTTTCCTTGGCAGTCGTCATTCCCGCAGCCCAGAGGGGCCAGAGCAGTAGGAGAGAGTTCAAGACCACCACCAGAGAATGCAGGTATGGCACAGCCACCCGAGTGGTTTTATTGTTATAGATTGTAATAAATCACATTTTTGGTCTGTTTTAATTGCTTAAAGGATAAATCTGGTGTTACTCTGTGTTTTTCATGATTGTCAACAAAATGTCATCAAAAGACAGACTAAGCAAAGCTGTAATGAATTAGTAGTATTTGTCTCTCAATACTTTCTAATCTTCCTACCCTGTCTGAGCCCAGGTGTTCCCAGTGAAGATGCAAATCTCTAAGAAAAAAGGTCGGAAATCCAAAGTGACATTTTTTAAAATGACAAATAATAATAATAATAAAAAAAAAATTAAATGTACCTAAACAGGAGTAAATCTTGCATTTGCTGGGGACTTTTTCTACCATGGATTGATGTAAGTGTATATTCATGACATTAAGTAAGTGTAAGACTAACTCAAAATAAAATAGTTAAAGTAAAATGTCTTTTAAAAAAAAGGTGTTATGGTGATGAAAAAGCTGTGTGGTTCAGATATGTATTTAATAGCACCTGGACAAGAACAGAGCTCTTTGGCTCAAAGTAATTGGGTATCAAGCTTTGGCTACTCATTTGATGCTTGTCAGTAGGAAGTCATCATCTGTTTTGGTTTTCTCATGAAATTTGTCGCCAAGGAAAATAGACTCTTGCCAGCATTGCCCTCTCTTGCAAAGCATTCCCAATTCCTTGAACTTTCGTGACACGACGCAATGGCTGTTTTTATGTATTCAACTCAGCTGACAAATGTCAAAGTATGTGACTTAAGTTAATTCAGTCTTGTTCCTTTGCATGCCTGTAGATCAGTCCGCAGCAGCCGCAGCAGGAGCAGGATTTGGAAAAAGGGAGCGACAGAATATTGACCCTGGAAAGCACTAAAGCATCACCGTACCCACCTAAGGGAGTCTGGGTAGTAGCATGAATCAGTTTGTTTTTTGAGTTGACAAGGTGTGATTTGATCTATAATTTTCCTACTGAACTGTAGATATCCTATTGTAATGTTGTTTATACTTGCGTTTTATAAGGCTATTTGTGAAACACTTCGCTATTCTGAATATACACATAAAATATTATTTAGATTTTTTTATCAGGAACTGAAGTCATTTCTTAAATAGGTTGGAATAATTAACATTGTTCTTTTTTTTCTGGAAAATATACCTATGTGATTGTCTCTCTGCAAATATGTAACAACTTGATACTTAGTTTGTTACTTGTAGGGGACAGGAAGCCATTCCCCAAAACGACTAAGACTACATATACTCATTCCAACAATGAATGATTATAGAGGTACATTGAATCATAGCATTTGCAATGTGAATGTCAATTGATTTATGAAGATTTCTTCAGTACCATCGATGTTATAGAACTGTCCCATATGTGTAACTGTTAAAAAGTGGTTGTTGAAACACAAAAATTTTGGGAAATGAATTTTGATGGTATCATACCAAAAACATGATTGTGATTGATAATTTATTTATAACCTGCTGTTTTGATAGTTGCATTGACTAAGTGTAAATCATTGTCTTTAGTAATGCTGTTCTTTCTATGTTGTTAGTGTAATCCCAATATATTGTAGCTATTGACATTGTATGTTTGTATCAGACACAATACACAATGCACAGTACATACACAACCTTTTTTTCCCCCATGATGATGGACCTAATCTCATTAAACACAACACTTCTACTTGAACACAATTGATTTGACCACTCATTGCGATATTCACACTCATCTTACTGCATCCTGTGCTATTGTCCAGTTTACCCTGACATACACGTATAACAGTTACAGCCCCAAAACCTTCAGGCAGCAGCGATGACAGTCTTCCTCTTCATCCTGTTATTCCACATTAACGTATTGCGTTGTAATCAGTGCAGCTGTAAACACTGAAACATTCAAACTCTGCCATGCAACAGAGGAAGATTTTCATCAGTATTTGAAGCTCCTAGATCGAGTGTTACAGCAGCACAGCCGCTCCTCAGAGGAAAAACCTCTGCCAGGACGTCCGGCTTTGCTCTGTGTCCACTTTAACAACCAGCAATCCATGCCGTGCCGACTGACCTGTGAAGTGCTGTAACACAAAGTCTAAAGCCCCGATAGTAGATACAGGATCCACACTTTGATTGTGTTACCATTTTAAAGGCAGATCCAATCTCAACTTAAGCCACTGCTTTAACTTAAAATACCCATGAAAGTTTCTTATAGAGTTTATCAGGTCGTCAGATGAAGGGCTGAAAAATGTGTGCAGATGAATCTGAAAAAGGCTCAATTTTATTAAACGAGTTACTGGGAACAAACTTTTGATGGGTGAGAATTAAGTGAGAAATTAGTGGAAATGCACTTTGAAAGGTACGCTGTAATTACTGGCAGTTGTATTTTCTTGGTTTGTAGCCCTTTTCCCCTTTTTTTGCTGTAGGCAAAAGCACATGTGAGACTTTTTGTATTTGACTGGCTTAATAAATCTATTCTAAATGTCTATTAGCATCTCACCCTGCTTATTTATTTTTATTGCAGACTGAGAACATCACAGGGCCACAAAAATGCGACATCATCTTCAAATTCTGCATGACACGACACCCAAAGTATGACAGTTACTTCTCGTAAAGAAAGATTCACACATCAGTGTGGTGTTCTCCTTGATTTATTGGAAGTAATTAACATGTAAGCTGTAATGGCTAACAGGTCCTGGGATGTGAAAATGACATGATGCTGTGGGATGGCAGGGCAGCCTGAATGCACTGAAGAGCTGTCCTGAACCCCAGACTCCGAAGAGGCCCCACAGAGTTCCTGTTTTCAAGCCTCCTCTTCATTTAACATGCTATCTTCATGGATCAGAAACTGTTGCCATTACTATTTTAAATTCTATCGTTAAATCTCAGTGATTGCATTAGACGAGTAATACGGTGTGATAGAGAGATCGGATCTAACTAAAAATTTCCTGTGTGTAGCGACTGAGCAGATAGCGGCGAATGTTAGCGCGGACCTCAGAAATGTTGACACTCGGGTGCCATCTTATCACCGGCCTCCCGTCTGGTCCCACCAGAAACTTTTCAAAGTTCCACTTGATGTCACCAAGCTTCATGGGCTCCCAGAACAATCTCCCTGCAGGGTTGCCGAAGTTGTCTCCAACAGGGGGGCAGGAGTTCTGCGTGGCAGAAAAAAAACCCAAAACAGGATTATGAGAAGAGTAAAAAAAACCTCCACCTTACAGATGTGTGTTAGAACAAGACAAACTTGAGTGGCACTGCATCTCCTACAAGCAAATTAATAATTTGCATTGCAAAAATAAAAGTCCTTGTCCTTCCTCCAGCCTAGAGAGACTGCTTTGTAGTGGCTCATAAATCAAAGGCCTTTAAACAGCTATCTATATTTGAAAATCCATTTTAATGGGTTTATGCTAGAGAAAACACACTAATGCACTATTATGCAGACAACTGCTGCTTATGCCACAGTAATGAGTTTGAGATATTGTCTAACAAGTTAGTGCATGGCTGGATACTAGCATTAGTAATACATGTAATGATTTAAACAGTAATAACAGGTTACCTCTATTGAGGATGAAAATGAATTTAATGACACTTAAAACGGCAATTACGACATACCTTAAGGAAAGTGAAAACCGCTTGCTCGTCTTGTCCATTCACATCACCCTTCTCAAACAGCAGGAAGTTTGGAACAAATCCATTGCCTGGTCTAACATGCCTGGAATCCAGAGAGAGAGCAGCTTATCAGTGTTTGTGCCTCTGAGCACTCTGTGGTTTGGCATCTGCCCGAGAGTCACTGCAGGCTGAGTAAAACCTGCTGCAGTTCATTGCAATGGCTTTGCTTTGGATATGAGACCACTGATGGAACCTGAGACATAAATCCTATGTGCGTTAGAGGCGACATACAGACACTGATCTTATCGCCAAAGGATGCTTTCGCTGATTAAATGAAGCTTTGTTGATTGACAGGATTTGGCAATTTGCAAATTCCCCTCTGCATTGAGCATGAGGGTTCTTATGTTACAAAGAATTGTGATATATAATGTCTTGTGAGAAGCTTGAGACTCAAGGTTAGGGAATTCTCATGTTTCCAAATCTACAGGCTGAAAAAAAATATCCCAACACAAAGCACTTTTAAAAGGACCCTACCAGTGTTACTACATGTCATTTGTCCTTTGTCAACATCAGCCACATAAGTTACATTGACCCCACCCATCTTTCTTAAAATAAATGTATCTATAGATATCGTGTTTGTTTACATTTTGTCCATATTCAACAAACGTTACAGAACATACCTGAAAATGTGTGATGTTATTTAAAAATAACATCTGCGTAAAAATCCTTCTTCATGCTAACATTCGAGCGAGGCAACACTTGTAAGGAATTATTTTCCAGGTATAGTAACTTTTGTCTTAATAGCTCCCAGCTCCTCTCTCTCTCTCGCTCAGCAATTTTCGACCATATAAACAAAGATCTTTCTTTAGAAGGGTGAATTACCTAAACCTGGCAACTTTCACGTGTCTCATAGTGTTTCTATACCCTGTTTCAAAGTGAAAGATGGTGAATGTGGTTTAATAATGCACTCTGAGATCTACTAAAGAATACGGATGGTTGAATTTTAACAGCAACATTTGTCAAAGATCTCTGCAATGGTAAGAAGTCAAAAAACACAATGGTATTGTCCTTTAAGTTCCCAAAAGCATATTTTACCTAACAGTTGTCATACAAGGCTTTGACCTAATTGTTTTATCAGCTGGCTTTGTAGTGTTTTTCATTCAGTAAACTGTGGCTGCTGACTTGATTAAGATGTGCACTGAAAGAAACATTTTCTCACTTTAGGCCCTGCATAATTTCATGTGGTTGCCCGGGTTCCTGTTTCCCAAATTGGTTGCAGGGAAAGCCAAGAATGGTGAGTCCGAGACTTTTCATCTCCTCGTGAAGTGCATTCAGTTCTGATAACAGAAAAGAGCATAGCTTAATGTCTTCATATTGAGTCGTTTAGATTTAAAAATCCTGGAAAACAAGCTCATGATGCATGTGGTGCGGTTTCTTACCCACATACTGAAAGGTTAATCCTCAGTACGTGGCCACGTTGACGAAGAGGACACTTCTGCCTGCGAAGTCGCTGAAGTTCACAGTGTGACTCCCGTTTAGAGTCTTCGCCTTGTATTTGTAAATGGTGCCATCCGTGGCCGACTCACACCGCTGAGGATACAGGACAGTTCAAAGCAGGTAATTTGTTTCAGCTGGCCATCAGCTAACACAATCAAGTGCAAGTCCTCACTCATGTTTTCACTCAAAAAAGTATGCACCCAAACAGGAAAGCTTTCCATACAATCTTATCCTACAGGGCATGATGCACCTTTTGTTTGCTTTTGATCTGCATTCTCTACAACACCCACTTTTCCAGCCAATGGCATGCTGTGACTTGGATGCCACCTATTTTGTGTCGTGCCAATGTTTGGTGTCGGAGGGCGCGCCAAATACTTTTAATAATTTGTTTCATCTGAGTTATTTTCTTGGACACAATGTAAAAAACATCACCAGCAACAACATAGATTTTGCTGTTTAAACATTGCCCTGAAACATGCTTGTTATTTGGATGTCCTTCTGTGTAGGCCTATCTATCAGTAACTGACTTCAATATTGATAATTATATAATATTGACCATTCGATGAGTTCTTCACTTGATGGGGAATAAAGCAAAATTTAATTGAGCTTATATGCATTTTTATGACTGTTAGTTCATGTTAGATATTGAACTCTACATTGAACATGAGTCCACAGCTGACGATTTTTTTTTTTTTTTTTTTAGATCTTTATCTATCAATAGATTATCTTATGAGCTATTATTGAAGCAAAAATGCCAATTATGAAGCTTTTCTTTGTCTTATGAGAGTAAACTGAATATAATTGACATTTCATGTTTCATTTTTGGCTTTGGTAAATGTGCAGATTAAATTCACTTAGAAAAAGGTTATTAATTGTTGTTGAAGCAGTACTAACTTCCAAATACCTTTCAATGTGAAAATACAGAGCTAATACAGAGATCATGTCCTCGCTAAGTAAATTATGAAGATGATCTGTTTTCATACTTAAAATCATAATTTGAATGTACCAAAAAATGTTAAAAAGGCCCTAATATTAATCAGCAATGGAGCAGACGGTCTCTGTAGTCTGTCCTGTTTGAAAAGTTAATATTTACTTACTGGATGGATCCCAGAGCTTTAACCAAATACGAGACGACTGCAAACACTTACTTTCTCTTCATACCTCTGTTGTTATGAGTCAGACGACTGACATGAGCCCCACTGCACAACACATTTCCAGGGTCAACAAAGTCGAGAGCGTTGCTCTCAAAGATCCAGAGGTGCTTGGTTAAATTAAAACTCACAGCCTCCCAAGTCTCAGCTTTTCATCAAGTTGAAAAATATTGTCCACTGTATCTTGCAGTTAAATTCTAACAATTTATACATTACTGAAATAACATTTTATAGAGTTCAGAGTAAATAAGAGGTGAAAAGAAAAACAAAAGCCACTGAACTGTCTTGGCAACATGGGTGTCCTGTTGATTCTCACGTCTGCCAAAATGAGACATTATTTAAAACATATTGAGTAGTTTGTACATAAACAGTTTACTTAAAAAAGCTTTAACCATTCCTAATTGTGAGTTTATCACTACTTTTTTGTGGTTGACTGTCTCATACGCCGTAGCTTACTTACGAAGAACAAACTGTTGGTAACTGTCCAATGAGTGACACTTTTTTTTAGAAATAGCTCTCTTAGCAGAAAATTTGAGCATCTGTAGGGTGAAAAAGAGGTCTGGTAATTTGTATTTTGATTACACAACATGGGTAGAGGACCACTGGTGCCAAATTTGCACGGGCAAGGAACCCGCCAAACTTCATCTGTCAGAACATTCTAGTGCACTGAGAGAAAAAAAAAGCTGGCAAAGGTTAAAACTGACCACTAGGGCTTGGTGACAACACCATGCAGGACTACCACCCACCTATGTAGCAGCTGGACTGCGATTTAGTGGTTTCTCATTATTTTCCATCATATTTTTCACATTAGGCCAACAGTAAAAAAAAACAAAATCACCTAAAATTTTCGAAAAAATGCATACAAGCTACAAATAAGGCTATTACTTTATTGAACACATGATGAATTTGAACAAACTGGCTAGCAACCTGCTTCCTGCTGCTGCGGCTTCATTAAGATAAACGCTGTGCAGGTGTGAGCAGCTCATTTAAGAGAACGCAGTGATGTCATCTGGAGCCAGGTTGTCACGTAGTCTACTCATTATTAAGGCTTATGTGGACTCACACTGTGGACGGGTTTGAGTGTGTGTGTGTGGATATCGACAGGTGGCCTACCTGTGTGAACGGGGCTCCGGCGTCGCAGGGTCGCAGCAGACCGAGCAGCAGCAGCGGTAAGAAGCGCCACTTCACGCCGTCTTTCCCCGACATGGTGAGTGCCGCTCACTGCGATGCCTGTCGACTTCTCCCTCAGGATGTTGCTCGTGGCAGGGGGCGGAGGGGAGGGAGCGCACAGCTGGCTGACACGACGCCCTCTGCTGACGTAACGGCGTAAACAGCGACAGACCGACCTGAATCAACTAAAGGGCTAGAGGGAAGCGCAACTATCTGTGCATTTATTATGTGCTTCAGAGTTGTTATATTTATTATCTTTTTACTATTGCTTCCTCCTAAACCATAATGGTTGATTTATTTTGTCTTTTAGTGCTGCTTCAATTCAATGCAATATTAATCGCAAATGGGTTCATTGGCATGAACAGAAACATGTTGTTACCAAAGCATAACATTGCATAGTATAATTATTGTATACAGTATGAGACCATTAAATAAAGTAGAATAACAGAATATAGAAATAGAGCAACAGAAGGTACGTACGACAATGGCAGAAAACAGGGAACCTATGTATGCGTGCGTGCGTGTGTGTATATAATAATGTGTAAACTTATACTGTATAGGTCTATACAAGTAAATAATTAATATTTCTAAAAGTAATCAGTATTCTCCTCTATAACTCTCTCTTGAAGTCTTGAAGTTTTACCTGATGGCGGTTTTGCTGTTTTACCTTGCTTTCTTCTTCTTCTTTTGTAACGTGATGGTTTTGTTTTTAATTTTATTTATACTTCTTCTTCCTCTTTTTCTTCTTCCTCTTTTTCTTCTTCTTCTTCTACTTCTTCTTCTTTTTGTTCTAGCTCAAACATGTTTCTGGAACTAGCTAACTGTGGTGTAGAGTTGCTGACTGTTTTACATTTGCATGTGAGTAAGAACAATTAGTAGCCTGACATGTATATATAGTAAAGTTTCCATAAGCACACCTTAGTTTAAGAAAGAGGCGTTGCTAAGCGTCCTTTGGTCTCATGAAAGGCCCCACCTTTTAAATCATCATTATTATTACTTTAATAATAATAATAATAATAAGAAGAATGTGGCATTAGACTCATTAGGCTGTAAATGTAGAAAGGTACATCTTCTTGATGTATTCATAAGGTCCACCCATGAAAACACTGCAGCTCTGAGGAGGATTACTGTGCCCTCCCATTTAAATATTGACATATTGTCATCTACACTCTAGCTAAGGATGAACGTAGCACTCTAAAGGATTTAAAGACGTATGGTATTTATTCTGCGAGGACCAAATTCTTCCCCTTTTGCACGTTTGACCAAGTTTCACACAAATCAGGCCATTAGGTTTTCTGTAGGCTAATTCTGCTGACAAAGCAATCAACCAACCAACAAACAAACAAACAAACAAACAAAAACTTCCTCTAAAATAACCTTAGTGGAGATAATGAATCAGTTAATAAATAAATGGACCAACGGCATATACACACAGATGGAAAGTTTAATATTATATCTTTCTTTCAGGTATTCAGCATTCATATTATTTGGTATTATCTAATTATAAATTGGCAAATAAATGTTCTCCCCTGTTCACTTCCCCTAATTAAGACAATAAAGCAAACACAGTTGACTGGGTCTCTGTGTGTGTCTGTCACTTTGAGCGTGCCTGGTGCTTAACCTACTGTGAACATTCATAAAAAGAATTCAATGAGAACAAAAGGAAAATTAAAACAAATAGGTCTACATTAAAGGGTCCAGTGAGGGACAAGTGGAATTTGTCCAGGTTTCAACAGATACGTCAAGAGGTGTTACCTGTCTTTGATTGAGGAGTGTACTGTAGGCTATACATGGTTTCATTTGTATTCATGCATCATTTCTCCTCCTCTCTGGGATCAGCTGTTGCCATGGTGAGCCAGTACTTGGCCATATGCCATGTGGGTGGCTGACAGGCCTCGTTGTGGTTTTGTTAGAGCACCTCGGTGACTATATTTTACACAACGTTCAGTTCAGATCTGTCTTTTAGCAGCAAGACAACACAGCACAATTAAAAACAAAAGACTAAGAAGATTAGAATCAAGAGACAGAATAATGTGATAAGCTGTACAACAAATGAACATGTATGCCTGAGACAAGCTGGAAAATTTAGTTTTACATGAACTTACCCTGCTGTTCTAATGCTAGTGTTGCAATTCTAACTTTCACCAATTACTGGATCGCAGGAATACTGGTTGACATGCATCATTTCACCCTGGAAAAGTGTAAACATCCACTTGTTATTTCTGTATTACAGAACAAATTTGTGAATTTTTGCAGTTATCAGTGACTGTGGACAAACTCGCTGGACACCTTTCGGCACTGATTATGATTTTTATTAAAATACAGGAAACTTTTTGACCTAGACATTTTTTTTTAATCGAATCAGCACAAGTTATTATAACTGTGAAAAATATTTTTCAGGTTTCTCATGCAATGTTAGTCTAATGTGGGCACGGATGGATTAGTCCTTTCACCATTTAATCATTATCAAACAATGAGCACCCGGGCACAGACACATAAAAGACTCCATTACATGGGCCTACAACACTCGTGCCATTTATGGTCATTTTGCTTCTTTTTGGAGTCACTGAAAGACATTTTGATAAGAATGTTGACTGTTAAGTCGGCTGTTGGTTGAAACAACATAGGCCTACAGAGAAAGGTTGTCCATCTCCAGAGCCTCTTGCCACAACAGTACCATACTCATACTCATCTTAATAATATAGTACTACTATTACATAAATACTAGAGTGCTGGCTGGGTGTGTGTGTGTGTGTGTGTGTGTGTGTGTGTGTGTGTGTGTGTGGGGGGGGGGGGGTTGGTTAG
>JAQLOL010000026.1:8793335-8803926 GCA_029783665.1 Naso thynnoides | reverse complement strand
GTTGGTTAGTAGATTTGTCAAAAACTTTAAGGGGCCACAGGGGTGTCTTTTTTGCCTGGTAAGCCCATTTAATACATTGAAGCAGGTGAGACACTTGCAGTTCCATTGTTCACCACAAGAGGTCGACATTGAGCATATTGTTTTTTTTCTGAGGCCACAAAACTAGCGGTGACATCAATACTAGCATTGCAGTCAGTGAACCCACTGCCTCGGCATCTCTGTCCAGAGATGGCGTCCCTTTTGCAGCCAGATAGAGTCGTCTATCTGGTCCGTGGAGAGAAAAGGATCAGAGCCCCTTTATCTCAACTGTATTTCTGCCGTTACTGTAGTGAGCTGCGATCTCTGGAATGTGTGTCTCACGAGGTACGTAAACGTTTTCTCTCACTATGCTCTGGTTTTGACAAGCTAGCTGTTAGCTAATTTAGTCAGCGGCTACTTTGTTGTTAGCCAGCTCGCTAGTCATTTTGACATGTAGGCGGGATTAATCTAATCAACTCGCGCACTGTATGGCTTACGTGCTTGTCAGTCAAAGCTCCTTTCAGTCGCCTCCGCGTTTCATTGGCTGCAAGCGACGTTTAACTTCCGTCGGAATTATCGGCGAACAAGCTAGCAAGCTCTTGCTAGTGTTTGAGCTGAACGTTACACTGTTCGATAAACTTTAACATAACGTTACACTTAATAACGTTATTAGTGACATGTCCGCAAGTTAAAAACATTTGTTACAACATTACTCCACCCCAATTTACGTCCTTTAAATCAAAATGCAGTTTGTTAACGTGACTCACAGATATGGACACCACACCCAGGCTAACTTAGCAATAGGCTAAATTAGATGTAACGTTATGGCAACTTCAGGCTAACTTATTAGTCAGTGGTTTTTATTTGTAAAAGTTACGTTAGCTTACGTTAACTGATTGTTCACACGACAAAACGCCAATAATTGTCAGTGGAAAAGCTACAGTTCCTCTCTTCGTCATTTATGTCACGAAATAAATTGTGCTATTAATATTCAGTGATGATTTCTTTAATGTATGCGAGTTAGCATTAGTCAAAAAACACTCATAATCAGACACACAGACAGCCAATATATGATAAAGCTGAAGGCACTGTATGCCTTATTGCTCTCTACTTATGTCACCCCTGTTGTTGGTGCTCAGGTGGACTCCCACTATTGTCCAAGCTGTCTGGAGAACATGCCATCTGCAGAGGCTAAGCTGAAGAAGAACAGGTGAGACTAATGTGCAGATGTAGAAAGCTTCATATGATGCTGGTGCAGGTCACTGCTGCCTTTGTATCTGTCTGCTCTTTGTACTTCACCATATTAATGTCATCCATGTCCTTAATTTAATTTCTTACCTACTGTAGGTGTGCAAATTGTTTCGATTGCCCATGTTGCATGCACACACTGTCTACGCGAGCCACCAACATCCCAGCTCCTCTGCCCGATGACCCCACCAAGACGGCCATGAAGAAGGCCTACTACCTGGCTTGTGGCTTCTGTCGCTGGACCTCAAGGGATGTGGGCATGGCTGACAAATCAGTTGGTGGGTGCTGATGTAGATGTAATGTGATTGTACTGTTGTCGTTTCAAAATCTTTAACTTTAAACAGGAATAAGATGCATCAGCAGTACAAAAACACCATAATGTGTCAAAGTCTTGCCTTAGCTTGACATCTTTTCAAAAGTTCAGGCCATAATAATCACTGACGTCTGTCTGAGTCTCATGTTTTGTTGAATTTTGTTCACTTCAGCCAGCGGTGGATGGCAAGAGCCAGAGAACCCTCACACTCAGCGGGTAAGCCCCCCCACCCCCCTCATTTGAACTCTCTCAAGTTGCTCACATGTTTCCTGATCATGCATTACTTGTTTTTAAATAGACAGAATATTTTTCTGAATAAGTGACTCCAGCACATAATTTGCCAAAAGCAAAAGCAGCTGAGTGAGTGCACTGTGGCTGAGGCCACAAATGTGCCGCAAACAACAAAACACAGTTGCCACCAAATAATCATTAAGTCAAATTATCTTGTGTTTTTGTGTTAATTTTATTTTAAGAGTTTTAGAGTTTCCTACAATGATCGTCCTTGTGACCGATTATTATTCTAAACTTTTCAACATTTTATAAGTTTATAGACTGTTTACCAATTATTTGGATGCAAGACTCTGGCCCAACTCCTTGTCTCTTTTCTTTATTTTGTTATTTTTTAAATACAGAAAGCAAAGATGACCAAATTTCTGCATGAAATTTTTCTTCCCAACAGATCAACAAGCTGATCGAGTACTACCAGCAGTTGGCCCACAGAGAGAAGCAGGAGAGAGATAGGAAGAAACTGGCCAGGAGACGACAGGGCATGCCACTGGCGTTCTCGGTATACTGCCACCTCTGAGCCCAAAAATGTCATACCTTCTTCCTCAACCTTTTCAAATGTCAAACAGCTGTTGTCTCACTGTTTTGTTACAAAATGTACAGGTACTGTGAGAAAAGAACTTGGATCAACAATTATTTGCATGTTAAGAGATGTATTTGATACAGAGGTTTCTACTGTAATCAGAATAATATTCCCAGTGGCATCTCAAGATATGTGCCTGTAAGGATATTAAATGATTAGTATAGCTTTAACCGAAGCAGGAGGGGGGATTATCAGCTCTATCAGCTGCGCAGTGTTTGGTTGGTGTGCAAGATTTGACACCATGTCTATATTTGGGCGGATAAAAATGAAATTGTTGTTTGAATGTAAAAAACGTCTCCAACTTATTGTGACCCTATAACAATGAGTAGAGGATGTACACTTTCATGTTTAGTCGCCCTGGTGTTGTCATGGTCTTCATGCTTCTTGAGCTTGTTGGCACATTTTTACACCTCCTGCATTCTGCTTTTACACAAATTAACATCTGATATTGAAAACCAGTCTTATACTTTGTATATTCGAACCATTTTTAAACACTTGCACTGTGATGTCCTGCAGTTGTTTCCCATTACTGATGCATTTCTGTTGCTCTTGCATGTCACCAAATGCCACTAATGTTTGCTAATTGCTTGAGTTTCACCTGGTTCTTTATTCTCTCTTTTTTTCTTTGCTTATGCACTCTGATATTTTGGTTTTTACTCCCCCAGCAACACACTATTCATGTGGTGGTGAGTTGTATTTTTCACAACTTGGGTAGCCCATCTTTACAGTAGCGCTGTCTCTTATCTCTGTTCCTGTTAAATCTGTTACTGAGTGACCTCACAGATCACATGAATGTCTTCTTGGGTAAATGAGACCCACACAATGGGAGCTTTTATGTTGATTAGGGGGAGAGAAGAAATGGATGACTTTGTTGAAAGCTGTGTAACCAGATCAGAATATTTTTTTAATACTCTAAAGTCTTAAACCCAGAGTTGATTCTCTCCCACCGTGCCGGGCAGAAAGGCTCCTGTTAGAGTCTCTTACCAGAAGAAGACTGTTTGTTTGGCTTATCTATTCTTTGTTTAAATGTCAGATACTTTTTTTTTCTTTTTCTTTTTGTTTGTAAAACATGTTTGATAAAAGTAGTCATGTAGAAATATGGTTAGATGATTACATAAATGGTCTTGAGTCTGCCTTCATTTTCTGTAGTCGGTGTGCCTGATCTTTTCTCTTTTTTTTCTTCTCTCCCCTTAAAATCTCTCAGGAAAAATATGGTCTTGGAACGAGACTGCAGAGGCAGAGGTCTGGAGCTTCCATAACAAGCCTGGCTGGCCTTTCGTGAGTGTTCCTTTGTCAGTTTTTCCATGGCGCACTAAAATTAATGAAATAAAGGCTTTTGGAGTGGTAGAAATCAGTTTATCCAGGTCACCATCAGTATGTCATTGCAAAATGTGTAGTTAAAGAGCGTAATTACAGAAAATCGCAGCAGCTGTCTAACAACTTTACACAAGTCTAACTAGGAGCTAAAGTAATCCATATGAGGAGTCAAAAGCAGTTTTGCAGAGCCTTGAACTTGAGATACAAATGTATTGCATAAATTAGTCCCTCTTATTTTTCCCAGAGTTGCACCATAACCTTGTAGGAATACAGTGTTGAGCAAAGCCCATTTTTAAAATTCACTAGTGGGATGCATTCAAGGACCCTGCTTGAAATCTGAAGATTATTAATGGGCTGACAGAAGGCACTGTATTGACAAAGTATGCTGTCAGATGCAGGGGACAGATGTAAAGCAGGTCAGGGCACGGTGAAAATAATAAAAAAGAGTTTGGTTGTGTCTCGTTTTAAAAGTTTGGCTCTCAGTAGAATCTAAAACCTTGTATGTAAAAGTGTCCTTGAAGTTACCAACACTAAGTTTTTGAAAGTTAGCTTTTTTAAGTTACTGCTAAGAAAGTGCTCAGTAACAATGTATAATATCTGTAGGTAATTTGTGGGTAATGTGCTATAATCACTTATACTGTGTATGTGGTCTGACTGGTTTAAACATTCCAGTATCTCACTATGCTTTACATTAAATGTCATGTGAATTAGAGGTACAATGGATTGTTGATAGCTATACTTGTGTAACTTCACTAGCCTTAAAGAGGGTGAAGACCAGAAGGAGATCACCATCGAACCTGCTCAGGCCCTTGATGAAGTGGAACCACTGCCTGAAGATTGTTACACCAGACCCATCAGCTTACCGGAGGGTAGGAGCTTGTTTACAACTCCCTGAACAATACTGATAATTTTCTCTCTCTAATAAATGAGGTAGAGTTGAATGTGTCTTCTGTTGTGTCCACACAGTGACCACGCTGCGCCAGCGAATCCTGCAGCCTGACTTCCAGCCTGCAGGGGCGTCGCAGCTTCACCCGAGGCACAAACACCTCCTGATGAAACGCTCCCTGCGATGCAGGGTCAGTACCACTTCAGGGTTTTTACTGTAATGAATCAATCATAGGCTGTTGTATTGATGTAGATCACTAACTTTTTACTCCTCCAGAAATGTGAGCACAACTTGAGCAAGCCAGAGTTTAATCCAACTTCAATCAAGTTCAAAATCCAGCTGGTGGCTGTGTGAGTATCGGTCATCTGATTCTGTTGTAAGCGTGGAAATATTCACCTTGTTTTCATTTGTGAAAAACTTGAACCAGCCTGAATCCTGATATAATTTATCTAGATCAAGATGCTAAATGTGCAATTATAAGCACATCAGGAAATTGTTCATGCAAAAGTAGCTCAATCCTTAAAAGATTTCGGTCATTTTTAAATATTAAACATCCAAAAATTATACATGATCTGGGGAATGAAAATGAAAAATAATTGCCTCTATTGACTGTTTGGGGTAATTAATAATGTGGTAATGCTGACTTCTTCAGGAATTCATGGGTTATAAATGACTTTCACTAAATTACTGGAACTCTTAGGCTGTAATGAACCACATTGAATGATGCATTTTATAGCGACAGTGAGTGTTTCACCGTATTGATTATTCCTCTATTTGTTTCCTCGACAGGAGTTACATCCCCGAAGTGAGAATTATGTCCATTCCAAATCTGCGGAACATGAAGGTCAGCCTGTTCACCGGCTCTGACATTTTAACTCTTCACGTCTTTTATTCATTCTTTTCATAAGCTTTGCTTAAATAAATGAAGACTGTTGCATGCTTTAAGAGTAAAACCCAAGTTCTCAACAAAGAATACTTGTCTCTGGGGCACTGACTGAGCTAAGTGCTATTTTACTGATCAAAAAGAAGACTGGAACCTTGTAAGTGAACTCAGCCACCTTTGAAAGCTAATCTGGGTTAAACTTTTGTTTTTTTCCCCTCCATCCTATTTGTTAAGGAGAGCCAAGTACTGCTGACCCTGACCAACCCAGTGGAGAACATCACTCACGTCACGTTGGCTGCCTGTGAGGAGGAAGATCCTGATGACATCAACAGCACTGCCAAGGTATTTAAAGGGGAATATTTAAGAATGTTAAGCATTTTATATGTATTAATAATTATTCTTCACTGATTTTATTGGAGTCAGTTTAAGTTTCAACTGAGCTGAAACGTCTGAGGAAATTTGTCTGGTGGTCAGAAACATTTCGACTGGTGTTTAATTTTGTCGTTTCCTTATTGAGTTGTTTACTAAAACCACTTTGTTAGGAAAAGTAAAAATGTGTGTTTTATTTCTGTCCCACATGGTAGCCAAACATCAGTGAATGGAGCTTTAACAGCTGGAAAGAGCACTGTGGCCTAAATACGAAATATAAGGAAGGAGCACAGTCACACATTGTGGCAGTTGTTTACCACCCGCTGTTATGAAATATTCTAGGTATTATTCCTTCAATCTTGCCAGCCAGCTTCAGAGAATTCAGCTCCTTAATACTGCCTGTTCCTTATAAAGGAGGCAGCCTTGTCATCATCTCATATGCAGAGCAGTTGTGTCCCATTTTACTTCCATCTGTCAGCTGTCACGCATTGCAGTTAAGAGTGCCATGTTCCTGTGGTAAATGGTCTGCTGAGCTGCCTGTTGCCATGGCCGCTGCGAGGCTCTCAGTGACTACAGGCTGTTTGTCTTGGCCTCTTTAGTGATGAAGTCATGGGCCAGACTGGGTAAGGAAGAGCTCCTGGCCAAAACAGAGCATCTCCTGACCCATTTTCATTTGCATTAAGGCCAAACTGAGTCATCTTGTCATTCTGCTTGGTCTGATATTCAAACACCTGGAGGGATATGTGAACCGTAGCGAGCCATGCTTCGTTGATTTCATCAACCAGCTCTTTTCAAGGATGGCTTCGCTCACCTCTTAAATAAAGGTTATTTGTTTCTTCTGGACATTATGTAAGCTTGCTGAGAACTTAAAAGGTACAGTATAGTAATTTTTGATTTTACAGGGATCCAGATTTGTCGGTCTGTTTCTCACACATAAAACAAATTCAGTTATTATAAATAGAGCAAACATAAATCAGTTGTTTTCAAATGAGATTTCACCTTTGCATGAAGTCTGCAAGGTGCTGCACCACCTCAAAGAGCTGCAAGTGGTACTTTTAGACCCTGAAAGGAAAAATCCATCACTTTTCATGTGGATGTCCAATCAACGTCAGTGGTAATTATAGTCAGTTGAAGCAATAAAATCCTCAGTTTGTGCTGTATTGAAAGAGAAAGCTGAGTTTTTCCGTGTTGTCCTGCTCAAAGGTCGTTCTTGCATTGCCTGCATGTACCAGAATATATTACATCACATAAAGAACAGTACTTGCTGGGTCTTTAAGGTTGTTATCTGTCCCATTGGAACATTCCTTTTATTAAATATTGCATAGTTTTCAATAACGAGGGGTTTTTGGTTTGCCAGAGCCAGAAATTCCTCTCAAAACAAACATGGTGCTTGCTCATCCTAAGTGTGAAGGGAAAGGCGAGGGGTAAACAGTTTGTAGTTCTTCTGGAGCTAGTGACATTACCAGGGACTAAAGATTTTAGAGCTGCATCCGAGAGACACACAGAAGACTAAAAAATTTGGTTGGGTTTCACGTTATATCCCTGATTCAGAGAGATGGAGATAAGGTTGAAAATTGTTGCCCTTTAACGGCTGGGACACAATGGCTGCATGAGCAGTGTGTGTGTGTACTCACTGAACTGCTGCAGCTCACACACCTGTGTTGCCTGCAGAGACAGTGTTGCTTCTGCAGCACATTGAATTTGCATTTAATGTTATATGTTAACGTGTGTGCGACATTCTAGAGATTTACACATTGCAACTGTGATGAAAAAATGTAAAATTGCGTGTGGGTTGTTCATACAGCGATCAGCCGGCCATTTTCACAATCTGTCATTACTACAAGCTGCATGCATCACTCGGATGAAATAGGCGCAACCCTAAATCTCAAGATACTGCGTCTTTGGTCACACTCGAGCTTTAATCTGTTAACATGGGTGCTGAAAGGAACAGCAAGGTATTGAACGAAGCCGACGCTTTGCTTAGAAAAAAGGCTCCTCCTGAAATGACAAAGTGGTCATCAAGGAGCCCAAAGCTGTTTTTAGAGATACTTGAGGGATCTAAACAGCACCAAATCCAAACCAAATCTGTGAAGAGATTATTTGGGTCTGTATTATGACTGTTACCTAATAGTTTAACTTAATGTCCAGATTGTCACACTCTTGTTCATTGTACCCTGTTTTTTTATTTTTACTTGGTTTCTTTCAGTAATCTGACTCCACTCCAGAACTGAATAAACTGAAGTAATCTTAATTGTTTAAAAGAGGGGAAAAAAATAAACAAAAAAACCCTTATTTCCATTCTTTTTAAAAACAACTCTTTTTCCAGATGAGTTAAGACATATAAAAACACTCTTGGAATAATATTTTATGTGTGATGTGCTTCTTTTTCCTGTAGATAGTTCATTTACCGTTTTTCTTTCTTATTATTTCTCAAAATACATTTACTTTATCTCCATTATTGAACAAACCAGAATGCATGGATATTCAAATATTGTTCACTACAAATGTAAAACTAGTGGACACAAGATGTCTCCAAATTCAACTTCACCCAACAAATTCACTTACAGTCTATTCTCAGTGTATTTGCACTGTAGGCTTCCCACATCACTCTTGCATAAGTTGCATTGAAACAATTAGCAGTATCTTAAATTAATTTTTATTGCCACAAAATGGTGCTTTCGCTCACATATTTGGTTAAAGGTGAGCACAGAGACACTTTCTCCTTCAGCAGATTATTGTGAAAACAGCCTCATTGAGTCAAACCACGCACATGCATCTCTCTGCACAGTCCAGGTCAAACATCCAAGTGAAGGACCAATGAGTCTGTTTGAAGACAGATGGGATTTATAGATTACATTTTCCTTTAGCATGCATTCCAAACAGAAAACCAATGTATTTAAAAACCTAGGTTGGCTCGTTCCGCACATTAAAAGTCGTTCAATGTTGAAACTGCTTTGTTTTGTTTTTTTAAGGTTGTAGTACCCACAAAGGAACTGGTATTGGCAGGAAAGGATGCTGCGGCTGAGTATGATGAACTGGCTGAACCTCAGGACTTCCAGGATGACCCAGAGTATGTTAATGCACACACACGTGCACACACACACAGTGTAGAATTAATGGCACAAGGTAACTCTTAACCTGACACTTCTGTCTTTTCCGCAGTGTTGTTGCCTTCAGGAAATCCAACAAGATTGGTTTCTTCATCAAAGTGATCCCTCAGAAAGAAGAGGATGCTGATGTCACTGTTTCATTTAAGATCCGACACGACTTCCGCAACCTCGCGGCTCCCATCAGACCGAGCGAGGAGGGAACCGAAACTCCCGCAGAGGCTATTTGGCTCACGCACCACGTCGAGCTGAGGCTGGGACCACTCGCTCCTTAAACATGAATTCTCTGTTTACCATCAAACAATCCTAGTGTTGAGTTCTTTGAACTGATTTCTGTATCATTTTACAAATGATTTCTGATTCTGCTCGTTGATATTTCAGAACTCTTTGTGGTCTACTTGGCATACATTGCAGAACATAAAATGATTGTATTGTAGCCCAGTTTATAAATCAGAGTAAAACCATGGGTGATTCCAGTGCATCAAGTTTGTTTTTGTTTGCTCTGATGTTGCTAAAATGCACCAAAACATAACATGCTGTGTTTTACCACCATCCTTCTTCCTCAGCTTAAATACTTAATCAACTCTTAGTGAAAGCACTTCTGGTGTGAGGTTGCTTACGGGACACTTGCATGTAAATACTTATTTAAAAGGTGTTAAGGTTTATTTTACTTCCCTTTATTTGCTGTTTCTGAAATGTGAGAAAGTACTTCATATGGTCGTAAATTCAACATTTTCTTAAATGGCAAAGCAGCTATGAGCTCCCTGTCAAGTATGTTTTATCTAATTACATCTACCTTCTTAGCTGTGGATATTTTTGTGAAGTATTTCTTTAATGCCTGTAGAAAATATCAAGTGATGTTCAAAGACACGAGTGAAGGGGTTTTGCATTAATACGACATCAGGATTGTAGGAAGGGTCGCATAAATGGGCAGAATCAGAAATCCTACTTCAGAACAATCTGAACAGTTTCTAACTGCAGCTTACGCCTCTGCGCTTGTAGCCTTTGTGTATTCTTGTAAACATCCTTTTCTGCAGACAATAGTAATGTAATAAATCGCATGCTTCAGCTAAAGTAAACATTGCACGTTAGACAATGTCATCACGGTTACTGTTTTCTTATCAGAAAGGCTCCTCTTGGTTTGAAGGTGACACCTGTTCATGATTTTATTGTCTGAAGTTGAACCTTTATCAGCACTAATAGAAGGATCTATAAGAAGCTCTGTAAATTACACAGCTGTCCGTCATTGAAACGTACTGAAACACTAGTTTTTCAGATATAAAAATGTTAAGGTCTGTAGAATTCGCTGACCTCTGTCAGTGTTTACTGCAAGCTGCTATCATGTTTGGTCTCACATGTGTTAGTGAAACAGCCTTCAGACAAACACAGTTAATCCTCTGTACCGGGTAATAAACTAATGTGATACTGTAACAGACCTCTTGACTGTTTTTGCTTGATTATTTGGGGCTCAAATGACGTGTAAAGCTTTCTAATCCAACTTTTCTGTGCACCTTGGCATATTCACTCTCACCACATGGTGGCACTGCAGCCAAACAGTTTTTAAGATAACACGCACAAGAGA
>JAQLOL010000026.1:8773920-8790560 GCA_029783665.1 Naso thynnoides | reverse complement strand
TTCACAACCACTATGCCGCCTACTGCACCGTACTCTACACTCACTGTAACTTTATGAGTTAAAAGATTGGAAAGTTTGAGTGAGAAGAGTTTCTAAAAGTGCGAGTATAAACACACCAAAGCTGTAAAGGCTGACTATCAGTTTTGTTATGGTTCAACATGACATTTAATAACCTCTGCGGTCTCATTTAACCACACTTAAAAATACCTTTTTAAAAACACCACTATGATTTATCTTATGTATTTAACAAAGACTTTAGTTCAGGCAACCTTATTCAAAAAAACCATTTAACTTTTGAGACAAGAATCTAATGTTTAATGATACTAACTCATCCCTGTGCCACATTTTTCCCTGTGGTTTGTGGGAAAACCACAGAATGTTAATGTCACAAATGGAGCAACATTTATGCTAATTTGCTTTTTGCTATTAAAGCTAGCAGCTTATTAGCTCAAATAAAGACTCAAACAGTAAGAAATGCATAATTAATGGATTACATAAAAGAAACATAGTATGTGATGTGGTTATTTGAGTTAAAGACATGCTGAGAGTTGAACTTTTCACTTTGGGTCAGAGCCAGCAGTCTTCCTCCTCGCAGTTTTTATGCTACGCTAAGTTAAGCAGCTGCTATGAATAGCTTCTTATTTACCATACGGAAATGATAGCGGTATCAATTTTCTCAAGCAACTCTCTGTAAGAAAGAAACAAGTGTACATCCCAAATTTAATAAAAAGAATGACAACAAACTTGAGCATCCTGCCATTGGTCACAAGTAGGCCTAGATGTTCCAGAAGGCATTGGATGTCTTTGCACAGACACATAACTCCAGTCACAGGACATTTTGCCCTGGAACACAAATGACACTCATGTGTTTGTGTCTATCAGCCTATAGAGCAAAGCTTGAGTTCCTTTGACATTTACAGAAAAGAGTCACACATCTCTGCACCTGCCACACTAATGTCTTGATTCAATGATACCTAAGATAATCCTCAGGTATCCACCCATACAAGATTTTATAATGGACAAAATGAATTACATGCCCCAGAGAAATTCAGCCACACGCCAACAATAATGCAAGTTCAATAAATAAAGGATTTCAATTAGGGTAAGACTTGTAATAGAAGCACTGCTGTACTGTTTTCTCATTATGGACGGTACAGCCTGAGGCTTCCTGGACAGCTAAGCCCCATTAGGTCTTGCTGATAGTGTGCTGGCAGCTGAGAAAGTATGGATGGATGGTGAAGACAGAGGCTGCTGGTTTCCACTGCACAGGCCAAATCCACAGAAGCCCAGCCCAATATGACCCGCCATCACACCCCAAATACCATATATCCACATCCAGTATACACACAAATAGCCATCAGTGAGTGCTGTATTTCAGCCAGGGGAGGCTAAGTCAAATCAATGTAGGGAATCAATGTGAGCTTCATTGGATTTACAGGTCAGGAATAAGAAATGTCAAACTGTGGATGGGGATTTGCTGCAGACTCTATCAGTGGCACATTTCACAGGCTGAGGAGAAACTCAATAGACTAAAGGACAATAAAAATCTCCCGCAGATGAAACTTTCACTCCACTGAAAGAAGCCTTTACATCAACATACATTGTGTGCTTTTACTTACTATACTGTATTACACTTTCTTTCAGTCATGAAAGATATATGACATCTATTTATATAATTTAAAGCAGAGGTTAACCTAAGATGATTTAAGAGATGAAGAAAAATCCTATTTCTCGAACGTTCTACTTATTTTCCTTGTGGAACATTGGACATCTTCAGGCCTTTTTACAATCCATCAAATGAGACACACCTGAGAAGATAAATTCCCCCCCTTACATAGCCTGACTACACCAATGGTGCATTCCATTTGAGGTTTGAATTTCCAAGTTTCCAGTGGGAATATTCAACTTGAACCTCCCAAATTCAGATTTCTGACTCGAAAAGTCAGGTGCACCTCACCTTCCATGACCTCAAAATGCAAGATGGCTGCTTTGTGCATTAAACAGCAGGGAAAACTGAGGTAATGTACTGTTTATTAGCACTTCTGTCTAATTTCTAATTATTAAATCAGTTATGTACTCTGTACAGTTCAGCTTGTATTTGTTTGCATGTACAAAATACAGTGTAATGCACTGTTATCAGCTGGCATTGCTAACAATGGCTGACCTGAATACAGCAAACCCTACTTCCCCCACCCTGTGAAATCTTGGTTTTCCAACTTCTGTCAGCTCCGGAGTGACATCATTCCCAACACTGACCTCCATCTTCCGAGGTTATATAAATGGGATGCAGAAAAAAGGCCA
The DNA here is from genome assembly GCA_029783665.1 of Naso thynnoides. Classification (NCBI taxonomy): domain Eukaryota; kingdom Metazoa; phylum Chordata; class Actinopteri; order Acanthuriformes; family Acanthuridae; genus Naso; species Naso thynnoides. Next base: position 8,788,259 of record JAQLOL010000026.1, on the reverse strand, counting down.
TAACCTGTGATGAGAGTGAGGAAGGAAGTCAGCAAACATATGAAACATAATGTGAATTAAACTTCAATACGTCACCTTGTCTGTGAGCATTTCTGGGTGAGTCAGTCAGATAGATTTTTATCTGCAATGGTGCTGGTTTAACAAAGAAGACAGGAACTCCCATGATCCCACGCCACTACACCGTTCATCAAACTACACCCATTGTTTTCATTGAGAGACAGGCAGCAGTTACATTTTAAAACAGTGTTTTCATGATGTGTTGTCCTTCCACCAGTAGTATATTTTTGTGTATATTTTATACCTACAGGTGTGCTCTTTAGCACCATCTTTGATGTGATTCAGTGTTGATGTTTCCATGTGGGAGAGATTGTTGTGGAGAGTGGAGACTAGATTAATGAGTATTTGAAGCAGGATTTTCCAAACATTTGCTATTTACTGAAGGAGGGCTACTATTTATCTACAGCCTGGACTGAGAAGTGTTTCACTGTCAGGGCGTCCTAAGGTTTTGCCCGGCCTGGTCACCAGTATAAGTTGCTGCTGGGAGGATCTGAGTAGACCTGGGTTGGCCATGTTCTTTTTAATTTCCTGTTGATGTCACAGATCTTATTTCCTGCCTACGTGGGAAAGATAATCTTGTCGCCAGTTCACTGACTTTTTTGGAGGAGAATGAGCCACGAGAACATCATCCAAGACCACCTTCACCATTGGAGGACTGGCCTCACTGGATTTTCACATCTGTTCTGTGTAATTTCATCACTTATTTTTGGCACGGTTTGGTTGGGAGCATGTGTAAAGGACAGAATGAAAACAAGAAAAAAGTCAGTGTAGGCAGTGGTATTTAATATATGTTAATCATTTAGATACAAGCAAAAATATTATCAGTTTTACATCTGTCACCAAAAGCACAACTGACTAAAACCTAGTTTTGTACAATATGTCTGACTTTGCAAAATATAGTGCAGTGATATTTCAGTGCAGTGGAAGTAACCAGGCCTAGTGGAGGAGGGTCAAAGAAGTCGAGGGGAATAATGAAGATCGAGGACAGTGAGGGAGCGAGGGGTCCTGAGGGAAGAAAATATGTCTTCAAAGGAGGGGAATATTTTGGTCTGGGACCAATCTGAAGCATCTGTAACTCCTTTCCTGTGTAACATCCTCTGATAGTGGTTGGGACTTTCTTTCCATGTGTCTCTGCAGTTGTAAACCATCATCTATGTTAGAACAAGATGCTTAAAATGCTGCAAAACTATCAACATTAGCAGGGCCACGAAATGAAGAGTCTGCGCTGCAAATTGCATGCAGCAGCTCCCCCACCAACTGAAGATATGGGACTGCACTCCTGGCCGTGCAGTGATAATACATGCCTGACATCTTTCCTATCACCAGAGGATGGACGAGCTTGACCCCCGAGTACTTGACCCTGTTCAGACTGAAGCGAAAGCAACACATTCCCCCCCTGGATCCCTCTGTTCAGTGTTAAAGAACTTTCCGTTCACTGAATGTCGAAAGAGGGACCACCTCTGAGGTGTTGCTTACAGATTAGAGTCATATGGAGAAATGTGTGTTGCTGATGAGATTTTCCTTTAAATGAGTGTGAGTGAAACAATGTGTGGGTGGAAGCCTTAGAACTGCCGTGACTTCGTGTTTCTGGTATAGCTTGCACAACTTTGTTAGCAGGAACTTATGCAGGCAAACATCCAACATGATCTGTTATTAAGGTCCTTTTTTTCACTTCAGTGGGTTCATAAATATTTTCATGCTGAGGGTTATCATAACACGACCTCATGAAAAACTAAACAGAACATTCCTTCTCCTTCTGAACACCAGTTCTCTTGATGTATTTTCATTTTCTTCCCTCGTTTTCACAGCTTTTATGGACTTCGTCCTCTTTCTCCCTTTCTTTCTTTTGTGGCCATCCCACCATTTTGTTCATCCCTCCTTCTTTCTCTCCTCCTGATCCACCCAGCCCCTAATTAGAGGGGAGTAAAAATAAGAGCCGTTGCTAAGCTTGCGAGTTTGGCAGACCGGGAGTCGAGCAAACCAGGTCTACTGCCAAACGAGAAACCTTTTGGGCACATTTGCCAGTACATAGTCTCTAAGTGGGTCACGAAACTGAAACCCAGGCACGTCTTTTTAGTGCTTTAAACAGCCCTCTGGAGGCAGACAGCTCCAACCAGAAGGTCAAACATCCCCTCAATCAAGAGCCCCAAATCCCAGACACCTCGGGGACTGTGGTGCTGAATTTATTAGTGGGCTTCTACACTGGCTCGTTCACCTGTGGGCTGGAACAGGAGAACGCGGTTTTCTTGAGTCAGCCTGAACAGGAACTTGGTACTGCTAGCTATTTATTTTCTCATTTTCTTATTCAGCACTGTAACTGAATAGGCCCAGATGGCTGCTGCTGGCTGGATTGGCAGGCATGCATTTCAGGCTGTTTATATTTGGGTGTGTCTCCAGGGATACTCTCAAAAATTACAAGGCTGTTAGATTAATAACTGATGAGTTTACAAATATCAGTTTATTGCTGAAGATGTTACCTGAGGTCATTTTTTCATTCATTTATATAATTACATAATTGGTTTTGTGTTCTTACCCATCAATCAGGCTCTTTTCTGTGGAACATTGTATCCTGGTATTATTCCTTTGCCAGTGAGAAAGAAAACACTGTAATATTCAGCTACGACGCCTTGTATTGTTACGGTACGCGTGTAGTTTTGCAGTCAGATAACCTGAGCTGAACCTTTCTCTCTGTGGATTGCATTCTTCATTCCCTGCAAACCATGGGTGTGCAATCTCTGCTAAGAGAGGTATTTGTCACCCTTTTTTCTCTCCACTTGTTTTAATGGGCTGTGTGGTGCTGCCTTGCATTACTCTCGGTTTATGAGGGGAAATATGGTAGAACCCAAGCTGTCAGTTAACCCTGGCTGCAGCCAGTAATTAGACTTGCCATTGGAAAGCACACACAATGGTTAGTGACTCACATTTAGGAGGCAAAATGTCGGTTTGGATTTGATCCCCAGAAGAACTGGTCTTATCCTTTCCTTGATTCTACAAACAATAATAACATTGTTGTGTTGCTCTGGTGTGGGTTTTCAGTCTTGTATCGACTTGATTGCTCACATTGTCTGCACTTAGTGCTGTTAAATTACCTGTGTTGCCCAGAAAGCTCCTTGCACAAAGGAAGACCTGAAATCTTTTTGCTTTCTTTGTTGAAAGTAACCTGGTATATTTGCTCAGTTACGGTACTTAACATACAATTATGTTCTCTAACTATCACTTTAAATCTTTTTTGTTAAATCTAAACAAAACGCAAAGGTAAAAACAAGAAGTCGCAGAGACATGAGACAGTCCTGTAGGCCTTCCCGTACACATGTGCTGGTTTGGACTTGAGTTGTTTTGATTTGGCACATCAGCGCAGCATAGCAAGGATTTTCATCTCTATTAAAACAGGGCAACCCGCATGAAGGCGTGTCTTTGACTGATGGTGCGGTATATTTGCAGTGACTGTTTTTTTATCACACAGCACAGCAGGTGAGAGAAGCTGTTTACCTGGTGTTGGTGAGCTGTCTTCAGAGGTGCAGTAAGAACCAGTTGTGCACATTTCTTCATCTAACACCTCACTGCGGCGGTTTCCACAGCTGACATTACAGTGTGCATACTGTTCCATACAGCATGCATAATGGATACTCCTTTGCTATAATGTTGTGACCTCATTAACCCTCTAGCTTATACATGCTTCACAGTCTGCAGCGTGAATTTTTATGTATTAATTATACACACAAGTTGCAAAATTTATGTAGTGCTTAAGCTTGAATGTGCCGTCATTTGTTATTGCAGCTTCTGTAATCTGCTGCTACTGAGAACTGTGGGTCAGAATATCAAAAAAAGCATAGTAGTGCTGCCAGATGCAAAAGAACATTATGGTTTTTTATAGATGTAAGTAAGGTAAAGGTCAAAAGACACAAGAATATTTTCTTTCTTGACTTTTTGTGTGTTTATCTTTTTATTTATTAGACTAAAAAACCTGAAAGAGATTGTGAAACATAGCAAACTGGCCACCTACGTACATCATGAATCTCTAGGGGGCACACTGTCACCCCTGGAGGCACAATCTTGTGTTACATGATGGCTCAGACTGCAGCTATCTGGTTAGCATGTTAACTTATGTAGATATCTCTGCAATACAATTCATAGACGTCTTTGACATAATGCCAAAACAGTAACTTCTTCACATTCTGTTGATAATGTCTTTTCATTTTCTCAGGTTTTAAACTAAAATTTTAACCTTCCACGTTTCTTCTTTAAAACAGTGAGGACTGTTGATATTGCTTTTCATTTTCAGCTTCCAGTTGGGATTTTTTTATTTGTTCCTGAGCTTCTGATAAACCTCCTCTCCATCAGCTTCAGCATTTGTTCTCAAACTATTTATGGTCCTCATGAAATTTTAGAGTTATGAGGCTCATTGGACTCCGCCGAAAGTCTGGAAATACAGTCCGTGCATCATTCAAACCTTTCTCAATTATTCAGGAAATGTTTGGCTGAACGACTGGTGGGTTACTGTTTCCCTCAAATGGAGTATGCCCTGATCTGTGCAGGCCTGCTCTGAGAAGAGGAGGAGGAGGAGGAGGAGGAAGAAGAGGGGGGATGTTAAGGTAGAGGAGTACAGTGCTTTCCTATTCATACTTGCTGGCAAACAGGTGGCCAGGAAATGACAGAGGGAAAGTGCTGCTATCACACCTAACACACACCTATTTTATTTCAGCCAACCACCATATCCTCATGTTCTCCATCTCTCTACACACACACCCACAGTCTGTCATCTTAGATTTAACCCACACACCCTCTGTCTATCCTGTCCAAAGCAAATTAGTGTGTCATCCTTCACCTCAGCTCACCCCTGCATGCTGTTACATACAACTCCTCTATAGTAGTAGTACATCTTGGCTCATCGGTGCAGCTTTAATTAAATAATTCCTTTCTACTTATGCATCTCTGATTGGCTTGATTGCACAATAGTACCATAGAGGATGCTGTCCTTATTCATTCATCTTCATGGTTTGCATTTCTTTTCTTTGTTTTGCACTTTGGCTGTGATCAGATCAAAAGAAAATGGATTCAAAGAGTAAGTTTCGGTCAAAGCTGAAAGTGTATTTTACCATGACAGCCCTGTAACTCATTTTCTTGACAGGAAAAGGAAACAAAGGGGCACTCACATGGCAACGCACACTGCTGACATCTGTTTAAGCATCATGTTTTATAAATCTTTTAGTCTTCAACTGCCATGACATAATCTAGATGTTCACTCATCATTAGAGTCAGCTTTGCCTGTTGGCTTTGATGTCCTTCATATCATTTTTGGCATAATATCCTCTATGACTTGTTTGATCGGAGAGATGTTACATTTTTCCAGAATTTCTTGATAGCAACACTGTGACAATTGCTCATGAGTGATCTCAAGGGAAACGTGAGTCAAAAGAAATTACATTCCTCATCTGACCCTCCTCTCCTTCTGGAAGGCATTGGGACAGAAACCAAGAAAGACAACATCAAAGCTGATAAGATACTTGGCCGGGTGCCCTGTACACAACAAAAAAGTGTAGCTCTCAGATATCCTTACAAACTTCACATTATCAGTTTTGGAAATACCCAACAGGCCCTGGCTGTCTCAGTTCATTGTGTGTTAGCATGCCCTGCAGAGAGACGGGAAGCAGACACGAAGGATTCATCAGGATGTTGTTGAAAGGCAGATTTCGCACCCTGTGTCCAGTTAGGCAGTCGTCCCAGCCTGGGCCTGCTCTATGCCCACTTTCTCCACACATCTGTAAAAGCTTAAGACTCACTGGGCTGGATCACACAGACAGAGCTGGGCTTTGTCAGGCCTCAGATTCTGTGCCAGGACTGAACCTAAAAGGATTAGAGACTCTGTCACAGAGCACCAGGGGGAGGACGGAGTTCAGCATCCTCGACCAGCAGCCCCAGTCCCATTAGTTCATCAGAGCACTGGTCAGCACAGCCCCAGCGACTGGGGACTGCTCTCTATCCCAGTGAAGTAGTTTTCTTTGCAAGCACTGGAGAGTAGAGACAGAGCACTCAGCAGAGTCATGGCTATGAGAACAATACAAAAGACTAAACAAAGGCAGATAGGTTGGTGGAAATAGACTACACAAATGCTTCTCTTCGTTTGATGACTTTTCAGCAACAGCGTTTACTCTGGTATTTCTGTCTTCAAGCCTCCTCCTCCTCTCTCTTCTCTTCGTTCACTTTCTCTCTCCTTTCTCCTTGTATTTTGTCTCCAAGCCTGTCAGCCTCCTGCCATATAATGGCATGTGTTTTGATTGGTACAGCACGGGGAAGCCGGCTATTGTCTGGACAGGATCTAGGCTGAGATCTGCAGATAGATCTGATGGTGGTTTAGGGCAGCGCTCGAGCTACCAACGTCATCTTTGTTTGAGTTGGACCTCGCGAACACTTAGCTAATCCCAGAAAAGAGCCAGACATGCAGGAAATGGGGACTAATGAAAACAAGCAACTGGTCCACCATTATTATTGTGTCAAAGTCATTCATTAGAAACATGTAACTATTGATTATGTGTCCAGATTTTATCAGACATCTTGTTTTCATTTGGAGTACACTGAAATGAAATGTAATCAACAAAAGGATTGGCGACAAGGTAAAGATAATATCAAATAATCAGTCATTTTCTGCTATTTCCCATCTCTGTGTTATTGTTTGTAGTTTTGAACTTCACCTTTACCTCACTTGTGTATGTTTTCTGAGCCTCCTGATTGGCTGATTTCAAGGTTGATCTTGGCACGCCCCAGTGTTAAAATTGTCAAAAGTGCGCAGGCTTAGCTGCCTTTTGCCCTGCAAAAACACCAAAAGGATGCAGACAACTGATTTATGTTTCTGGCAAAAAAAGCATACAATTCCCGACAATGGGCTCAAATTACAGCAAGGTTGGGTTGTTGTGGCATGGGTGCATGACCTGAAATAACTGGTCTGTCAGTGCCACGAACCTGCTGTGATATAAGAGAGGAAGGTAGTCTGTAGGAAACAGGGCATGAATGTTAATACATCCCATATGGTGTTTCCCGCCTTGATTGATCTAGACAGAGAGAGAGAGAAGTTAAACTGTTTTAAGATTTCTGTTTGGACTCATAAAATGGGTCACGGTTTATCTGGAGAGTCTGTTTGTATGAAGAACAAACACAGAATTATCTCAGGCTTATGTAATTCATACATGTGTATAGTATATAGATTATGACTGCTCATGTATAAATACTCAGGTTATGACTCTTTGTCCCTCATTGCTGGTTGCAGTCACTATCAACAGTGCCCTCTTTGGAAATTTTTGACCAGACAACAACAACATTGTATGTAAAATTATTTGTATATTTTATATTCATATAATCTGCTTTTCAGACAATTGATGAATAGTTTTTTTTGCAAATTAGATTTTTCTGCATGGTGTTTCAAAGTCTTTTTTTCACATTGCTTTTAAAATTGTAAAGGATAAAATAATAATAATAATATTAATTCATAATTATTATTTGTTAACTGATAAAATGGCAAAGTAGTTTGTAATTTGGGGCAGTTTATTAACCAGGTACTTTTTTTAATGTTACTGAACTTGAATATGTTTCTCACATGGTAATTTTCCCTTTTACTTGAGTCATCTTTCATTGTAGTAATTGCCTTGAGTATAGATTTTCCGTACTCCACCCACCACAGCTCTGTGAACCTCATGGTGGTGCTAGAGGAAAAGTGAGGGGAGCCTGAAAGTCAGTGGGATACATCATTGGGGAACCACAAATGTCTGCACAAAATCTCATGGCCACCCATCCAATCATTGTTGAGATATTTTACTCTGAAGCCAGAGTGGCGGACCAAAATTGCCATTATTAGAGCCATTACTGGGGCACAAATACTCACACTGTATTGGATCCAGTAAAGACACAGAGCAGAAAGGTGCAGAGCTTCTTCCTCTGAGTGGACATAACGTGTCATGTGATCATGTCACATCAGAATTCATCTCTTGTGTAACACACTGTACTGCTGTCTGAGTGTCAAGCTGGCCAGAGGGACACTTACACAGGAATCAGAATATGTGCCCGGCTTGTGAAATAACTTCCTCTCCTTCAGGGGCGTACTCGACATCGGCTGATTTTCTGTGGGATTCAAGGCCTCTGCGGCTTTCCACAGTGTGTCATTTCCTCTCTGGAATCTGTGAATCAGTCATATCACTTCCTATTGTCCTTGCCAGGCAGTGGCCCACTTGGCCGCAGCACGTCTTTGTCCATGATGGTATGGTTGTGCCACGGTCAGCAAACGTCCACTACTGTCAAAAACATTATTTTCTTTGCTTTTCTTTTTCCTTTTTGTTTAACTGTTGGGAAATTAAGTTGTGAAATTTGAGCATAATGGATCTGACATCCGTTTCAGTATAACTACTACACTTTGAATGGCGTTTGGCGAAGGACTTTACAGTGTGGCTAAAAGCAGACAGCTCTTATCCAACAGTCCTCTAAAACCATACTCATGTACTGTGTTGGTTAAAACATTAAAGCCACATTTTAGTTTCTCATTTGATGGTAAGTGGTAACTTTGAGTGATAAAAGTCTGGAATGCGTCATTGAAATTTTGAAGTGTTAATGAGAAAACAGTTGCTTTGACACTTTGTTCCTAAGATCAAAATTTTCAGTGTGAGGCAAACACTGCTCTCTTTCCTGAAGTCTCGACTTGGCCTCTGGTTGGAAAGGGAAAAAAAGGAAAGAAGGGCAGAATAAAAAAAACTTTTCCATCCAGTTCTATAGCAGCCCCTGGATCTGCATGTGGAAGTTTTAATGGGAGTCAGATGTGCTTCTAATCAAAGGAATATGGCGGGAAATGTTTCGTGAGCCCAAGCGAGGAGAAATGGGACGACAGGAACTGTGATAAGACTCAAACGACAGTAACAAATTACACCTCTAGACTTCAGAGCCAGCTAACAAACTCAGGGAGGGCCTAGAGTTGATTTTTACCTCTGCTGGGAACATGGTCATATGGTGGTGTTAAATGCCATTTATGAGGTGCTGAACATTATGGGAGTAAAGACAAAAAAGCTTATAAAACAAGGACAGACTGAAGATTGTTTTTAGTGGTTGCAATATTAGCATTTTTATTAGCAATTTCAAAGAAAAGCCGCAGTTAGTAACGTTGGGGTAAACGTCAATAACTTTTTTGTGTTGTAGTTGGAAAAAATGTCATAGCCTAATACCCATAGACAGCTATTAGTAAATGATATGATCTGACAGTATTGCAGGTCTCTGTTTTTTTCCATGTCTCTGTATTCAGGATTGATAAAAATTTTATGGCTCCTGTTCTATTTGCCCAGTCAGTGACACTCTCTGTACTCTCTGTACCAATTTGCTGCTGCACTTCTTAGCGACAGGTGACGTAGGTATGAGCCAATTAGCTGTTTGTACCTTACCCTCTGCCAACAACAGAGTAGCTGCAAGCGACACAATCACTCGGCTTAAGCTCGAGCTCAGTTCAGACTTGACTTAAGAGTGAGTGACAACAAGCAAAAGGTGAGCCGGCGCAAACGGCTGCAACATAGTCGCTTCTCAACAAGTTTCATGCTACTGCTTAGATGTTAGCAGAAGTAACCAATTGCCACTTTAATGTTCGTGTAATTTACTATTTCAAGTATCTTAAGTCAATATTAGCAAAGGGCCAAGAGAAGGTCATTTGTTATGATGCAGCCACAGCGAATTAATACTTGGCACTGCAATTCCCTGTAAGGCTAAAGTGCGGCCAACTATTGTGTCTTCTCACTTATTTTAGGTCAATTGCATACACTTTTATTCACTCTTAAAGGACCATACCAGTGTTACCATGTCACTGTCCTTTTTTCAACATCAGCTATATTGATAACACAAACCCCACCCATTTTTCCCCAAATAGCTTTATTTATGTGATATTGTTTATTTATATTTTGTCCATTTGCAAAAAATGCCAAAGAAACCTAAAAAATGTGTGACAATATTAATTAAAAAGAACATGTGTCAAAATCCACTAATATTCGCGCAAGAAAGGCAGCACTTGTAAGGAACTATTTTTCCAGGTGTAATTACTTTTGTGTCAATGCCTTAGAGCTCCTCTCTCTTTCTAACTCAGTGGTTTTTGAACAAATAAAAGCAGTTGTTTTCTTTTGAATGGTGCATTACCTACACCTAGCAACTTTTCACAAGATCTTATAGTGTTTCTATACTCTGTTTCAGCATGAATGGCAGTGAATGTGTTTTAAAACAGTCTGAGATCTACTAAAGTATACACATGGTCGAATGTTGAAGGTAGGTGTGACCTCTGCTAATGATGAGAAGTCAGGAAAGACTGGTATGGTCCTTTAAACCTCATTAGCAACTGCAATCAAAGTTAGTGACAATGCAAGCAGCATTTAGCACTAGAGAACCAGATATTTCCCTCAAGAGTTGGACAGATGTAAAACAAAACTAAAAGGAGAGTGAATATTGGACTAACATCCATCAGGTGAGTAAATACGTGATTGCAAAGGTTAATGCTAATGCTGCTTGTTGCCTTGCTAACAGGTTAGCCACAGTAGCTTGTTTACATTTTGTTTTTTCTGCCCCAGTAGCCAAAAATTCAGTTATTGCAGGTTGTAGTGTTTCACCAATCCTTCTGCCACTTCTACTAGAACAGAAAATCTACCTAAACTATTAATTACATGACTGCACAGACTATACTGTCTGTACAGTGAGCAAGAAAGTAAACTAATTAAAACTATTGGGATTTACTTGAATTCATTTGAGTTGTGACTGATATTAACCAGCTGAATTTGCCCTGTTTGACATTCTTTATCTCCTCCGAGTGTGTGTTATATTTTCCATACAGTGATTCTCTCTCCACAAAAGTTACTGTCACTGTTGCTCAGCATATTTTTGCGCTGATGTTGCACATGTAGTTAACACTCTGGTAATGCCACATTAGCTTGCTCTATCCTGGCACAATGGGCCGTCTAATCACCCGCTGCACCCATCCTCGCTCTGTCTTTTTCTCACCCGCTCTGTTTTCCAATCATGCATTCTGATTCTTATGTATTTTAGTGCCTGAGCATGCACAGAGTATTTTGACCAGAGGCCAGCCTACGGAATGAAAGTGGAAGTGATGATGTCATGTGCTGATATACAGACACAAGAGGGGAACAAACTCAACTATTCGTCTTTGTCAAACCACAAGTTCCTTTCCTCCGCCTGTAGACTAAACACACTTGCACACAGACAGGCGCACATTGTATGCATGCATCCTCATGAGTGCACACAATCAAAGGCCACCACATGCAAAGACATGAAAACACAATGCAAAATTTATAGAGAACATATGTACCAACAGACAGACACATGCATAAACTTTGGAGCATGCCAAACATCTACTTGAAAGTACTTTATATCTAATTTGTCACTCATGTGCTCGTCCATGGGGTCCCTCTCTTCTGTGGTGACTTTTACTGTTTCTGAAACTTTGTTTGCATCAGTATGACTCCCACAGACAGACAAACCACAGAGCTGTGATGGTTGTGACTTTAACTCCAATTAAAAAAAACCCCTCCAGTTTATGCACGAAAAGCTCATGGGAAAGCGTCACTTGGTCTTCAGCCCCCTCCAACGGCTCAGACCTTGGCTGGATCATAAAGGGCCATTTTTTTGCCCTTCATTTTTGTGAACCAAACTGGCTGCAACATCTGTGGTCTTAAGACTAATAATAAAGCGGGCGGAGTAGGAAAAATCGAGGAAGAAGTCAAAGTGGAGAGAGAAGTAAGAGAGAGAGAAGAAACTGTCGCAAAAATAGAAGACCATGTAGGAAGCCTGTCAAAGCATGTCCTGCCTATTTACTACACTGCTGTCTGGAATGTCTGCATTTGCCTGCAGGAGCAATAATCAGGAGAGCTGCAGGCTATGGCATCTGCACAAGAGAGGTTATGGGTATTTAACAGCTTGCATGAACAATTTTTCTCCCTCAGTCGTGCCAGTGGGGCAAAAGCTTTAAAGCACGCTTGTGTGGGATGCCTAAAAAAGGGCCTCTGGTGTCTGTTTTTATTTAGAATGCTGCATTTCTAAGCATGGAAGGGCCACATTGGTATCATCAAGGTGGGTGGCTGGTAACAGTAGTGGATGAGAGGTTTAATTCAGGCATAGATAGGTTTCCATTACAAATTGTACCAGGTGAAAAAACATGTTTTCTTAATTGGTCTTTGTAGGAAGCGAAGAAAGTTTTTCCTCTCAAAGCCATATGCTGAGCAGATGGGATTAAACCTACATTCACAAACGGCTTGGATGGCCGCGGGTGTTACCTCCTCTTTACAATAACAAATGAGTTCACTTTAAATTGAAAAGGACACTTCCTCTGCACACTGGGAGAATAATTTGGGGATTGATTCCACGTTTTCCCTGCCTCACTAAGTATGGGGTCAGGTACAGGAGCGGATGATGATGGAGGATCTGGTATTTATAGGAAGAGACGATGATGTCACAGCTGCAGCGTCTCCTCCAGACATCCGGTTGAGGCCATGTCTGCTGTCAGTAAGGTGCAGCAGGCCGAATACACCTGAGGCTGATTTTACAGTTCCAGCAAAGGTGTGTGTGTGTGTGTGTGTGTGTGTGTGTGCATGTATTCACGCACACATACACTCACATATACAGAGTGTAGAGTGAAGCACCAGCCATCTGAATCACCTCTTATGTGTCTAACACAACTCACAGGGGATGAAGAAAGGTGGTGTTCCAAGTTCAAAGAGTTAATGTTTCTCCACATTGTTCTTTCATAGACTGAATCAGCCTCCTGTGGTATTAAAGAATGTTTTTGCTCCAGTCTGGTATTTTGTTTCCCAAGTGAGCAATTTTAGGAGTTATGTGTCATTAACACTCACAGTTCAGTCACAGTCAGTGGAGAAGAACTAAGAAAGAGCTTCACTGTAGTCTTTACCCTTTACTATATTTAAAAAGAAAGATACATGACTAAAAATCTGTCACCATGCAATAGACTCTGTGCAGCTGTAACTGTCATTACACACAACAAAATTCAGTTGTTCAAAGGGCGAAATACAGAGACTTTACTGTTTTTAAATCATTCCCACGGGTGGGGAAATATGAGAAGTTTGTCAGGTATTTCAATGAGTCTTTCCTAAAATTATCTATTAGTTGTGATGACACTGTGCAGACCACAATGAATGATAAGATCTTTGGAATAAATAGATTCAACAGGGCTACAAGCTTCAGTGGCAGGACAACTGACAGTTCTATTTCATCCCTGCTGACCGCCGGAGGCGGTGCTTTAAGCACTGAATATTCCCCTTCGTGGACGCGCAGTTCGAGTGTTTATACCAACGTCACCTGTGACCCCCAGGTGACCTGACGGAGGCTATATCTTCCGGTGTCACCTGAGGATCGTTTCCTTTTTTTCTTCTCGCGTGCAAGTTGCTTCGCTAAACATTCGGCAGAAGTTGGACTTACTGCGTAAAAACTCATACTCCGTCGCTGGTAGCTCCGCGGTCGTGGTTGGCCGGAGCAGCGACAAGTCGCCCTCCAGGAGCTGCGACGGCGATCTTTTCTTTCTCCACGTGAAGGTTTGTTGTTTGTTTGTTCTTCGTTGTCGGCGCGCGTGGACGCCGCGGCGCCGCTCCGCTGAGCGGGACATGGTGAGTATCTCCTCGGTTCATGCTACTGTGGTTCTATATCTGTCGGTGACGGTTGTGTTGCGCCTCTCCCTCCCGACGTTTTTTGTTGTTGACGGGCTGCGTGAGCGCATCCCTGGTCAGCGCGAATCTTGTGTGAATAGTTAAATAGTTTAACTGTGTACGACCCGCCGGTACAGGCTGCGTGCGCGCTGTCTTCCCCCGCAGGGTTCGTTTTTTTGTTTGGTAGCTGGTGATAAACTGATCTGACCAACTTGGTTGTTGCTTTTTCTTTTTCTTTTTCTGAGCATTTGTGTTCATCCCCGATCTGGGAAAAGACCGCCACAGTTGCTTTTCTTTTGTATTGGCGTGATTTTCTGTTAAGCTAGCCTACTCTGGTACTGGAAAAAGCCTCCCTCAGTAGGTCATACATTTTTTTTTGTAGAGGCAGCGTTCGCGCTCCCCCCCCCATCACTTCTGGTACAGGCAGCGTGCGCGCTCCTTCCCCCCAGTAGTTCACATTGCTTCTGGTACAGGCAGCGTTCGCGCTCCCTCCCCCCAGTAGTTTACATCACTTCTGGTACAGGCAGCGTTCGCGCTCCCTCCCTCCAGTACCCGCCACCTATACCCCCTGAACATCTGAGTGGACCACTATGGAAGACTCACACTTCT
>JAQLOL010000026.1:8741238-8773820 GCA_029783665.1 Naso thynnoides | reverse complement strand
TTCTTACAGACCAGGTCTTTGCATGCAGCTAACAATCTTTTCTAACCTAGCACCGTGACACACACACACACACACACTCACAACTTTCGGCTTGGCTCATTTCAAACCAACGTGTGAAATTACAAGCACATGGTCTAAACTCCACCATGTTTTCTTTGTTCCCCTCTAACAAAGAAACATGTGGTTTTCAGCCGCCATCTTGGACCTAAGTACTTTCCTTCGTCAGCCATCTTACCTGTAGTTTCCCTACACACACACAAGTTCACACTCATGCACACACATGCACTGACATACACACACACTTCATATAGTACATGTTTAGTTAGATTATGTTTATTGTCTGTGTAATAAAGACTTTTAAAACTTCATGCTGTCTGTTAGATGTTGTACAAGAATGAATGTTGCCAACCTCTTCACTGACAAGAACTCTGAAAACCCTCAACCTTTACTAGCTGTTAACATGGTAATTTGATTTTAGTTATGAAGTTAACCATTGATCAAATTCCAAATTGATAGTTAAGTATCTTTATGAGACTGATTCAACGAAGTGGCTATCTTTTCCCTTTAAGGGTGGTGCTCCTGAGGCGATCTGAGGTAAATTGGATCTTAGTATTTAAATCAAATTAATAATTAGCTATGATAATCATTAATTAATTCTGATAGCAAAAATATTAAGTTGTAAAATCGCAACACATTGATTATGACTGGAGATGCCCTTTAATATGGACCTGAATGTCACATGGACACTGGAATGGATCGATGAGAAATGTTTGTTTATATGATTTGTGGTTCATTAAAACTGCCAGAGAGGCAATTTGGAGGGAGACGGACTGCATCTCGTCTTCATTGTTTCTGCTCTTACCCACTTTGTACAGGTCACATATTTGCTACCATGGTCTTCAGTCTTGAGACGGGTAACACTGACATGCTATTGCTAGCATGATTACATGTTAGTTAGCTTTCTCATGTAATATTTAGTATGTTAAAGTGTGCTCATTCATACATTCAGCATCTTTTCACTCAAAGTGTTGACTTGAGTGAGTGTTCAAGTGTTGAAGAGTTGTCTCCAGTTTTAACCACGTCCCAAAACCTAAGCTCCACAACAATGGAAAGCATTAAAAAACAAACGGTGGGCTATTGAATGCTAGTGGATAATACAGACTGACAATGTAGTTAATAAAGTGTACAACAATAATAAGCACAAAAGTGAAAACAGAAATTTCTTTTAACCAGGAACTTTACAAAAAGTCCTTTACGAACATTATAAAAGAAAACCTGCCCTAGAGAATACCTGTACAAAAGAAAAAAAATCATGAACTCTATCTTTAAGAAACAACATGTCCGCTGAGCTTACATGTCCGCTGAGCTTTCATGTCCGCTGAGCTGTGACTGGCATTGACAGAACTTCAGAGAGGACACCGAACACCACAGAAGCAAGGTCCTCTCAGCATGAGCTGCCAGCAACATCGCCTTGCAAAACACTGAGGCACACAAAGCTGATTAGCCAGTTAATAACTCAGATTAACCAGATAGAGAATCTGGAATGAAATAACAGACTCAGAGCCAACAGATACAAACAGGGATAATCACCATCATTTCAATCTATCCCTCCTCTGCTGGGGACGTAAGAGTCTGTCCAACTTTTTAGGGTAACAAGGCCACTGGAACTAGTGCACTCTCTGTAGGACACTCTTATTCATCAGGCAGTTACTTCGACTTTCAATTCAAATTTTCTCTCCCCATAATCTTAAGATCAGATGATCTTAGCTTAACTGTAGTTTGTCCGACTTTCCCCCCAATTTTTGCCACTTGTGTAAAGCTACAACACTTTCAAAGTCTTTCCTATAACAACTGAACCATTCGGAGGATAAATTATGACAACTCTGGATTGCAGTTATCTACTTAAACTGCCTCCTGCTGCCCACAACATTAACACAACCCAAATACAGTAAATATAAGGACTAGAGACAGGGCTGTGACCTTGACTAACCTACCTCTGCTCATCAGAATTAATGAAGCGCACCAGTTGTCATAAATATCTACAGACTGCTGCAGTCGACAGACAAGGACATTCGCAGTGAAGAAATCTTCCGAGCGTGAGTTAGTTAATCAGAATTCAACTTCACAAGATTTAAAGGGATCCTTTTCTACTCAATGAAACAAATGCAGTAAAGTCATGTGCTTTGTATGGGATTTCTACCTGCTGCGATAGTCTGGGTGCTATATCATAGAGATAAGTGTGAGATTATCCTCCCAAAGAGGGCAAAATTTATGGATACAGCTCAGCCAACTGTGGTCCATCTGTCAACCCCTCCATTAATACGCCACTGGAAAACTTTGTAGACTACCATTAATAAATCTCACTGAAACAGAAGTGGGGATGACTGCCGGTAATTTTGTGAGTAAGGATTACCAGTGCAAGCTGACAGACAGAAAACAGAAATCTTAATGGGAAAAAGTACATAAAATGAATAAAAATAATAAAATTCCTCAACTGATACATAAGACAGACATTATTTTATATAGTAGATACTCCAGTGTTTGCAAAGAGTAGTCAGAAGTGTTAAAGCAGGATTTCATTTAACTGTTAGGACTGGACAAACCTGAAGCCCAGTTTTTTTATTTTTACAGGTTAAGTTAAAGCACTAATGAATCATTTCTGGTTCAGCCTGCAACACCTATTAACCATGACTAAGATGATGCCCCCTGACACACAGCAGCTGCGGCGCCATGAAGACATACATCACAGCCTCAGTGTCATTGTGTTGACAACCAGTTCAAGTAGAGTCCTAATTCTCCCTCATTTCATTCTCCCCTCTTTCTTGCTTCACCCATTTAGGGATCCATTGATAGGATGGAAGTTCTGGTTAATACTGTCAGTAAATTCACTGTCTCCACCCCAAACAAGTTTTGCAACTCCGGCCCAGCTAATAACATAGGTGACGAAAAGAAAGTGAAGCTCATGATTTAGCCAACAAGGTCACAAAAGTTTTGTCTCGTCAGGCCCACACCACCTCCTCTCTTACAGTTATCTTTAGCAAGCTGAGATTTGGCATGCAAGAACTGGTTGTCATGTTAGTGGATGCTACAAAAATGCAGTGCTGCACATCCCATCACTGCCATTCAAATCAACACTAAGCAAAGCTGCCTGCATGAGTGCAGACAGGAAAGAAGATGCCCAGGTTAGACAGGATCTCTCTATCCTACTTCCGCTCCCCCTTACATGCCTCTTTTTTCTCCTGTTTGGCCATGACCTGCTGCTTGTGCAGTTAGAGTTAGGGCTGAGAAGCAAGCTCTTCTTCTTGACTTCATGTTCCTGTTTTGATGTCGCAGAGTGAACAAAAGGCAAAATGCATCCAGTGAAATCTGTAAATTCATCCAATTTCACATCTGTTCTTTATCATACAGTCTGTCTCCAGTCCTGATAAATGTTCTACATGTAAAGGTGTAGCAGTTGCTAGTGAGGCGATCAAACATTTTAGATAAAAATCTTGTAGATTTTAGTTCTAAAATGATTATTTGTTGTTGTTGTTGATGCAATAGACCACACTAAAGGTAAAAGTAGACTTTATGAAGACAGTCACAACAGAGAAAAGTCACATGGGTAAAAAATGGAGGAGAGAGAGAGTGTGTGTGTGTGCGTGAGAGAGAGAGAGAGAGAGAGAGAGAGAGATAGAGAGAAAGAGAGTGTGTGTGCGTTAGAGATAGAGACAGAGAGAGAGAGAGAGAGAGAGAAAGAGAGTGTGTGTGCGTGAGAGAGAGAGACAGAGAGAGAGAGAGAGAGAGAGAGAGAGAGAGTTATTTAATAAGGGTTGAAAAACAAATTTCCAGGTGCATTATGACAATAAAGATTACTACTGAACTGAAAAATGCGAGGCAGTCCCATTTCTCTCTGAAAACAGTAATAATACATGTGTCTTATTTGCTACTGCTGACAGGTTGACAAACCTCCACATTTAGACAACCGGAAAGTCAGCAATCACCTTGAGAATATCTCAAGAATGAGAGGATTTTGTGAGGGGGATTTAGGAAACTCTTGCATATGCACTTATCTGTTGATCAGACAGCTGCAGCTGATTCACAATGTTGCCTTTAAGGTCCTCACAAAAACCAGGAAAGTGGATCACATCTCTCCAGCTCTCAGCTCTTCACACTGGCTTCCCTTTGTCAAAACATTTATTTCTAAACACTACTGTGGGTAGCATAGAATAGTTTTTAAAGAGTTTTAAGTTTAGGCCAAAACACAATTCTGATGTGATGCTCCAATTTGAACCACCCAGACCTCCCAGGTCCGCAGAGTCTAAACTAAACACAGAGAAGCAGCAGTATTTAGTTTTCATGCACCAACTATCTGGATCAAACCCACAGAAAACCTGACATCTTCTTTAACTCTCAGTTCTTTTAAATTAGGGCTCAAGCTACAAGCTAAACCTATTTTTAGCATATTTTTTAATCCTCTATTTTATTTTATCTTTACTCTTTTTAAAAATATAATTGTGTTCTTTCATATAACTTTTCTTTTACATTAATTTGTGTTTTTAATTATATTTTATTATATTTTGCCCCATTGCCTTGCCTTGACTGCAGTTTATTCTTTACAAATATACTCGGTCATGATTTGCTTCCACCACAGAAAATCTGACTGATCAGACCGGTTGTCAGAGTTTGTGCTGGAAACCAGCAAATTCTCATTCTGAACCATTTCCTTAAAGCAATGAAAGACCGTGTGACCACCTTTCTTCAAGTCATCCCTCACACACACACACACTCCAAACCCTGAAGTAATGGCTAAAACTCTGACAATGTGGCTGCCCACCACTTCCACAACGAGCTCCAGCATTGCTTTATTTTGTTGGAGTCCCATGAAACCTGGGACTCTCTTTTTTTTTTTTAAATTGATGTTTGCACAGATTAACCTTTTATATAAACTCTTATGAATGTGTTGAAACTTTCCCTTACGTATGGCTGTGATCAAATTGCCTGTAGCTTTTACTGAGTAAATTCTTTCCTAAGACTTTCTGGGGTTTGACTCGGGGATTTTTCAATCTACTTACTGGCACCAACTACTATTGAATAAGTCATTGTGGTGAAACAGACCAATCACCGAGAGCCATAAAAAGAGCTCCCACTGCTTGTGAGTGAGTTCACTACACTTACAAGACTGCACAAGTACAGATGTGCAACTTTTCCTGCATTTAAAGTATCGTGTAAACTTTTTCTAAATAGGCTTAACACATGGGTTGGTTCGTGCAACTTCTCTTGTTAGGGCTTGCGTAATTCACAGCTTCCTGTGAGGCAGAGCTAAAAAGAGAAAACCTGTTTTTATTCATCATTACTCCTCAAGGAAGTTCGAATGCGGTGAGAGTGAGATGGGAGAAGTTTTTACTCATTATCAGATGACTTTTTCCAGGATGCAGGCGAGGCTGTGTCTGTTGCTTTTAGTCCCATCTGTCAGGTGGCTGGTGGACAGCTCCGAGGGGTCCTTTTCAGAAACTGTTTCCTGTGGTCTCTTGAGCCTGGCCAAAGAGGATGAATAACCATCTCTAACCCCTGGTAAAGCTGCTTCACCATGATCCCTCTGACAGCCTCCATGGGCACTTTCTCCTTAATGGAAAAGTCATGTCGTTGCCCAAAGTAATGGGATCCACTGGGCCAGTGAAAGACCATTAAACCCGTGGAGTGACAGTGATGAGCAGAGCATACTGTGGAGACAGCTTAAATGGGAGCAGCAGGAACACCTATTATAGCCTGACTCACCGATTTGGCAAAACCTTGAGGCTCTACCTGGCAACTGGAATGACACTGAGCTTCAGCTGTCGCTCTTTGATCACAGCTCTCTCTTAAAAAGGCAGTGTGAATTGCAATTTCATTATGAATGGAATCATTCAAAAGACTTTTGCTCAATATAAACTCCTAACAGCATCATTTAATGTGAATGTTTTCGCAGCTGCGTTGTTTATACATTACCTTGTTACAGCCAGTTACTCCCAGGTGAGAAACTTTCTCCAGTGGCACATTTTCCCAGAGAAATTCAAACCAAGGCAAAGAGAAAACAGTGAACATACAAGGCCTCTAGTGTCTTGAGAATAAATAGAGTCCATAGAATGGGGAAAAAAAAGATTCAAATAGTTTCTTAATGCTGAGAGAAAAAAGTGAGAAGGCCAAGCAGAGCCCAGCTGGCAGGAGGTATGAAGGTATGAATTTAATTGCTTCCAGACACGATGCACACAGAGGGGGACAGATACAGTAACTGCACAAACACACCCTGAGAAATGTCTGACGGGGATGAATATTATTACAAGTCAATGTTTCTGGAAGGACTGAAATGAATTGTCGTAACGGTTTGAGCAGTGGCATCACCAAGCACTGATTTATAATCTCTGTTGAAGGTGTTAATTGTTCCAAAGCAGGCGAGGTGACGACAGAAGGGAAACTCGAAAGTTGTTCAGTGAAGGATTTTTTTGTTAGATCTGTTTTAACATGAAACATTGTGATAGAGTGATGACAACATGGTGACTACTGATGTCAGCATGAATTACTTTATGAAGGATCTGCCCTAAGATACGCCTCACTCTGCTTCTGATGACAAAGTTTGTGTTTAGCCCTTTCCAAGTTCTTCATCACAATCAGCAAGTTTAAGACTAGTGACTGACTAAACATGGTTGCATCATAGAAACAAAACAAAACAAAAACAAAAATTGAAAAATGTCCAAGGTAGTGAAAACATTTGTAAATGTGTAAATTGGTTCCCAAGAAAAAGAGACAGTATCACAGGAGACAAATCACTTATAGAATTTTGAACAGAACAGTCAGTAACCCCAGAGGAGACAGCTGTATGACACATATTCTACCACTTCTCCCCAAAAGCCAATCATCTGCTTTCAACAGCCTCAGCGCAAAACAATTCCAGCCAATCATGTTGGCACTTTCAATTGAGCCATTAAAGAAGTTTGTGTTGTAAAAATTGCTTATGCAAAGTAAAAATACAACATGTAGGGAGGGAAAGGACACTTTAACACTTATTTTTCGGGCAATGTTACCAAACTTTTTAAACTTTTCTTTTAACAAATTTGCTGGCGATTCTACACAGGCAGTTCTAATTTCACAAGAAAAAAATGACAGTGAAGTTATGTCTCTCTCCCCTTTCATTTAGATATGAGCCTGGTCTTGTTGGTTGCCCAGACAAGGACTTCCCAAGATGGACTTTGATCACAAGCTGAAGCTTCATTTCTGTAGTCAGCCAAATAATGAGTTCTTTAGTCGGCCAAACAATAATTAAGCTGCCAATCTTTTGGAAATGTACTCATAAATCTAAAATACAATTTGCGTTTCCTAGTAGTACTATTCATGCAGTTATGTTTGAATGGGAAATATTCAACCTAGCCTGTAATTTGGAATGACATTACAGGGACTGAAGTTTGAAATTTGAAGTGGTTTACTAGTTAGCACTGTTGCCTCACAGCAAGAAAGTCTTGGGTTCTAATCCAGGTCCACTCGTTTAACCTCCAGAAATTCCCAGGTTCAATACCCAGGTAGGAGAGTTTAGTTTGTGTTATTCTTAAAAAATCTTCAGATCATCAGTATTATATCATTATAACAACCTATGAAGTGTCAGTTTGTGTCAGTCATATTTCAAATTTCCTCTTTTGCTTTTCAGTACAAAGCGTTGACTTTGTCAGGAGTTGGCAAAGTAGTGGTTAGCTTACAACATTTTCTAAGTGTGAATGTTTAAAAAGACCTAATCTCTAACTAATCTGTAATTATGTTAGTTTTCTGTTGTTGGAGAGCCTAGTATGACATCACATCTTGGTTTGGTAACAAATCTGAAGCTAAAGTCCAAACCGGTCTATCTGATGCAGTCTGCATGGAAGACTATAAGAGTACCACCATATGTCCCTGCACTCTACTTAGCAGGTTACCCTAAAGTGAGTCAGCAGAAAATTACCCCTCCCAAATTCTTTATGCTGGGTATCAACACAGTCTCACTTCCAGCCATTGCACTCTGGTAGGAGCTTCAGAGTCCCTATAGCAGGCTACACAGATAAAACAAAATCAATTTATCCTGCATCAAAAAAAACTTTTTAACTGTGACACAGGGTCAAAAGGCACTGTTTGATTTTATGTTTTGCTGCTTTTGGTATCTTGTTTGCTCTTTGCATGTACATGCATACGGTCTCTTTTTGTGGCAGTAGCATGGGGAGAGGGTCCATGACAAACTTACCACTGGAACAATAAAGTTAAACTTGAAGCTTGAATCTTGAATCTCGAATCCAACAAAAAGCTCTTGTGGTGTAACCAGTCTTGATATAGGGATGTGCAGCCCACATTTTCACTCTCAAAACACTTGTTATAACTTGGAAAGGCTGAGTTTAAACTTTGATACAGAATCGTGGAGAACATGTGAATTTCTCACTTTCTTCCTCTCTTTTTCTTTTTTCTTTTCTTTTTTATTGACTCTCCCACACACAGACTGCAACCTCTGATTTCCTGGCATCTCACTACATTACACATTCACAATGACTGCAGGAGATATTTTCAGCTCAGGCACTAATGTAATTTGCAGGAGGAAGGGGAATAAATATTTTTTCAGGACCTTGCATTGTGTGACACAGATTAAATCCTTAGCTTGTGTGGCAGCGAACCAGATCAGTGTTAGGCATTTTGTTCTTGTCTCCCGGTAAATTTTGATTACATTCTGCAGAGCGTTGATCCAAACAAAGAGTGAGCCTCTTGTTGGGAGAATAATTCCTGCCTTGTTCCTATCCCATCTGCAGACAGGCCTGGCTACTAAGCAGAAAGGCATTTACATGGAAATGGGCTGAACCAAACAGAATCAGACGAGACTGTCACATTCACTCGATCCATAAGCTTGTTTGGTGCTAATCTGATTAATAAAAGGCTGCTATGACAAGCACAATATGAATTATTTTAGTGCTTCAATCTGATTGGCTGGAAAGACGCAGCATAGTAAGATTAAGTCTAGCTGCAGCAGAGCAACAGGTTTCAGAATGTGATTAGGGGGGCTTTTTGAAATACTTGAGCTCCCACCCACTTCCCGTTATTCTTTAACACTTAACACAGCAATAAAGCAAATAAGGAGTAAAAGTGTTGCATGACATTCCATTGAATTAAGTAATGTCCTGTACAGATTACAACCTGGGCTGCATGTGAAAGACCTTTAAATCTTGTTGTGCGGTGATATTCACACCCAAACCACTGACCTTTGATACAGACTAGAGATAATACTGTGGCTTTGCTGAGCAGATACTCATTTAGCTTTTAAAATGGGGCATACATGGTCTGTTTGGTTGCCCATATACAGAAAAGAGGAGTCAAAAGGCCTGTTTGTTCTTCAGCTAATAACTTTTGGCTAAATCACTCTGACCAAACTTCTTCCTGCGACATCCGGTGTTTGTTTGTTTTGGCTGCCGGAGCCATGTGAACACTGATGAGTGTGATTTTAAACTGAGTTACGGCAGAAATTTATTACATTAAAACATTACAAATCAAATGCAGACGAGCTAGCAGCGAAGGAAACAGAGATTGTGTCCAGGGCGAGCCTTAGAGATTCCTTTGCAATTATTTCTGATTCCCTCATGTCTGAGCAGCGTTGCCAAGACCATATTAGGAGAGAAGCAAAGTTGCCATATAGCTGATTAGCTTTTTTGTTATGTGTAAATACCACTGTTGGCTCTGTGTGTGTTTCAACATTACCCAGACAGACAGACAGACTGAGCCAGCTGATTGTGGTTTGGGCTCAGTCTCAATCTGTGTATTAACACACCGGGGCTCCCACCATATGCTTTTGGTGCTGTGGGTCTAAGTCTGGCACACACCTACAGTTCATAAATGAACACACACACACACATACACACACATACACACACACACACACACACACACACACACACACACACACTCACACATATGAACACAAACACAAACAACAATCCCTTAGCTGCTCAGATGCCCTGCCCAGTCTGTGAAAGCAATTTAGACCACAAAGCTATGTCATAGTGGGACTTGTGCCATGGAGTAAATTTAGCCTATATATTGGAGTTGGAAACTTTGTCTGAATTTTCATCTATTAGCAGGCGCCAGGCTGGCATTGAACGTGCTTGTACTTAAAATGTGAAATCACTGTAGTCTCTGTGGCAGCACTGTGAAACGATACTGTAAAAGAATTAGACTTATTGGACTGTTTCTCTCAAATGTGGCCTTACAGTAGTTTACACAACCAACCACATGCAGACACTCCCTGGTTCTTCCAGGCGTTATTCGACTCTGCTTCGGACCACAACGCCCTCTGAGGTAGTTTATGAGATATACAGATGCCTGCTTGAGTGAAAATAAACAGAGGCAGAGTGTGCCTTAACTTAATTAGTCTAACGTACATAGCGTATTCCTGAGGATCGGTAATCAACTCAATCAGATTGGAGTTGTGCTTTCATGCACACAGCGAGACGTGAGCTTAACTGAGTTGCACCTCATCATCACTGAGGAACATCTACCCATCAAAACAGCATGGCGCATATTCTCCCTCCGCCTTTATTTATGCTGGAGCTGTGCCTTTGAACAGCCCTGTGGCTGTATCCCATTACACCCAGAGGGATGAGCTGAGGGCTGGTATGGTGAGCAAGAAGGCAGTGAGAGGCCTGTGTGTGTGATTCTAATCAATTCAGGCCCAGGCCATAGCAAAAGCTCTCTAATAACTTCTGTAGATGGACCCAACTTGAGAGGGAATGCAAACCAGATCGCTTAGGAAATTCCACGACGCTCTCTTTGCAGCAAAAGCCCCTCTTCTGAAGGAATGTGAGCTAACATTTCCCCTCAGCTCCCTGGTCTCCCACACACACAGCTGCCCTTCAGAGAGTCACGCCAGAGGAGCAAAGCCAAGCTGGCCGCTGGAGAGGCAGACAGGGAAGAGAAAGAAAGAGAGATAGACACAGCGCCTAATGGCTGCTCTCCCAGCTGCATGGGGTCTTAGATATATAAACATGTCAGGAGAGCTTGGGTGAGAAGGAGAGAGCCAGCAGAATGGTGATAAAGAGAAAGAGATTGAAGGGAAAAATAAGAATAAGCACCGCGGCCTAAAGTGGGACTGTAAAAAGACGAAATACTGAGATAAGGAGAAGTAAAATCGATCTAGGCCGACAGATGTGTGAGGAAAGAGGAGAAAATGATAGAAGAATTCAGAGGGGGAGGAGGAGGAAAGAGGTGCTGAAGGAAGAGATGAGGCAGGGCTAAGACATTACTTAAAGTAGCCTCGAGGTGATGAATTGTCGGAGCACTTTGGCAGGTCCATCCATCAGGTGTGCAAAGGTGGTGAAAAGAAAAGTTGAGATAAAAGTGACACCAAAATCACCACGGACGACACTGTCGGAATTACAAAGGATGCTGAAAAATATTTCAGCTGATTTTTTGCCTCTTAGTGAACTTTGCTTGACCTGCTGTTTGAAAGAGTGGTGAACCACAAGCAGGATGACTGCACCATCGAGTAAAGTTCGTTTATCCTATGGCTGAAAGGTGATTAAGATGTTGGTCCTAAAACTTGGCAGCCATTCAAGACATGTTCTTTTCCCCCATATGACTCAGCCATGCAGTCTCCAGTGTAGATGCAACAACCCCGTGCCCACAGCCGGCCCTTGTCTTACTGAGGACCTTCAGGATTCAGTAGGATTTAAAGATAAATAGAATATATGCAAATATTTCCCTGCAGAAGTCTGCAAATCTATAAATCTAGATCTAATAATTTTACAGCTATACAGTGAACCAGATGTTACTGACATTTTTATGGCACTTGGGGGATCTTTTGATAAATCCTTGTTTGGAGATGTGATGTGATTTTTGAGAGGATCATAATCTCAGGATGAACATCCAAAGGTTGTTCTGTTCAACAAATGTGAACTGTTTGTGAGTTACAGCCTGGAGCAATGTGCATACGTGCTGAAAAGCTCTCTTTATATGTGATATTTAGAGTCTGGAGAGGAAATAATTTTATGTGTTTAGATTTATTGTTGAAAAACAGCCAACAACTGCATCAACAAATTCTGTGGATTTAGCAGGAACTTAGTCTACATTTTTCTGGCATAGCTTTCACTCTTTATTTGGATTTCTCTGCCCGGTGTGCATGGCGAAAAATGGGTCAAGAAAAGGAAAAGAGGGGGAGGAGAGAGCCGAGTGGGGCCCACGGGTCCCTCAACATCCCTGTGTTGAATATGAAAATATATTATAACATAATGTGTTCAGTATGCAAGCTTGAAGGAAACCATATGAAAAGATCCCAGACAAAGAGCCTTCTGTGTTCCAATTGACCCCCCTCCCACCCCCCATCCTTCGTCTGCTTCAATTCAGAGGGAGGAGAGAGAAAGAGAGAGAGAGAAAGGGAGAGGTAAAAAGGGGGAGGTGTGTGTGTGTGTGTGTGTGTGTGTGTGTGTGTGTAGAGTCGTAGGAACTGAAAAGGGGCAGTACACACACTCGCTGCCTCACACAGCCAGACCCACCGGAGTACAGGTGAGCAGCATGACCAACGCACATCAAACAGGAAGGAGTACTGAGTCCTGGGATTTTATCTGTCGCTGTGAAACTGTAATTGCTGCAGGCTTTGTCACCTGCAGACCATTATATTTATCTTTACGGGTAAGACACAATCTTTGTTTGGAGAGAGAGCAGGAGGAATGCAGTGGACCGGAGCAGGAGAGGAGGGAAACTTTGAGAGTCTTTGTTTGAGTAGATGACAAACATCTGTGGCCGCTGTTTTTCCCTCGGTGCGGGCTGCAGGCTTGCAGAGGGGGTTGGCTGGCTTCATCAGCACTGTGGTCTCTGATATCCAAGCCTATTGTCCTGACGGCATGGAACCTGCTGTGTAGCCAGGTTATAGACTTGATCTGCACTGTGTAACATTAGAAGGTGTATCCAATTAAAGACCTGGCTGGAGCCGTATTGACTTACATTTATAAGTAATTGCTTCCTGTTAACACAACAGGTGAGGGCCATTTATTGCTTTGCAGGGGGTCAACCGTAGGGTTTCTTTGTAGCCATATGTTACCATATACTGTGAATATTCACTAGTGACACCCCTTTAGTTTGCTGTGCTTGTTTAGAAAATAGCGATGCTAAAATGTAATGCCATTCTACACACATTTTCCGCCATATAGGTATTCCTTGCAAAAGTTTTTGCACCATTTTTAAAAGTGCTCAAACTTTCTCTCTTTTATGTCTAACAGTTTTCAGATTATGACTTTGATTGTTTTAGACGGTTCCTCCCTCTTGGCAGCCGATCACACACACCTACTTTGAGTATTTATCTTTGCCTCTTGATGTTCTCCACCTGTGACTGTGAGGCGGCAGGATGAGCTGCACATGTAGCTGCCTCCTCATTACAAGGTTTTCCTCTGTGAATGATTTATGCTTGCACATGCGATGTGAGCAGAGGGATCGAAGAAGATAAGAGGAAGACGTCTGTGTTTTTTTAAAAAATTTGAGTCTGCGCCTCGCAGTGTTTCAGGTGTCAGTCATCAGTCGGCACAAGCCGAGGCATGTCGGCTATCACAGCCTCCTGAGGAATTATGTCGCAGGAATGCCAATTTTGGAGCACTACCTAAAATCATTTCATAGCACTGTGAGGGCCCTTGAATGGTTCTTTGTCTGCGCAAGAGAGCAAAAGCCTCTGCTAAAGCCTTAAGCATTACAGAATGATTTTTGCTTGACAAACTGTAAAAGATTCAGGCAAAAGGCAAGAGATGGCAGATGCATAGCAGCTCTGCCCCTGAGGTATTCAATCATAAGGGCTTGCCAGTCAATGCTGTGTCCAGATGCCTCATTATAAGCCTGGTAACTGATACACCTTCAGGTCTTACAATAGGTGCAATGCACGCTCACCTGACATCTAAACTTCTCCCATACCTCAATACATGTGCGCCCAGAGCTACTGAGGATGTATGTATGCCATACCCTTGGTGAAATTGCATACAGTATGTGAGTTATTAGGTGGCTGACATGCTTTCTATAAGTTGGCTATTGATGCAAATGTCTAATAAAAGAACAAGACAACAGCCATGAGGGACAAATGAATGATTATAGTTTGTGCAGCTGCCAGAGACATTTCCTTTGTGCGTCATCACTATGTGAGACACGCTGCGGAAAGCTGTGGGATAGATTTGCTGTCCGCATATGAATCCATCATATGTCGACGATGTACAGGAACTCTGTGATTATACACTGAAACGGCCTGCGGGCCAGACTGTAAGTGATATCCTTGGCTCTAATCACGGAGGTCAACGGGTGGCACGGGAAAGCTGTGCAGGGGTGAGAGCTGAGTGGAACAGGTGGGCACTGTAAAATACCTTTTGAACTTCACGGTAATTGGAGGGTAGATGAGGGGAGGAGGAGAGATGATATCAGATCTCAGGTATGACAAGTAGATAGGATCAGTTGGAGTGTGCTTGACATAAAAAGATACTTTGGAGGAAATACTCTCAAGCTGGATATTAACAAGCTTGGACCAACCAAAAGAGTGAAACAGATTGTAGGAGAAGAGGATTTTAGGAGTCCATATGTAAGTTAAGTCAGGGTCTCTGCTCATGTCATTGTTGAATATCCTTTATCTGTTCTTTGTCCAGCAGTTAATAAATACTTGCAGACTGGATCAAAGACAGTAATCAAACCATATGTCAATCATTTTGGGTTCAGTGAGGTTAAGGCATGCCCTCAACATGTGTTCAGTGAACCTGAAATCTTGGAACAACAACAACAACAAAAAGTGTGAATGAAGAAAATGTAGCAAGTTCAGGTGCTAATCTAAAAAGACAGTGTCAGTCTCCAGATGAGTTGCAGATTGATCCAAACACATCTGGGAGAATCAAAGCGCTGTTGTCAGAGTGTCCAAACAATGCCGGCCTTCATCTCTTCTCACTTGACACGATCACGCCAGCAAGCTAAATTGTGGAGGATTTTTGTTGCTTTTCTGCAGGGAGGCGGGGCAGTGTTTTTGCATGGGCTGGTTGTGTTCAGGCTCCAACGAGCAGTTCTCCCGCAGACTGTGATGACTCAGCTGTCATGTCGCAGAGCGTCTCCACAAAACACAGTCTTCAAGGGATGCAAACAACTTTACGGTGCTTGCACACCTTCAGGAAAGATGAATGCGAGCGCAGTTGCTATGCCTCTAAGGACTCACTGAAAAGGCATTTCAAAAATAATGACTATGTATGCAGTCCTCTGCACAGTTCTCGTACTTGAGAACGTTACAGTGATGACTCTAGAGCAAGAACAAACGCAACGGTGATAGGAGAGGCAAGTCTGATCAAGGGCAAGGATGTGAAAACACCGGTTTATTATTTCAAGCTTTTCCAGTGGGTCTTTTTAGCTTTGAAGGGGAAACACGACACGCCTGATCTAATGAAATGCTTTATCGGATCGGAGGGAGGGATGCGATACATGTCACTGAAAGACATTCATATCTCTGTTTGTCTCTTCACAGAAATCTTTAAACTGCATTCACTTTTTCAGTGTTCTGCATCACTTCACAGACGCCAAAGCAGAGATAAAGTAAACTTTTTTGGCAGGTTTAGTACATTTTTGACCTTAAAGCCTCAATGAATTGTGACCTTCCTTCCGTCTTTGAAGACAACACTAAGTTTATCACGTTCAGACTTTAATGAAGGCGTATCCCCATTTCCTTTTCCAGCCTTTCAGCCTGACCACATTTCAAAGAGCAAAGGCTGAGCATCATCTTTGCAGGCAGGGCATTGGACTTTTTTTCCAAAATGGTCAAAGGTTGAAATTTATGCTTTTTAGAAGAAAACAAATGTTTATTAAAAGTACTAGATGAGCCAAACATAATACGGTAAAGTGTTTCTCAGGCTACTTTATTAAAAACCCATTACAATTTGTAAAAACTGCAGACTTCCTGTCGACACAGAGGTCAGATTTTTTGGACAGCTTTCTAGAACCCTAACATCAAACACTTAAAATCCTGTACAAAGCAGTTGGGTTGAAACTTGTGCCATTACATGAAGAGTGATGACGGCAAACCAAGTAGGATTCTTGCTCCAGCTGTTTGTCAAAACCGCAGTTTGCCAAGATGTGGGTAGATTTAACATCCAGCTTTTGTCTTTGCAAATGTCACATTTATATAACTTAACTGAAGAAAAGTGTAAGGGGAATAGTTATGCATAACTGATTTTTAATAACCATACTTCTCTTTTTTTGCAGTTGTTACTGGACAGAAAATGAACACCGCAAGGGATTAGATATAGCACAACAACCTTTCATCACCTGAGCAGCCCTTATCTACAGCAAAAGCTCAGTCCAAAGAAAACAGTTACAGACTGGCTGAACAATCAGACATCCAATCTCTTCTACAAGGAGCAAAACAAACAAACTGAACATCCGAATGTTGGAGCTTCTGACCGCAAAATTACTGTACTCATGATGAATTTTTGATGCATTTTAGTATTATTTAAAACTCCAACCGGGAGAAGAAAGAACTTCCCCTTTTCAATTGTGGTTCTGTGAACAAACCACAGAAAGAAATTGATTATCCTGCCTATCTGGCTTTAATGTATAAGAAATAAAACAGGACACCAGAATAAAGCAACTTTAATTGAACACATTGGAGCTCTGAATAAAAACCAGTCGCTGGAATGACCTTTGCAGAGTGAAATGTTATTCCTCACATGCACCTAACAGCAGGAAGCTGCCTTATACACAGTTCCCCTTCGCGTCACTGTAGAGTTATGATCTCCAAGATAAAGTGCAGATCCTTTTCTCCCAAAGAAAAATAATCTGCGGGCTGGAGATTGGGATACAGACGAAAAGCATGTTTTGGTGACCAAAATAGCAGAGGAGGAAGAGTAACGTCTGGGAAGGAAAAAGAGGAGTATTAGAGAGATGCAAATAGAGAACACTGGCCTGTTTCACAGCACTCGTCGCCAGATTTTTGAGAGCACAACAAACTTGTGCAATTTTCATGGCAGTTGTCCATGGGAATGTATCCAAGGCACATTGGAGCTGACCCTCCTGGGAGGTCCTGTTAGATACAGAATAATACTTCGGAACACTACTGAAGACCAAAGTAACAGCACATGTCTTCTTCAAATTTCAGCTCATAGGACAGTATTTGGAAAGATTATTACTGAAAGGGAAGCCATGACCGGAAGCAGCAACCTGGAAAGCTGAGCTACTACTTTCCTTGTCCCTTTTTGTGAGTTTTCTTGTATTTCTAAACGTATTCACTGCCTGCCAGTGAGGACTAAGTCTTCCATCTCCCAATCGAACGGACAGTTTCATCTCATCGGAGAAAAGATTGAGCTGACTGGAACGAAAGACTCGCATATCCCCCCGCTTTTGTTTCGACTGCATCGGAAGTGTTTTACCGTAGGCAGTGATGGAGATGGAGAAGGGACATATGCCTATCAGGAGAGGAGTGAGCTGGAGTCCAGGAGGACTAAGAAAACCTCTCCAGGCAACGCAAAACATGCACACCCCTGGGACGGACTGCAATGCATCATGGGAGAAGACAGGATTCAACAAAGAACAGATGAGCCGGAAAACAAGTAAGTGTTTGTTTATCTTGGGTTTTCAGTCTTTACTTGGAAAGTGTAAGCTGCAAAAAGGATATTATTACTATGTATGCTACTTTATAACAGAAATGTAGTATATCTCCACTGGTTTGTTTATAGTGTCTCCTTAATGCTACGATGTCGATCATACTGCAGTATTTTATCACATCAGAAAATCTATAACCGAGAGGAGTACACAGCAAATAGAGAAAACAGGCAACCCTGCCTCGTCCGTGCAACTTGACACAGTGAGATTCTCCATAAAACATCTGTTTCCATGCCGTAAAAATACAGGCTGCCCCAACAGCAATGGAAATGCAATCATGCATCACTGCTAAAGGGCAGCCTTAATATACAACACAGCCACCGACAATAATGGGCTAACTTGTGGCTAAAAGCTGTTTGGAAATTTCTTCAGAACTTACTTTCACAGCTGCCAACATAAAAAAAAAAGAAGTTCACACCCCCAAATAACACCAAAACATTATGTCGTTAAATGGCAATATGGAAAAAAACAATTCTCAAGTGGGAAAATAATGACCCCTTCTTTGTGACGAGTCTGTCAGATGTGGTATTCAAAGAGAGTGAAAAGACATTGAGCTGTGAGGAAGCATAACAGAAAGGTCATGGCCATCAGATAATTGATACAGATCTATAGCCCGTGTAGCTACACTGTTCTCATCACTCAGTACTCACTAATTGGTTTCCTCAAATGGAGCAAAGATCACCAAAAACAACATGAACGCACAGTTAACAGTCAGCTACACCTCTGCAGAGACCTTTAATGCCCCGCAGGCGTAACAATATGAGCAACAGGGCTTGGTTTCCACCTCTGAGCTGGTCTTTTATTTCTCCCATGGGATCCACTGAGAGTTTAGGTCACATTCAGTCCGGTAAGATCCCAGGACCTCTGTTAATCCTTGCCTTTCCATACCGCTTCACACGTCGCCCACGGGGGCTGGTGCTGTCATCCCGCTCACCCCACAGCCATCGCCCGGAGAAAGATAACATCCGACAGGGTAATCTGACCTTTGATACACAAATGCAGGGTTGGCCCCCTGACTTAAATCCTCCCGCTGTGGGGGGAGTTTGCTGTCTGCTCTCGCCCACGCAGGTATGAGAGGATGGACACACAGGACAGAAGGATGAAGTAGAGAAAGTTAGAGCTGTGACGGAGGGGGGCAATAAGATGTGAGGGCTCTTGCATCATTGCTGAAGGCTGACTTTGTCCCTGCTGGAGGACAGGAAATTCCTATCTTGCCCTTGCAGGTTGGAGCTTAGGGCCCAGAGGGTTCAGAGAGGGCAGACCCTTTGTGGGAGAGCATGCACAATAAACACACACACTTAAACGGTGATCTTTAGAGAGACATGGGGGGCTGCAGGGGTCAGGTGCTGGATCTCTCTGGGGTCTCTGTGGTCTCATCTGCGCACACATAATCTGGACTATCTCTTGTCTGCCTTTCTACTTCAAAGACTGCAACAAGGGTCTGACACTTCCCTGCCATCGCGGGACATTAGACAGAGATAAGCCGCTCAATACTCGCCATTGATTGGACACCTCTCCAGAACTGTCAAAACAAGGTACAGTCAGTGTCCAACTGCTAGAACATCGATACTTTCGCAGCAGAAGCCCTGAGCTCTCCATCAGAGGCTTGTCTCCGTTTATATAATTAGTGGAAACCCTGTGGAGGTGGAGCTGGTGCCGATATGAAAAAGTGAAACGGAGCTGGAGGCTGTGCTGTCTGTCACTCGGCTTCTAGCTGCAGGCCCCCTCCCTCCTCTTCCTCCCTGTCTGCCTGTCTGCGCGCTGGACGGCCGAGGGGAAGAAATCCGATCCGGTGTCTCGCTACAGAGAGAGAGAGAGAGAGAGAGAGAGAGCGAGAGGGGGGAGGGGGGGTGTGTGTGAAGCTCTCAGACGCAGTTAAACTGAAAACTCTTGTGGAAGTACTGCAAAGCGACGGAGCTCTGACTTTGACGTGAGAAAGGTAAGGGATGAGGCACTAAAGTGGATCCAGCCAGATACACTTCCAGCAAACTCGTGAATCATGACGTTGTAGGCTCGCCGATTTTAAACTGACGGTGGGCTTGCGCCGTTTTAAGGAAACACGATTTTTTTAGAGGCAGTGTCTGCAATGTTTTTGTAATTTAAGACTTTGACCACCGTCTATAAGCTTAACCTGATATTTTCCTCATAAATAGAAAAGTTGTAACCGCAGTTAAGCGAACTTAAAAAAAAAAAAAAAAGATTTGCTGTGTACTTCCTTATGAGACGTGCTGAGGGGAAAAAAAAACCCTGACTTAAATAAACTCAAATGTATTTGACTTTGTTGATTGTGATTAACATCTTCACTGCTTTATAGGCTACATATCACTGGGAATACAAAGTATTTGGTGTCATTTATCCAGATTATAACCAAAGGAAATTTCTTGAAAAAAAAAAAAATAAAGTCCACCCTCATAAAGTTCTTTTCCACAAAGATGCTCACTGTTTTGCTCATGATTTGCACCTGCGTGTTACTTGATAACAGTCTAGCGCCCACTAGAGGTGAGATGCTTACAGTAAGGAGACTTCATTTCAAGCCTCACTGCTCTGGCTCTGGTACACTCAGCTCGCCTGAATTATAAAAAATGAAATAGCTAATAAAAAATGTCATTTGGACCCGAGTATTGACACCCTAGAAAGAAGGCACTGAATATAAAGTAAGTACCTGTGAGATAGCTTGGCTCATTTCTCCGCAGCAGTCTATAAAGGAAGGTGATTTATGCTCATGCCAATAGTGGGGAGAGGACTGCTTGTTTAAGAGGTTATGTGATGATATTTCATGTTTGTCATGTTGTTGTTACAAATATTTAAGACAGTTGTAATATCATGCTTGTATTATGTCATATCCCATCTTTTCCCTGTCAGTGTCAGGTTGATTGATTTACCGTAGTTAATGTTGTTGATGTACATCCATGCAGGCATAACCACTGTATCATCAAAGGCTGTAATTTTGTACATGAAAATGGAGTAGACTTTTTTTTTTAAATAAATGTACCCTGTAGCTTCTTTTTATATATGAAATCAAACATAGATAATAAACATATGTCATTGAACCTCAAATTGGTTCATGTTAAAGGAACTCAAGGGTACCCTACAAAGAGTTAATTCAATTACTGTGAGGGCAGACCTTAAGTCTGTAAAATCAATGACAGATGGATTTTATTACTTTTACCAGGGGGAATGATCATGTTTGCTTTGTACTCTGTGCCAGGAAAAAACTGCATGCACAATGAGCTCTATAGGGAAGCTTTAGAAGTGATTGATTTATGCATATTTATTGTGATTGGCACATGATTACATCAATGATGTAGCTGTCTGGATCTATCACCTTAGTAAATGAAGAAAGAGTCACGGCTGTGCCAGCTGTCCGACAAAACCTCCGAGAGTGACGTGAAATATCGTCTGCCAGTCAGAGTTACGTGAAGTAGATGAATAATCCACCAGATGTGTTGCCACTATGAGTAAATCCCCCTAAAATGTCCATCAGAGAATCTATGACTTCAGGTTTTTTAGTTCTCTCAAAAAACAAGCAAAGGTTCAGCTTTTCTTTTCTTTTCATGACCTTTAAAAGATGATGTAGTCACTATATTTAAGGCTGGAACGCCTAATTGTATAGTATTGTTTATAGACAGCAGTTAAAAGATGTTGTCTTTGAAAGCCATAGATTGTGAAAATGGTCTATTAATGCACAAATTAACGACAGACAGAAACCAAAGGCATGTTGGAAGCTCAGGCAGGGAGTTTTCTCAGCGGTTGAGGAATGCTCAGGGAGGGACCACTGCAGATGGCAGAGGAAATAGCTCCACTGCCTGGAATGGAGCTCTGAAGCTCTGAAAACAAACTGTAATCTTAACACAGACATGTCTTATCTCATCATTTCTCCTCTCTCAGCAAAACTGCAGCACATCAGTAGGAAACCTGATTGACAACCACTTGTCTGCTTTGTAGGAGTCACTGAAATTGAACTTTTTTAATTAAATTTAGTCAATAAGCTTTTATGTCTTTCTTTCTAAATGTTTATTTGGAATGTTTCTCCACCTACCTCTGTTAGTTCTTTGTGTACAGCAGAGTTAAATGTTCACAAATGTGTATTTTTCATGCTGGATTAGTTGGAATAAAAAGTACACTAAAGAGCAATCGAAATCATATGGTGCAGAAACAATTGTGTGGGTTTTAAAGAGAATATTAAATCCCTGACTTGTTAAAAATTAGTCCTTGTTGGTTCTTTTTATTGTTCAAGAAAGCAGTGTGATAAGCTTTAATGAGAAGTTGAGGGAGTTATTCAGTTTGAATAGTAAATGTTGTTATTGCAAAGTCTCCAAAAAGATAGGTTCTCCCTTTTTAAATAATTTAAACATTTCATTTGTTTTGTCAATTAATTAGGCTCTCCATTCTCTTTTCCTGTCTCATTCACTCCAGATCTGACTCGGAGCGCCAGTCTATCGGAGAAGGAACTAAAGGAGGCTCGTGTCAGGAGTCAGATCATCGCTGCTCAGCTCACCATCCCTTCCAATTCCAGCTCCAGAGGTGTGCAGCTCTTCAATCGGCGCAAGCAGAGGGTCAACGCCTTCACACTAGAAAGCTGTGGTGAGGGGTCAGAGGAGGACAGAGCTGAACATGTGAAAACCGACCCCTCATCTAACAAACTCACATGGGCAGAGAAGAGCAGTGAGGAGAAGGATAGAGACCTGAACTTTAAAAATAGCACTTCAAAACCACTCTTGTCACAACCTGGGAGGGTACATTCAGTAGGTGATACCACAGAGAACCCAGGTAAAGGTCTCCACAAGGACATGGAGGACTGTGTTATCCAAGAGAGACATTTCCTCCCTGTCAAGGAGGAGCAGGAGGAAGAGGAAGAGGCAAGAGATAAAATTCATGAGGAGCTTGAGGACAAAGTCAAGGAGGAGATTCCCCCTGGAAGTACCGATAACGATCCAATTCTGATTGAACATGGTGAAAGGGAGGCAGAGATGAATGAGGGGCACATAGGGTCAGTTCACACAGGAAAGCTTCTTAATGGTGGCCACAGTGTCTCTGGACCTGAGAGGGTGTCTGGGATTACATCCAAGCAGACAAGCACCATCCATAATCGAACTGCCAGGCCCTTTTTTTCGCCACTGACCGTGCAGTCTCCAGAGACAGTCAGCCCTGTCATGGACATTCCCCCCGCTCCGTCTTATGCCACTCCTCCTCTCCCTGCATTCACTGCTCCTCAACCTGTTGCATTCTCACCTCCACCTCCGCCTCCATCATATCCTACACCTCCTCTACCGGCCTTTACAAACCAACCCCCACAGACCTTCTACTCCAGTCCACCTCCAATGTCTCCTGTCACGTCCCCTTCTTCTCCTTCACCATCCCAGTTCCCTGTTTCATCTTTATCTCAATACCCACCCATGCCCCATTATGGCCCCCCTACAGCCCCAAAGCCCTCCACCTTTGTCCCGCAGCCTGCTGGAGAGAAGAGGGCGATAACACCAATCAAAACAGGAATACTTGAGCAGGGTGCGGCTAGAAGGGCAAATAGGAAGTCAATGTTCACGTTCAAAGAGAAGCAAGTGGTAGCTCCAAACCCTGAGCTGCTCTCTCTGGTTCAGGGGGCCGATGAAAAGAAGAAACAAGGACATAGATCTGCGCCTGAGCCAGCATCCGAGGAAGAATTGCTGGCGCTAGGTGCAGAGGCCTCCAACTTCCTCACCAAGGAGGAGGACAGAGCTGAGGAGGCCAGAGCTCCAGAGTGGGCTTCCTGCCTCAAGAGCTCCAGGACCCGACCGAGGGCCGAGCACAGGCCAGAGCAGACCCTCACCAATGTGTCAGGAAAGGGGGCTGAGCTCTTTGCCAAGCGTCAGTCAAGGATGGAGAAATATGTTGTTGAGAAACAAAATGCAGGACAAATAAGGTCTCCCTCTCCTACCATGTCTCTGCCTCCTTCCTGGGTGTACCCATCAAACATGCCCGGCAGGGTTAAGGCCATTGCTAAAAGCTCTGACATGAGCTCTCAGCTTTCACAAAACCTAAAGACTCAACAAGGCATCAAGCAAAAACCAAGGCAAAAAGCTCCAGTACCAGAGCCAATTCCAGAGCCGCCTCCTTTGGAAAATGGCTGCTCAAAGATAGAGATGGACCTGTCAAAGCACCGACCTTACCAGCTTAATGCTTCACTCTTCATCCTCAACCCAGTCAAGGACCCCATTAGCACTCTACCCAGAGGGGCGCCACAGTCCAGAAACCTGATGTCTAACCAGTCTTTGTCTAGACAGACTTCCTTACCTAATAACCCTTCTCTTCACTTCAGTACCCAGTGCATGTCTCCACAGCTGCCTCTCAGCTCCACAAGAGGAGGAGAATATACTTCAAATCAGGCCTCTGGGCAGCCAAGGATCAGTTCTCCCATGTCTGCCTTTTCTCCAGAGCGAGTGTCTTCTCCTCGGTCAGGAGTCCAAGCACCGAGGCCAACCTTTTCTGCCAAGAAGGCAGGGATTGCACCACAGGTGTGGAGACCCTCTCTGTATCATTTTTAAAACATTTGTTTATATCAGGGGGGATCTGTTGTAGAGATTGCACACATGGTTGGAAAACTAGAGCTAATTTAAATAGGAATAATAATAACACATTATTGCACTTTGTTCATTTATTGCTTACTTTTCGTTTGCATTTTAAGCATATAACAGAGTGGATTTTTTTAACATGTGGATTGTTTTAATTATCATGTGTATAAAATAACTTTTGATGTACCTCAAATGCAACAATAATTGCA
Source organism: Naso thynnoides (assembly GCA_029783665.1). Lineage (NCBI taxonomy): Eukaryota > Metazoa > Chordata > Actinopteri > Acanthuriformes > Acanthuridae > Naso > Naso thynnoides. The sequence goes on along the minus strand of JAQLOL010000026.1, from coordinate 8,749,456 downwards.
TTTTTATAGCCAGACCTGGTCTGTATCTTGCAAAATCATTTAAGTGAATGCAATCTTTTTATTCAGTGAATGTATACGTGTATTTTTCCATAGTTACAAACACCAAAACAGCAGTTACTCCTGTCAATTAAACAAAATAAGTGCCTTGATGTAATCAAATAAGTTCCATACCAAAGCCTCAAAGCACGTCAGCACTGAAAAACTTAAATATGATGAGAAACAACCTCACACTTTTTCCACTTTGCCTCCCATTTCTGTGGGCACCAGGGTGATGCTGCTTCAGACAGCACTTTAACAGATGGTCTGGCATCTGCTTTATGATCTATGATTTGCAATTTAATGCTGCTCACTGACGAGAGCAAGAGAACTCCTTTTATGTCTTTACGTCTTCGGGGTAATTTACTCTGCTTTCCTGCATTTTCTACCTAAATATATGGTGTGTGCTTGGATTCTTTGATGTTTCAAATCTGCAGCCTGCATACTAATTTGCATCCCGAACCTACATGCATATTGTTTTCGTGACCTAGAGCAGTTATTCCAGAACTATTTTTTCACAGGACATCATCAGTCACTGCTGTTTTAGACTGCAGGGTTTATGTATGTTTCATTTCATAAACCTTGGTTCACTGCTTTCCTCTGCTGTTTTCCTGTCTGTTCTCATTGTTTATGTTTAAGTGAATCTTTTCTTCTCTGATTAAAGCTTTATGCTAACACTCTACTATGACCTCTTTCTTCTTTTTCCTCATTTCCTGACTTCACTGGTGTCTTCCAATCATTAATTTCACTGCTAGATGTTTGTTATTCCACTTTCTTGCCTTTCTGGCAGCACTGTGCTTCTGTTGGGTACACAGATAATTTGCTACAGGGGACATTTCTATTTTGAAACCCAGTGTGTGACATTTAAAGTCCAGGAGTAGTTATTACAATGTTCCTTTGCAAGATATTTTACACTTACGAATTTGAGTTATGTGTGTTTATGTTAAGACCTGACCCTTGGTCTTGTCTTCAGAGGCTCAGACATTCAGACAAATGGAATGACTGTTGACCTGGGCCTTGTTTCTTTCACAGATGCCCTGCACTTTAGAAATGTGACCAGTGACATAAATCTTAAAGACTCTTAGACAGTTCCGTCATACGGTTAAGGCAGTCTTCATATTATAATCACGAGTGGACATAGTTTGCTCTTAATTAGTTTGTACATACGATGGCATGCTGCCCTTGCTTCATTTGAGAAACTTCATATCCCTGTAAAGGTTAATCACCTCAGCAAGGCCGGATGACAGAAACCTGAGAGAGACACTAAAGACCAGGACTATGTGTGCTGGTGGCCAGGCTCACTGCAGAAACCAACACAGAAAAAGGGAATGCACAGAGATAACCTGAAGTGACTTGGGCTTTAACACACAAATACTATTTCAACATAAGATTAACTTAGGATGATTAAAATTTGTCTTATTAAATGGATATGGTGTGTCAAGTTTCAGAGTAGAATAGTGGATAAATATAGCCATTTTCATTTAGATAATAAGGACGTATTTATTCCAAAGTTGGACAAGTGTTTTTCTGCTATGCCTTATTGAGCAATATATGCTTTATTTGTACATGCAGGCTATGTTTATGAGTCTTAAAAACATTATTTGTCATGATTCAACAGACAGCAAAGGACTCCTCCCCAGATGTAACCCCAAGTGAGACTCCTACGCCAACCAGGACATCCAACCTCATCAGACATTTCAGCAGTCCAGAGGGCCCTGCCACTGGAGCCTGGACTCCCAGTCTCCAAACGAATCGCTCGTCCACCTCCATCTCTAGCCGCTCAGTCACGTCCCCCATATCCTCTCCCATTGCCACAAGATGCCAATCCCCTATGGCTGGTCAGAATATCCAGTTTTCTGCCATTACCACCACAGCAACATCAAGACCTTCCCAAACATCTACAGCCATCTCTCCATGCCCTTCACCATGGGGTTCAAGATGTCACTCCCCAATGGTGAGCCAGAACACCCAGTCTGCTGGCATCTCTCCCATTTCTGGTTTGAAACCTACCCAGACTTTTAAAACTACTTCACCTCTTTCACCTCCTTGGGGTTCAAGATGCCAGTCCCCAGTCGTAAGCCAGCATACCCAGTCTTCCACTGTCACCTCCATGTACACATCCAAACCCTCCCTAACCTCCACAGCCACATCCCCACAGTCCCCTCCTTGGGGATCCAGATGCCAGTCCCCAATGGCAAGCCAGAACACTTCCAGTGCACTCTCCAGTTCCACACCCAGAACAAGCCAAACATCTACAGTCACATCTCCAGTCTCTCCTCCTTGGGGTTCACGTTCCCATTCTCCTGCACCTTCTCAGACCAGTTTATCCTTCCACACCACTAAGCCTCTGTATACACCCTCTGCCACCTCCTCTGTCCCCCCATCCAAAGACAGCCGCTGCATGTCCCCTATTGTTACCCTAGACTCTAAAGCCAACCATCGCCTCCTGGCCAAGAACATCATCAATGCAGCTAAACGTAAAAACAGCCCTTCCCCTGGAGCCCTGAGTGGTCACAACCTCCCCATCTCACCTTTGGGAAATTCCCACCATGGATATGACTGTCACAAACCATCCATCAGTCCTTTCCAGTCACGGGCATTGGGGGCCCAGTCCCCTACCTTCACCAGCCCTCCTCCCACCCCAACACAGAGGATCTGCTCTCCCGTGAGGCTTTACAACACTCGCTCCCTCACTGACTCAGATGCCTCTGTCGAGTCTGAAGATTCAGGTCTTCGATCGCCCGGCCTGCACTCCTACAACACTTGTCCTCGCGGCTGGGGTGGCAGCCTGAGAGTGAAGAGAAGCACCGTCTCCACTGACCTGTGAGAGTGTTAGTGGACAGCAGTCAAAGCATTATTTCACTTTTCAAAAACTTTGTGACATGGGATCAACCATAACAAGACATTCTGATGGCCTTCCATGAGACTAATATCAGATAAGTTACCTTTCTGTAACTTTGATACCGATCCTGTTGTATTAAGGTAGTATAAGTATTCTATGTGACTCAGAGTCATAGTATTGACTGACAAGAACAAGCTTTTTACTTAACACAGTTGCTCTGGCTTGTACGCTTCTACATACAAAAAAATACAAAGACTCAAAATAACCAAAGATGTTTGAACTCACTTCAATGAATGTTATACTTTTTACACCTTCACAACAAACACACTATTTTTACAGCCATTTTTCTGCTTTTCATTGATGTTATTCATGAGTCATCTTGATGTTTGCTGGCCTGACGCAAGTCAAAATGGGAAATTAAAGGCATAGAAGGGACATGTGGAATTAATTACATGTAAATAAATAGCTCATTGGATTATACAGCACTTCAGCCAATAATTCTCATTGTACTATATTAGTAATGCAGTTTTAACTATACAATGAATATGGATTTAGATTATACTGGATGAAAATGAGTTTCCATTATTTTTCTATGACAAAAACACAGTGGATGGTGGTACTTGTCACTTGCATTTCATACATGGTCAAGTATTCAATACAGTTTTTTTTAATGCATTTTAATCAATGGGAAATAAATCATATGCATCATTATCGCAATGCAATAATCACAGTGTATATTATGTTGCTTTATGTACTGCATTTGCTAAAATGAATGGAAGCTTTACAGAGAGACTGACAAAGAATGAAAGAAAAAAGGGAGTGCGGAGTATGAAGAGTTATGTGGGAGTTCAATGGGGCATTGATGCTTCAATTCAATCAAATGCTGATTCCATGTTTTAGGAAAAAAAAAGATTTCTAGGGTTTCAAACTGATTGACAGATGATGAACAAGGCAATGTACAATTACTAGCAAATAATGTGTAAATTTAATGGCATACATATCGTAATATTCATATGATTGATGTACGGTTGATGTATGCCTTTTGTCATTTTTGCTGACATTCGCAGTCTGTTGTCATTTTTGCTGACATTCTCAGTCTGTTATAAATCAGTGACATGTTTTATCAGGAACAGATTAACATATTTCGTGCCTGTACTTATTGCAGAAAGTACCCATTTGGATGAAGTTTATGAGTAAATGCGTATGTGACACAAGTAGAGAAGGTACAACGACACGTTAAACGGTTTAGGAAAAAAAAAGGTTAGATGAATGTTGTGAAAGTGTTAGTGAGAAAGGACCAGAGGAGTGGATTGTATTTTAAATACATACATTACTCGAATGTAGACTCACATTAACTTCTAAAGTTTCTTTTTATACTTGATTTGCACTTCTGTTCATTCCATTTCTGTGTTTAAGTTGGAATTGTTTAAAACCTGATTTGCCCAAATAGGGAAAATCACAATAAAACCAGTAAATAAATATCTCTGCACAAGCCAATGCGTTGACATTAATGGTGGCAGTTGATCTTAAAACTGACTGTTCCTTTCAAACCACAACAGGCTCTCTGTTTCAAATGTGGTGCCATTTGACACTATTCCAGTCTTCCTCAGTCCTGTACCAGCACACACAACAGATCATTCCCTTACTACCTGACATGCGGGCCAAAAGCATCAGCACATTTCTAAATATTATCTTCTGTGTCTTTTGAGTGACAGGGACAACTGCTACGTGGTGACCCGTCTCCTTCAGCAGGACTCAGCCTATCACTGTCATGGATTGGTTTCAAACACTGCTGATGTCCTCAAACACATAGAATAAACAGTGCAACTTTAAATTTCACAAGCAGGTTGTTTCTGTTTCTGGGGGGAGATTCATGATTTCAGACCCATGTTTTAATACAGTAATTTTTTCTCTCATTTCAAAACTGTATAATGTCTGAAAATGACTGAAAAATAAAAGAGTGATGACACACCAATTTAACTAGTGTATAAATTTTCTATTTGTTTTTTAACGATATTTAATAACATCCTAAAATGAGGTTAAAGGTAAAAGATATCAATGTAAGTACTTATTTTTCCTCTTTTATGTATTAAAAAGAAACAGAAGTAGTTGAGTTGTGGACATACACATTCATTTATATACATCTTATTTATCCATATGTTTGCTGTATCTTTTGACTACAGGATAAAATTAATTCAGCATTACTGTTCACTTTGATTATTTAAAGTAAAACTGACATATTTAGAACTATAGTAACAATGACGCTGATAATAAATTTACGCAGCAGGCTAAAGTTCAAACAAGGTTGGAAAATACTTTACAGTACAAACAAAAGTTTAGAAAAAAGGTAAGAAAATCCATCATTAGTTCAGAAAAATTCAGAAAATAAAAATGAGTTTTTTAAGAACAGATTTGAAAGAGGACACAGAGTTTGCACAGCTCGGGGCCTCGTTAGCAAAGCTTCGGTCACCTTTAGTGACAAGTGGAGGTTTTGAAACCATTAGAAGGTACTCTCTGCCAGGGAAAGTCAGACAGCAACCAGAGTTATAAATTTAGCAGATCACAAATATAGGCAGAAGCCTCAACATCCAACACTTTGAAAAAATAAGTTTAATCTTAAAATAAGTTTTAAACCGACAGGTAACCAGTGAATGTCAGCGAGGATGATATGGTTGCTTATTACATTCTTTTAAAAGCCTGGCAGAGGCATTTTGTTGTTGGAATTGTTGAATGTTTCACCTGCTGACACCTGAATAATGTGCACTGCAAAAGTCAAGTCTCGATGAGATAAAAGCATGGAGGTCCTTTCCAAATCTGTGGAAGACCTGATACTGTTTATTCATCTCAGCTGGAAAAAAACAAGATTTTACCATTTTAGTGGCATCAAATTACAACACAGAATTGAAAAGTTTACCTGTGTTAAGTCTTTTTAAAAAACATTTTTTTGACATCTTGTTCTCAATTTCAGCATGGCAGGACATATTACAGTATACACTACTCAAAATGGGCTTCATTGGGACATACTGTTCATATCATCCTTGTAGCAATGAAAATTTATTTTATGTCTACAAATAATTTCCCTTGGGGTTGGATGTATAAAGTAAGTAAGATGGGACCAAGAATCAATCCTGGAGGATACGAAGGAGAGGCGCACAAGAGAATGACCTGTTAACTGCAGATGAGACGATCCAGAGCTACATCACTGATGCAAACATACTTTACAGATGGTTGAATAAGAGACTGAAGTTCACTGAGTCAAAGGCCAAGCTGAGGTCAAGGAAAATTACGATGATGTGCTGTGTCAGTGCTGTGTAGAAAGCAGACGCCAGAAAGACTTTTTTGCTGGATTGTTGTTTATACAAGAATTCAGTTCTGTGGAGAATAATCCTGCGAAGTGTCGTCTAAATAAAGACTCAAATTTCATCTGGTTTGTACAAAAATTTTTCAAGGTCCTTAAACAGCTCCTCCATTAAATTTGTGTGACATTTGAGTTATTATATTTTAATCCCTTTCGTTAGTTAGAAAGAATGACATGCAAATTTTAAGTCATATTTACAAAGCCACAGATTTTTAGATTACTGTAACTACAACCTGATGACGTCTACATTCATTAGCATGCTGCCATTCTACTGTGGAACAGACTGGATGTGGAGTTTAAACAATGCATAACGTACAAATCAATTCAAAAAGATATTTTTAAAAAATATTTTGAAGAGGTATAGGAATGAGAAAGGCCTACATTAACTGCACAAACTGTAAATATTTTGACATGGGGAAGTAATGTATAAAACAGCAGGGATATGTATATATGAATTGTAAATATGTAAATAAGTTATGTATAGGAATCTATAGTGTAAACTATATCCTTCTCATTTTTGAGCATGCTATGTAAGACCATTCATTTACCAAGTCTGTGTTAACATGGCAAATTATTGCTGTTGCTTTATTTATTTTACCGTTATTTTTAAAATTAGTTTTTCATGTTTGGATATAAAGAATTTATTCATTCATTCAATGTGCCAAAAGGTTGTTTATCGCTTATACTAACATATATATTTAGGAATAACTGTCACATTTGTAGCCTTATATCTCCAGTCTTGTCTGGTGCTTTGCTGTCAGTACAATAAGCTACATCTCTGTGGTGACAGGGGACTGAAACGTCCCCAACAGCAAGCCCTCAGGGTGCAGAGAAATCCAGAGCCACATTTATCACAGGCTCATAGACTGCCATCTGTAGGACTCCACACAGAAGTTCAAATGAAGTAACACTGTTTTGAATTCATTGCATATATGAAACTGTTTCTCAAAATAATCACTTTTATATATTCTCTCATTGTTTTTGTTGTTTTTTCTTCCAATAATTTATCACAGTATTGATATTAGGCAATTTCCTTTGAATGAAAAACCTGCAGAAAAAAACACCAGAAATGAGAAACAAATATGCTTTTGTACTGCCTTATGAATGCAATAATTAATGTGACTCATAACAGACATTTTTCACTGCAGACATGTCATAGCAGGAAAAACACAAGTGTAATTAATAGATGACTGATGACTGCATTTAGTTAATCCCCGCTACTATGCATGCTTGCACAATGGTATTGTAATGTAGCAATCATTAATGTTATGATGTACACCTGTGCCTTTCCTGCTCTGACAAGTCAAAGCATGTTACGAAACAGTCCAATGCTTTAATAGCATTAGTGTCATGCCATTAATTATACTTTCAGTGATTCTACATTTTCAGGCACAGTATGGTGAGATGTGTACAGACTCCTGGATGCTCACTCACTACATCCCATACTGCCACTGTGATTCTGGCACAGCTGCTTTGCTTTGAGAAAAAAGAGGTGATATCTCGGTGTTAGATATCACACATATCATTCAACTTCAAAGAGAAAAAGGGTTGCAAGAAACCTGCAAATTATGTGGCAAATAGCAGCTGTAGGCTACAATAGGTTTCAGATACTGTTACACACGAGATGAGAGGTTCCCCTTCCACAATTATTCTGTTTTATTTATTTATTTATTTACTCACTTACTACATACTTACAGTTTTGAGTTACCAAACGGAAATTAAACCACAGGATAAAGGATATGATGTTAAGCTGTTGTTAAGTGTAACCCTTCCGCTGTGGATGGAATGATGAAAAACAATGTGATCGGTCATAGATAACTAGTTATGTGTAATGAAATTACATAACTTAATTACAGAATAAATGTAATTGGAATCAGTTACAGTGACTTAGAAAAAATATGTAATTAAATTGCAGTTACATATGAACATTTTAATGATTACAAAGGGGGTTACATCTGAATATTTTCTGTAAAAAGCTAGGG
>JAQLOL010000026.1:8716244-8726650 GCA_029783665.1 Naso thynnoides | reverse complement strand
GAAAATGAATAAATAATAATGCTTTAGGATGTTTTTCTAATAAAACAGAAAAAAACTCTACTACAGTTCCAGCAGTTAAACAGAACCTGCTCATTCACAGTACACTCACTGGCAGTAGTGGAGCATGATTGACAGCCAGTGCCATCCTTTCTGTTTAAAATGACGTAAAGCTGCTGAGGGGAGTTACCCCTGAGAGCGAGTTGATTGACACGCTGCAAATCTGTTTGATTGAAACTATCTAAGCAGTTGTTGAAGGTGGAGTGGCAATCAGGTTCGTTTGTGTTGGGCTTCATTGCTCGTCTAAAAGCACTAGTTAAATAAATTAAAGGTTAAAATAAAATAACTTAAAAAGAGCCAATAACAGTTAGATCTTATGGTAACTTCACTCAACAGTCTTGATAAGAAAGTTGTAGAAAATGTAGAAAGGCAAAACCAGTTGGCCGACAGAGCGCACAAAGTGAACGTATAGGGTTAAATAGCACACAGGCTTCTCTGCATGCTTCTTGCCTTAATAACAGATTGTTCTTCTAACAGGGATAATTAGGCTCCAGTTATAGCCTAGAGAGCAGCCTTACTACACTCTGTAATTGGCGACTCAGTGGGTTATGCCAGTCCGTTCCCTTTTCCTCTGTGTGTGGGTGTGGTGGTTACAACTCACTGCACTGCAGTCAGAAAGACTGCTGTTGCTAGGCGCACTGCATTACAGTGAACCACCTGCCACAGAGTTGGTATGAATTCATTTTCTCTGTGTGCTCTACCGCTAACGACCTGGCCGTTGACATTTTGCTGAAACTATTGGGGATGTGCAGCAAGTTCCCGTGCTGCTTGTTTATGGAGAGCAAGCTGGGAAAGAGGAAGAGCGGGAAACATGGGGAGGACAGCAGCACAACAAAGCCGCGGGCTGAGGCAACATCTGAGGAAGTTCACAGGCAGAAAAACATTGTGATTCCTGCTTTTATTGGCTACCAAGGGGATCTCTTTACCTCCCATTGGTTGAAAGCTAGCTTTCAGGTTCTGTAAGAGAACAAAGGGTTTGCGTGGTTGACTTGCATGGTAGAGCAACAAAGAGAGCTTTGTAAAGAGTCCTGTGCACACCCTGTCTTTCCCCCATACTAGCATCTATGCGCTTCTCTTTATGACCATCTCTGAATAGACCATGTAAATCATCGGCTAAAGCGAACAGCACAAACAGCCATCTGTCTGGTAACAGGAAGCAGCTTCTGCTGGCGTGTTCATCCCCGACAGGGTCCCCTAAATACACCACCTTGATGTTCTCCATGATGTCCAGACTCTGGCATGTCATAATCAAAGAGTGACTCAGTTGTCACACTCCTCATTCCCCCTTTGCCAGCGAAGGAGTCAGTGTGCAAATTGCTATCTGTGTTTTTTTTGTCTCACATTAGTCATAGGGCAGGGTTCAGATGTTTATTTAAATTATGCCATCGGCCAATTCCCTTTCCGAGAACTGATTACTTTTGATGTAAGAAATATTTGCTCTCCATTTTAATTAATTTCTGATCTGTTTTTGTTTTTTAAAAGGAGCTGGACCGGCAGAAATATATCTATACCAAGGGCTGCGTGGGACAGTTTGAGAAGTGGCTTCAGGATAACTTGATTTTTGTAGCTGGAATCTTTGTTGGTATTGCACTTTTACAGGTGAGTCTTTTTGGTACACTGTTTCTCTAGAGAACATTTCCATGAGGAAACTTGGTGCATTTTAAATGAAGTGTTTGCCTTTAATGAACAGTATGCCTGGGTCCTGATTTTGCGTCATCATTGCCATCTAGTGGTGAAAACCGGTAACATAAAGCAAACCCCTGCAATACAGCAGTCTGTTCTTTTTTTGAACAGTTACACGCTGTACTCTGAACATTTCCTGTGAGCATCTCTTGACCTGGTGTCTTGTGTGGTTTCTTTTTCAGATTTTTGGTATCTGCCTTGCTCAAAACCTGGTAAGTGATGTCAAAGCGGTCAAAGCCAACTGGTGACAGGAGAGGTGATGAGGAGCCCCGCCCCTCGAGCCCAGCAAGGTCACCACAGCACAAGAGCATTCCCGTCCAGCTGAGGGCGGAGAGCCGGGAACATTCAACCCTGTCTACTTTGCCACCGAGCTAAGCAGCACATAGACACTCACACTTACATACGTGCAGACACAAAGAGTTTACTTCCCTGTTTATCTGCAATACTTGAGGGGAGAGAAGAATATCCCACACAAACCAAACAGTCAACACTTTGTTTACCACTCAGCTGGGATTTTAACCCAAATATACAGACAATGGTCCTGCCTACTTAAAATTTTGACTCTTTATTTTCTGTACCCTCTGATTTTGTCTTTTGGACAAGTGTATTTATGGGGCGAAGTTGCACAAGGACATCTGTCAGTTGGGAGCTTGGAAGCCATGGATTTAAGTAAGAAACAACCACAAAAACACGAAAAAAGGGGTCAATAAGTCCTCTTTTATAGGTCAAGTGCTGTATTGTCACAGAGCCTCTTTCCACTCAGTAAGGAGTTGAACATCTCTTCCTACAAGCAGCCTGTTTTTAACGTGCTTATCCCCACTTCCTGCTGCAGGGGATCAAGGGTGGCTGGCCGGCTGGCCAACAAAAACATGGATTCCTGTGTTTTTCTCCATCAAGACCTTTTTATGCCCACTGAAAAGAAGACCGGCTTGTTAAATTTGCAACTTCGAGTCATGTCAGAAGATTTAAATTTCTAACTCAGAATGTAAAAAGTGCCATTAATTTCCAGTGATATTTTTGTCTACACCTTCCTGTTCTTAACTTGGAATTTCTGCACCCCACCCCACAATACCTCAGGGCCTGGCTGAAAATATATGCTTTCTGCCACCGCTTACAAGCATATCTGCTTTTTTTTTTCCCACCCATGTCTGTTGAATTTAGGTAACTAACTTACTGGAGAAACACACTGACGCTTGAAAGTCACCCTGTTTGCCCTGCAGATTGGTTTATCTGTTGATCTACCGAAGGATATTGTATTATATGGATCGCCTGGTGTGTTTAGGCTTATAGATATATGCTATCTTGGGAAAAAGGTTTATGATGGTTGAGATTGTTGTGTATCTCTGAGCATCCCTCAGGCACATGGGATTGCTGGTTCGGGGCCTTTTTACTTGACCTATGTTACCACATTTGTCTTATATTTTGTCCTCTGCATAGTGAAATGATATTTGTCTGTGTAAAGATGTCCTGTTATTCATCTTTTATTTCCTGTCCTACCATAGACACAGATTGCTAATTTGGATTCATTGTTTGTCTTCACCAGACACCTGTTTTACCTCTGACCCATCAGTCAACTGCGAAATAGCCTCGTTTTGTTGATGTTGTTTGCGGTCCTAATGGAGACCAAATATATCAGCTGGCCACAAGCTAATTGCCAAGGTTTTGTCTGGCTCCCATTCTGATTTTGTTAGGAATGCCAAGAATAACAAATAGCATTTCTAGATAGCCAAAATGTGAATCTATTGTCCCTTTTGTGTGGGAAGTGCCAGTTGAAAAGAGAAATCCATCAAAAATTTAAAATGTTACAGTATCGCTTTTATCTTTAATTCAATGTTGTGTCTTTTGTTTGGACTATTTTATAAATAGATTAGTTAATACATGCTGTTACCTTTAATATTAGTGACAGCCATATTATAACATGAATGCTGCTTTAACTTTGACTAGATTATTGATCTGTAGTACAGTAACCAAGTAACAACAAGTCTCACATGATGGCATTTGAATAATTGGCCATGTTGTTATTGTTTCCAGGCTGAGGGAACATTCTGACAATTAGTTCTTTCACGTTTACACTTTGTACTCAGCTCATGTTGCCCTTTAAACATTGCATTACAAACATTACATTATAAGTTACCTATGCAGCTTTTCATCCATTGTCTTCACATAATGCCAATTTTAACACGCATGGATTCACTTGATCAAGTTGTTTGTCTGGGTCTGCATTTAAACCACTACAGTTGTTTTTGGTGTGGCAGCTTCATCAGTTACACAGCTCAAGCAGGATTTGAGTGGGATTAACTCGACCGCACACGCACACGAAAACATGTCCTGAACTTCAGCGCACACAATTTAAAAGACAAGTAGCATTAATATTCTGTGAACCCTACACCAAAACTTTTCCTGCTTTATGGAGTCTGTCTGTAGGAGCTCATTCGGTAACAGCACCTTATGATCACCTGCTGCGTGTACATGTCACATGTTGCTTTCACCCACACGCTCCCTACCTGATCTGACTGCACCTGTTTCAAAGCCTGTCGTTTTGATGTATTTTTAAACAGTGGGCTTGTGTTAAAAATAGCAAAACACAAGTCAGAACGGCAGTCATTTGAATTTGGCACCACAAGTAGAATAGATCCAGTGGAGCACAATGCATCTACACCGGAGTGACGGAGTCTTAATGACTTCTCTCAGTTGAATGGACGAGTTTGCATATGAGAAATCTCCTTCATTTCAGCGCTTTAGGTGTAATCAGTTAGAGCCTCGAAATCTGAGAGAGCAGACTTTCTTTTCACTTTAAATCAAAGGTATCAAACTCAGAAAGGTTTGCAGGGTAAAATACTTACAGCTCTTGCAAATTCTCACTCGAAGTTGCCACGTTTGCCAGATGCTGTGTCAGTTCTTTATTTTTTTCATCTTGTTTCTCTAAATGTGTGGGCCTCTATGATTTCACTAACTGTTTGTAAATCAATCTGTCCCACCGGAGTGTAGAAGATCAGGATGAAACCGGTGAGGTGTCCCCCCCTCCTCCTCACCTTTCTAGTTTAATCTTTTGATAAGTGGGTTGAAACGGATAATGTGTGATTAATTAGTTCAACAAAGCTTTGAAGTGGTTTCATTTTTTTACCCCTCAAATCACCCTTAAGTGAAAGCGTCTGCTCAAGGTCTCAAACCCCTCTTCCCCTCAAAATATATGCTTATGCATGCAAGAATATTCTGCGTCGTACGTGATGAAATGGAGGGCTGCTGCCGTTTGACTGATGCTAAGGATCAGGCTGAAGGCAGATGGAGGCCATGAGTGTCAATTCTGCTGCGGTACAGAAATGCAGCTCTTGAACAAAAAGCACTCCTGCTCTCTCTCTCTCTCTCTCTCTCTCTCTCTCTCTCTCTTTCTCTCTCTCTCTCTTTACAGCCACGGCTGTGTCTGGATGGATATGCCAGTAATCAGGCAGTCACCTTGGTTATACATACAATAATGCTGTAGTAATTGGGAGTAGCAGGGTGGCAGGACTTAAATATGCAGACTCTACAAAGGTGACTGACTTGACTGTTTGTTTTAACAGCTTTGAGTTATTCTGGTTTTGTATTCCTTCAATGTAGGGGAAAAGGGGCAGGGAGTGAACCATCCTAATTATGCTTTGTCCTTTATCATAATGGCCTTTCACCACGAAACACCCTCTTAATTTCTCCGCTTTCCCCTTCGGGAAGTGAAATCATTCCAGAGGAGGAGCCTTATCCATACCATGAATGTATAAGTCGTTATCAGCATGGACCTACTGCTCCTCGCTTCATTAGAAATTCTTGTTATCTTTATGCAGCTCAATGCACAAAACAAGTGAAGTTTAGAAATGTGAAATAAAAAGATGTCTTAAGTGATGTTTTCTAGATTTTAGTCTGGTTTTTACATTTTTACTTTTGTTTTGGTAGGCATGAAAGCGGATGAACATTCCATTTCTGTGTTTCCTGGTGTGTGTGTTGTGCTGACCTACATGGGAATCTTATATGCAAACCGCAAAGCATTTGAATTATCAAAAACAACCAGTTGAACAAAGTCAGTCATTCAAATCATCATTTCTCTCCTGGGTTTTAGAAGCCTTTATTGATATCATGTTTTGCAACATGTGCATATATGAATGATTTGACTAAACTTTTCTCCTGTATGCATTTTCTGTAATACGAAGTGATTGTCGTGCCTCTGATAATCTACTCTGTGATCCTTTTCCTGCTTTGAAGTCTGCAAATGTCGGTGCATTTTTTGTTGATATTTTTTGCAAAGGTGTGCAGCACATCAGACATCCATAAATCGCATACAGACGCTGGTCACATCAGAGCGCAGAGACGCAGCATAATTGACTTGTTTGTGAGCATATTAACAGTAATCTCACAGTTGTTAGGACTGACATTTCCATAACAGGTTGTGACATTTGATCAAGACGCAAGCGTGAGCCGACTGGAATGAGAAAGCATTTTTTAGCTAATTATGTTTTTTACAGATTTAATCGCAGATAAAGAATCAAGATCTTTCAGCCATATGCAGAAACCACTATAAATATCTTTGGTCAGCAACCAAACATTTTATTTTTTATGAGGTTGGCTTATTTACATTTTTTTAGTTGTGTGTTGATTGCAGCAGAATCCATCAAACAAAAGCATATATTTCCATTGTCTCCGTTTGGACCTGTCTACACGGACGGGTAACCTTGTAAAGAAATGTATATGAAAACTGTGGGACATGGTCTGTTACACTGTACGTTGTGTTTTAAATATGCCTCTTTCATATATTAAAGGATTTATGATAACAGAGGAGTGTTGTCTCTTTTCTCTCTCATCATGGACAGTTAGTGCGGTAATTTTAAGTCTTCCCTGAATATTTTCCAAAATTTTATTGCCTACCTTTACTCCACAACATTTTAAGAGAAATATTAAGCTTTGTACGTTCATACATTTACAGTATTTAACTTGTGTGGTCACTGATTATTTAGGTGGAATACTTAACGGTTAACCCTAACCCTAAAACATGATGACCTGTTGCAAACCAAACCCCCCCCCCCACCCCCCCAAAAAAAACAATATGTTAAGTGTGTGTAGAATTAAGATCAATACTTAAAATGCTGCCTATGTTTTAAATGCATCAGTGATAGTAATCCAATAATAATAATAACACCAAGAGTTTACAAAGTGCTTTGAAAAATAAAGCAAATGTCAGAAATTTAGCAAAACAATACAACAGAATAAACAACAATCAAGCCAAACACATGGAGGTCTAGACTGAAAAGGTAAAAATTTAAAATGAAATACAGGTGGAAGGAATAAAAGCCAAGCACAAAAACACATAAAAGCAATCTAAATAAATAGAAAAATAAAAGGGGAAAAGGAAATAAGGGACCATAAGAAGCAGACATCACGAGAGGAATTTAAAGCAGATGAGTAGATTAAAAATGGCTGAAAGAAAAATGCACAGGAATCCTTAAATGGATGCCAAAGGCAACTTTACAGGAAAGCAAGTCCATAAAGTATACATATCAAGTGTCGGAATCAGTGCCTTAACAGAGCACTGCTGATAATCGATCTGAATACTTCCTTCTCCAATGGCCTCTGAGAAAAGATGTCTTGCACCCACATTGACAAGTATTGTCAAAGGTACATTGGAATGTTGTTTTGGAGGACTTCTGTGATTATTAAATCATTTTATTTATCATGGGATGGATGAGTCAGCCAATAGAGGGAGACAAATAGTGACTGTGTTACACTGTCATGCTTTTGCCCTGACTTCATCTTTTAAACCTGTAAGGCTGCACAAATGAAATGTAGAAACCGCTTTGAGACGTAGGCAGATGGTAACAACGCGTCTTTTACATATTCTTGCCATTAGAAGCTTTCAGAGAGCAGCTACAAGCCATACAAATCCATTCAGCGCCTTAAGATGCTGAGATCAAAGAGAATATTTTCAACAAAATTAATCTGTCAACTTCAGAGACTCGACATTTTCTTGACCATGCCGCTCAAAGATGAAACACTGCACCGGTGCAGGATGCCCACAGTGAAGCAGTCTCCTTGCCAGTGAACAAATGACTTCATGGACACAGGCTTCAGTGCTCGTATGGCCTCTGTTTTACAGTTTCTGGCCACAGGGAACAGCAGTGAATTATCATTTGTAAGCTTAGCCAGCCTTGAATATTTATAAATTTAGTGTTGTGCCTGTTTATATAAAGCATGCAGCTTCTTACCTGCAAGGACAGCTAATGCAGCTGCTGAGGTTCCTCCATTTTGATTTGATAGGAAGCAGCTGCTAGCACGTGCATTATCTGTCCAATAAATATGAATAGCCTGGCGTGTTTATCTGCACAGGAAACATCATGTACAGTAGGCAGCGACAATCAGTGTCCATTTATCTGCACAGTGGTTCATCATTCAAACTAGACTAATGTTATTTAGAGGATGCAGTTCAGTGATATCACTGCTGTATATTCACACTCCACTCCCTTCAGAAGCGAAAATTAAACTTTTTATCACCAGATTTTTATCATTGATCTGCTCGACCCTGACCAGACTCTGCTGCCTCTTTGCTTTGTGCAGCTGCTGTACCTTTCTTTCGTATTGTATTTGGCTTTAAGTTGTAGCAGAGCACAAACTGTGCCAAAGCATCCAACCAAAACAGCAGATGCAGTATATGCTGTTCAATGTTACATTTGTACCTTGTTTGCATTTACTTTACTTTGAAGGAGAATGGAATCCCAACAAAGTCGGAATTGAATCCTGAATACAAGCACTGTTGGTTTATCTGTGAGATTGTGGTTAAGTTGTAGACAGATTTGTGTTCAATATTAAAATATCCTCTCTGTTGAGGGTGTAATCTTGGCTAAAGCGTAGGTTTATCTCAGCACTTGATAATCTATCCTGTGGTTGACTGAGCACAGAAGTTTTAAAAGCATTTCAAGCATTTACAAATAGTCCTCTCATTCCTTTTCTTTTTACTTTTTTTTTCTCAAGATAATTAAACAGAAGACATACTCTATAAATGCTCAAAAATACATTAAAAGGCAGTGACTGTCACTTTCTTATCTACCTATTTGCAATTCCCATTTGCATGATATCAAACCCTGACCACAACCCAGCTTTTCATATAGCTACATCTAGAGCATATGAAGCATAATAAATGGCTGCAAGGTGGTAAATAAATAAAAGATTCATTTTGTTAAAGAAGTTAAGATGCATACAGGCTGAAAAGTGGTCAAAAGGACAAATGAAAATGTGTGAAGTTGTGTGGAACAAACATGATGTGCACATTATATCCACATAGGCATATATATAAAACATGTTTATATGCCATACACTGTACATACATAAAACATAGTACTAGCTTAAAACTATGTTACAGAAAAATGCTTTATGTGTAACACAAACACACGAACTCACATTATTCATAAAGAGCTTGACATGTAAGCACATACACAGCATGCTCTTCAGAATAATTTCAGTTTTCTTTACTGTCAGCTAGAAGGCAGTCATCTCCTTCTGCTTCTCCTGAACTGAACCCTACTCAAATATTTTCCCTCATCTGATCTGCAGTGTTGGGGTAAGTGCTCCCATGAGATGCTGTTAGACAATGCTTCCTGTCTCCTTTGAGAATTTTAGACGTGAATGAAATAAAAGCAGGAAGTGGTGTACATATAGATCATGTTTTATTGCTACACAGCCTCAAAACCCCATGACACACCATGTCTGGCTGATCCCCTTCAGCTACAATCAGGACTTTTTTCTGTTCAGAGGGAGGATTGTTACTTATTTTGTGCTAGTGTGTATGAAATTTGTATACGCTTAGGTTTGCTGTTGTATTGTGTCTGACACATTTTATATCCTAAAACGTCCAAATAAATGACCATGAACGTACAAAAACTGTATTAATAAAGTAAGTAAGTGAAAGTAATGTTGAAATCCTGCTTTTATTTTATTTTCCTACAGATGTAACAGGATGTGTAGAGCTGCAACGATTAGACAGTCTTAATAATCAGTTGAGAGTTTCAGTCATTTTCAATTTGCTGGTTCCAGCTAATTAAATGTGAGCATTTACTGCTCTTCTCTGGGGTTGTGGACTGTTGGTTGGATGAAAGAAGAAATATGATAATGTCACTTTGGGCTCTGATGATGTTTTACAACTTCTGAACATTCGAAAAGACCTTTAAAAAAATGAAATAAAATTTATAGTTTTACCAACATATATATATAACAAACAACTGGACACTGGTAAACTTGTTATACAAAACATAATAGACAATACAAAGTTAATCAAAACACTGCAGACTATACAAAGGGGGGGGGGGGTCATCATTAGACTCCACCCACCCCCCCCCCCCCCCCCCCCCCCCCCCCCCTCCTCTCCGAGTATGTTCTAATAAACATGAACATTTGAAAGACTAAACAATAATTAATTGATTTATTGCAAAAATAGATGACAGCTTATTGAGTAATCGTTAGCTGCAGCTCTGGACGTGTTAAACTGCTTTAAAATTTGAACAGCTCCCCCTAGTGGAGAGTCTTCAACCTGTGAATGTAGACAAGTGGGTGGGTTCCAGTCTAGTTCTACAAGATGCTTTGCATTTAAAATCTCAATAACTTATAACTTAAAACAGCTGATTAATTTATTTCTGCATTAATATCAGATAGAGATC
>JAQLOL010000026.1:8699725-8716144 GCA_029783665.1 Naso thynnoides | reverse complement strand
GACTGGCAGAATAGAAACAACTTTCAGTTTGCTGCCCAGTAGAATTAATCTTGACACTTGTGAGTTTGGGCTTTTTGTGCAACTGCTTTCACTGTGCAGAGTAAGATTTTGCACGCTTCATGGCATAACAGACACGATCATGTGAAACACAGCAGGGGCCCCAGGTATGTATCCTTGCAGCCCTGCAGTGCCTCATAGCCTGGGGCTCGTACATCTGCGTTCACCATTTCACAAAGTTGTTTTGATCTTTGGCTTCACAGCTGAGTTAGATCCACGCAGTTTGTAATTAGTCACTTAAAGCTGATGGTAGAGGACTGGCCCTCATTTGACAATCAGACAAGAGAAGCCTCTTGTTCCTGAAGGGTCGCCACTCTGAGCTCAACCTGGAGCCACTGAAGTTTCAAGAGGGAAAAGTCAAAATAAATGAAACCATCATTTCAAAATGTTGCATGTGTTTGACAATTTTAAGGACAACTCATATTAATGAATTTGTGTAGTTCAGCTTGAGCATGATAAATTAAAGTCGATGAAGTATAAATGTAATCCATGCTTGAAAGGATCTCATGTGCAACACTAAGCCCCTCCCCTTCTGTTTATAAGACGAACTAATCAAACCAATCAAACAACATAATCATAGTGAGAGCGTTTTAGTAAGCAAAGAAAGTCTTTCCTTTTGTTCATGCTGGAATGAAACAAACTTTGAGTTACTAATCGCTACAGATGGGCTGAGAGATTGCAGTAAGCATTTATCAAGGAACACTAACTCATGAGAAGTGTCAGTGGGAAAAGTTTCTGCGGTTATTCACAAGGGGAAGGACAATGTCAGCCGCCAGATAGGGCATTTAGTCCTGCTGGCTTGGATGATTTTATTGATGCGCTCTTTGTAGCAAAAAATCTCTGCCAAACTTGTCAAAGGCTCCTATTCAGTAGCGGGTGACATCACATCTGCGTCAGCTAACTTGGAAACCTTGGGCATCACATGACAGTACTTCGCTTCTCGCCTTTTCATGTGGTATGTTTAAGACACTCTTTGAGAGAAACTAGGGCAGAGATAGAGGGGAACCAGGGAGTTATTGACACATACAGACGTTGCTTGAAATGAATCTTTGAGGCATTAAAAAAATAAATAAATAAAAGAAAAAAAGAAAAGCTCTTTGATGTCGTCTGATTGTTATTGATGACAAATACAGCTTCTTACTTGTTTTCTCCTCTGGTGTGAAAATGAAAAAAAAAAAATTCAATGCTTATGATTGAGTTTGAACCCCCACATGATCCATAAATCCATATGAGCCAGGAACAGCCTTCACTTAGACAAGACAGACAGTCAGTGATGTCATGATGTCAGAGCTTGGTGCTGTTTGTGGGGATCTGACAGACCTGATTGGTTGGTGGCGTAATCGAATGAATTTTTGTAATTACCTGAAAAACAGTGATTGAATCAGAGCCCAATTTAATTAATGAGAGGAGGGATTATGGCAGAAAGCACAAAACTCACCGCACTGCTGTCACCTCAGTCACAGGAGCAAGCTGTGGGGTTAAGTTGAAGGAGAGAGCTTTTCAGACTGGCCATAATTCACCGGAGTGGCTCTGCTTTAGAGAGAGAATCACACAGGAGCTAATTGCATGTCACCCATTTTTAGCTGGAATATTTATCTGTGCTATATGTACTGTATATTTATAGTGCTTTCAAGGTGTTCGACAAGAAGAGCAGCGTGTGTGTGTGTGTGTGTGTGTTTCTGACCTAGGCCACTTATGGGGACACATTTTGCAGTTAAACCTGTTAAACAATAAGGTTTGTTCTGTCTGTTGGTTTGTAACAATTTGTATTCGTTCTAATGTTTCTGTTTTTATAAGAGCTGGGGTCAAGCCTTGGGAATAAAGAGCTGAAGTTGGACATTAAATTGTTACGATGGGTTAGCCTCTAGACAATGAAAATAAAACAATGTAGAGTCCTTTAAAGACTAGCTTGACATTTTGGGGAAGGTGCTCACTTATTTGCTCTCTCGCTAAAAGTCTGCGAGTAGTTAATCAGTGTAACGGTGGGGACAAGACCCCAGGAAGTCACTGCGCCTAATCAAGAAATAGCACCAGTGCTCTGTGCTGCCAGGTGGATTTTAACAAATACAAACATTGACACAAATATGAATATGAGGCTTTATTGTCATTATAGGCCTCCTGTTGAACAACAATACGATGATAGCATTTCCTGAGTAGCATTCAAACAATGACACAGTCAGAAAGAGCTTTTCAGGGAGCACCAGGCTGCTGCGTCCATGTCCGTTAACAATATTCATATCTCAACAACAATCTGATGTAATTTTGTGCAAATCTTTATCTTCCTAACCTGGATAATATGAAAAATATTCCCCTCTGGCGTTTCAGGTTGTGCCACAAGCAGGTTAAACGAAGCGAATATTTTATGCCAAATGCTTGCAAAACTAACATTACCAATTTTCAATCTGTGTTTTAATTTTGTACTTTGTACATGGTGCGTAGTGCTGAGTATGTTTGTACACTAAACTAAGATGGTGAACACAGTTATCATTATCCTATCTAATCATTATTAGCATGCTGGGATTGCTAGTTGCGAGCATTTTAGCATCCTAATGTTTGCATTAGCTTAATGCACTACTGTGCCCAACTACAGAGCTGCTAGCATGGCTCCAGAATTTTAGTGTTATTTTAGTTTTGGCTTTGGACGGAGCAAGGCTTAGCTATGCTAAGCTAACAGTGTAGCTTGCTGAGTCTGTATTTACCAATGACAGTAGGCTTGAAATAAGAGTGCCATTCATTTTCTCATCTTCCCTTACTTTTAGCAATAAAGTTTTTGAGTCTATTTTATTAAAAAGTCAGTTTCCTTCAAAAGTAATCAAATGTTCTCACCTTTGTATGCAGGTCAGATCTGATCTATAATAAATATATTTTTTTATTACTGTCAGTCAATCATTCTATTTTTCTGTTTTTCGTTCAGTCACCTCAGGTCATCAACTTAATTCTGGGACACAGCAACACCTAATGTATGACATTGGCTCATTTATCACTTTATGCAAGGTGTGATAATTGCTATTGGGAGGGGATAAATCAGAGTGTTTCATCCCCACAACTAAATAATACATCTGTGTGTTTGGTTATGACAGTATTCAAAGAAAGCTGCAGCATGTTCAGGATCTGCTAGAGCGTGAGGAAGTTGGACCACACAAACTGCGTCTTCTGCGTTCAGACTTCTTACTGTTGGACTCCCTGAGTCATTAGACATTAGAACAGACTTCCTTCTGAGTACATAAAAAAATTATTTGTCCCAATACTGAAGAAATACTGAAGCATTAAAGTGTAGAAATAAAGCTTTTAAAAAAACTTGCATTGTGTTAATTAATGAGTTAATGGTTGCCTTTCCAGGAATATTAATTACGGCAAACTTCACCAAGAAGGGATCAGCTAATGGCACCCTAAGAATGTCTAAAAAGTGAAGTGCAATAAGAGTCCCTTGCACATTTCACTTACCAAAGAGTTTAAGCTTTATTCAGCATGAAATATGGAATCTATCTACACAGCAGTATGCTCATAATCACATCATTTCTGTATATTTCATCAAGGCTAGCTTACATAACTTATGCAGCAGCCAATGAGTCCTACTTAATCACATTAGTGAGAAACAGGTTCCTCAATACCTACGACTTCTTCTTTACCCTTTTTAGTGCCACAGATTTGTTTATCTTCCACCTTAATATATGTTACAAGGAAATTTACTCACACTCCTTTAGATATTGGTTTTAGTGGAGTCATGGACTGATAGCTACTGTAGCTGAGGGCTACATAACTGAGTCACAGTTTTTTTGTGTGTGGGAAGGACGCCCAAACACTGTGACAACCTTGTTGAAAGGGACCGTTGTAGTTGTCAGGGACATTGGGCGGGGGGGCATTCACATGGGTATGAACATGTACGTGAACACTGGGCTACTCATACAACAGCCCAGAGCTTGACTTGGCACATTAGTGAGGAGAACTGACCTAAATTCGCCAATTTTTTTTTCCAAATTACTGGAAAAATTAAAGTCTCCTACAACATTTCAAAAAACAATGTTAGCACAAGGCCCCATTTAGTGGCTGTTCTGGATATTTCGACCATAATCTTACCATAATCTGAGCATGTCCAATTGTTGCGCCATTTATGCCCACATTGGGGAGAGGTTTTTTAAATTGTTTGGAAAAAAGAAACTTTAATTTGAACAAAGTCAGCATCATTAGAAGTTGGCAGATAAAAGTCAAGTAATATGACCAAAAGCTCCAGTCTCTACTTTTGATGTTTTGATAGCATATTTGAATATTTATCCACTATATTTGTTTCTAAATCTTATTTGTACTTTTACAATATATGTAAAAAAAAAAAGAAAAAAGAAAAAATTAATTAAATTAATTAAATTATTATTAAAATCTTTTTTTTAATTATCTTTTAGCACATACCTGCACATTCAAACAAAATTAAACCTTTAGATCTGTGAATGCTTAAAAGTCTACTTATATGATCCCCTTCTGGAGTAGACACAACAAACCTTAAAGAGAGAACCACACATAAAAGACATCAAAAGTTTTCTCCAAGAATCTTGGATGGCTGTGCTTATATGTGATCTTTACTAGGTGGGCTTTATGCTCCTTGGCAGACTGAGAAAACTGGCTGGCTGAACTTGCTGAACTTTGTTTAAATGCAGTCGAAAACATCAGAAACAAATGTACCAGCTAGGATAGAAACAAAGCACTTATTATATAATTCTCTGAAAAGTCGATTATTTCAAGAGAGTAAATTTTGGCTGAAGTCAATTCAAAAGCCAAGTAAAGGTTTTTTATTGTCCAATATCACAAAGCATGCCTCAAAGGGCTGCACATGTAATAAAAACAGCTATGAGCAACATTGGCAAACACACAAAAACATATACAGTATATGCGACATAAACAACATGCGAAGCATTTGAAATGGATTATTTAACAAAGAGAACACATACAATAAAAAAGGAATGAGCAGCAGCTGTGCTTTTCTCTCAGTCATTAAAACATCATAAGAGGAACGCACCTGCACACACCTAAATTAAGAGCTGAATATATTCAACACAGCTGAATCCACACACACCTTGCCAGCTTGCCAGGACTGTTTGAATAATGTGTGGTTAACAATCTGTATAATAAATGGTGTACTGTACTCCACATGGGCACCCCAGCTTTGGCAGTGTCATCACTGTCGACCAAATTTATCCCTTAAATCTCGGAGCAGATTTGTGCATCTGCACCTGTTAAACTGGTCTACAGAGTTTTGCTGCCAAAACTATTATCTTCTGACCTTTTATTGCCTCCTGAGCTCTGAGCCGGAAGCTCAAACCAAACTCTTACTGCAACCACGACTGCTTTGGAAGTCTTCATGCAGATTAACTGCTGTCTGAAGTCAACATAATTAAGATAAGAAAGGAAAATTTTCATTACACAGCCTCAGCTGATAGGACAAACAGAAGTTGACCTTTTCATTGTTGTACGTGCTTAAGATCTTTATAAGACTTTGTGTGGTGGTCATGAAATATAGAGTGCAATAGAAAAAAGCACAAAACAACGGTAAGAAACTTTGAGAAACATATATTTATTGGCAGTAAAAGCCTGCAGCTTGCAGTGCACATGGTGTAAGGCCTCAGCAGGAGTCCCTCTCAGCAAGACAAACACCCCAGCGCCAGGCTGTGCGTATGAAAGCATAAAAGCGTTTTTCGGTGCTGAAATTGAATGTCGAAATCGATGTTCAGATTTAGTTTTGATATGGCTGAGGGTTGTCATATCACATTAAGATGGATGCCCTGTGGGAGGTGTTGCAGGAAAGTGTGATGAGGAGGATCCTCTCCTCCAGGAGCAGCTAATCAATATGCCTCTCAGACACTTTCAGCCTGAGCACCACTTTTTTTTTTTTTAACACTGCTGACACAGTTCAATTAAACTGGTGCAGCAAAAAAAAAAACAAAAAAAAACCTGGATTCAGTGGATGGAACAAGCTCTAACTCATTTCAATTTTAGTACACTGGATCATTTCCCTGCTGTTTAATCTCACATCCTCCTTAAAATAGATGATCAAAACAATCAAACTGGTCTCTGTGAGTTGGCATGCACATGTGTTTTTTGTGCATTGAATTATGACGAATCACAGCTCATGCAGCATGGTTGCATCCTTTGTCATCACTCCATCAGCTGTGCTCAGAAGGAGACAGAACAAGTGTGGAAGTGATTATATTGAGGTGCCACAGGGCTGTACACAGGCACCTGATCAATATTCAATCTCAGTTATTTCACCCCACATTACCATCCCACACAGGGCTGCTCGATGACTGGGAGGCCCGAAGCTGCTCATTGAGACTGAGAATCACTTAATCAGGCAAAGTAACTAGATTCACTGGCATCAATAAATGCATGTAAGCTAATGTGTTTAAAGCAGGCGGAGATATTCTGGTGAGCCTTTGATGCTTGATGACAAATGAACGACGACTCTTCCAACACCTTCAGGATATGAGACAAATCATTTTTCAGTTGGTGTGCCAGTGAGTGCTCATGGGGGTAGATGTGTGAGATATTAGTCAGTTATTAGCTGTTCTTGTTTGTTTGTTGATGACTTTAGTCAGTGGATGACTTGTCTTGATGGATAACAGACACAAACATTTGCATAAAAAGTTGTACTTGTGAGATATCTCAAGTTCAGCCCTACTTACATGACAACAGCTTTGTTAAAACTTTGCTAAAAAGTTTTTCCTTTGCATTTGAAAAACAAAAATCTGTGAAAATGATCCTTGTGAATGTAGATAAGCAAAAGTGACTGGAAAACGCTTTAGTATGCATTCCTGGCCGGTGGGAGTCACTCTAACTTTGCAAGAAAACACCACAGGATTATACATGTGTGCCTATACACAAACACATCCTTATACAGCACAAGTGTAAACAAACGAGAAGATGATGAAAAATTCACACTTGGAAAAAGAAAATTTTGTCTGGACAGAGATTTTCCTTGAGGAGCATTTAGAAATTCAGCATAGTCTGAACAATAGTTCACTGTTTATACAACAACCCTTGTCATGAATAGGGCCTTGCAGTGTGTGCAGTCAATGTCAACAAACAGCACTGTGCTGCCCTTTTTTTCTGACCTTTCTAAGACATTTGACATAGTGGACCGCACAGTGCTCAAGCAAAGACTATCCAGAGCTGAACTGTCTGAACAAACTGTCAGCTTGTCTGATAACCACCTTACAGACAGAACACAGTGTGTGCAGGTAGAGGGCTGCACTTCTAGCTCTCTCAAAGTAACAAAAGGTGTGCCTCAGGGGTCAGTCCTGGGGCCACTCCTATTCATTCTTTATATCAACAACATTGATCAAAACATGTCTAATGCATACTTTCATTTTTACGCTGAAGACACTGTACTATACTGCTCTGCACACACCCCAGACCCTCCTCAAGTTACATCTTTCCTTTAACACTGTTCAACAGTTTTTTTATGATTTAAAACTTGTTTTAAACTCTGACAAAACTGAAGTCATGCTGTTTTAGATGCAAAATCAAAACCACCATACCTGCCTTCAGTTCTCACTTCTTATGGTAAGGAACCTACAATCTTCGCCTCAGAATCTTTTCTCGTTCTCTGTTCCAAAGGCCAGAACTGAACTGGGTAAAAAAAAAAAAAGGTTAGAGTTTGCTGTTTCCTGAACGAGTTACAAAACAACCTGAAACTCAATGAGCTGGTCACATTAGACCCCTTTCAAAAGGATGTTAAATGACCTGGAGGCAGTCACATCTCACTGTAAATGCTCAGTTTTGTGAAATATTTGCTGCGTTACTTGTTATTTCATGTTTTTATTGAATTCATGTATCATATGTTCATTTGTCTATATGGCTGCTTATTGTCAGTCAGAAACTTTGATGACTGTACTGCTGCTTGTCTTTGCCAGGACACTCTTGATAAAAAGATTTTTAATCTCAACAAGGTTTTTCTGGTTGCATAAGGTTAAATAAGTAAAGGTTAGACCTGGAGGACTTTTTTGCAAAGGATAGGTTTTTACGGTAAAAAGTTTTTAAAGTTCCCATTCTTTTTTAAGATTATAAACCAAAAGCATTTTTGTTAAAAGTCGATTCTTTGCCTTAGAAACAGCAGACTGACAAATAATAATAATAATAATAATAATAATAATAATAATAATAATAATAATAATAATAATAATTCTCAACTCAAGGTCCACTTACCTGTTGTTGTTGTTGTTTTAAAATAAGCTAAAGAAAGATTTGAAGTGCTGAATGAAATTAAATTGTTAACAAAAAAAAAAACAGATGAGGATAATGGGGTTAAGGAAACTCAATAAAAGTGATTATTAAACCAAGTCTCCTCTTAGTCTGGAGCTTTCAGTCGCATGTAGCAGCCTTCATCAGTGTCTCATAAGCTCTCCTGGAAATGGTCATTCAATGAATTGAACCATCTCTATGACAACTGAGCAAATTCCTTCCTCTGATGAAAGCCACAAGAGGTTACTGAAGACTTTGAAATATATCTAGCCAGTGGACCTTGTGTTAAACAAAGATTTGTAATGAAACCTTGAACTCCACATTGGATTTTAATCCATCTGGTTATAACAAATTAAAGTGATCCTCTATTAGAAATTAGTCTTTTGAGTACCAATTACTCACCTCAAGCAGGTTTGAAAGATATCTGTTCAAAAAACAAACAAAGTACTGCTCTGATGGAAGACATCTAAGCCATCTTTGATTTTACACGATTTGGACTGACTGAATAAATTATTTTGCTTCCAGTTTACAAGTCATTAAGATTTTTTCTCATCTGAGTTAGTATATTCAACATTATTATATCTCATCAAATGCTGAATAATGGTGTGTTCCATTTACCACTGAAGTCGGATTTCGAAGCTGAGTGTGACATCACATCCGAGTTGACCATGTTCCAGTTACGTGGAACTATTGTTTGCTATTGTTGTTGTTAGCAATGTTAGCTTATACCAGCCAGTAACAACACACTATGCGAAAGTTTGTGCATGAAAGCAACATAACAACATTTTCACGGATAGAAGTTGAGCAGTTATGTCGGTACAACCGATTTAACGACACAAAGACAAGAGTTATTGGCTAGTAAACAGTGCAATAGTTAGCTTTTTACTCTTGATTCACTAAGCAGCCATCTTGGATTTCCAGCTCAGGGTTGCTGAAGGTCCTTTGAGTTTCCAAGTTAGAGCTCCAGCTTCAGGGAGCGTTCTTGATGACGTATCTGACTGGGAAAATTCAGACTTATGAGATCAACTGGAACACACCATAACTTTTAGCCTTGTTTAGACAGTTTTTAACAAACCCTGATAAAATCACTACATTATAGACCCGCAGTCATCTCACAGAGGGAAACAAAGAGATGAGTCAAAAAGGAACACATTTTATGAGCAGGTCAGCACAGATAACTAAGCAGGGCTGTGATAAGCAGTTTAACAGTCCTGGATCGTGACTAACAGAACAGCAGCTGGGATTCTAGCCTCTGGCCCATTTGTTAATCTTAAACCATCTGCTTCAGTGTCTGCTCATTCTCTTAATCTTCATACCAATCATCCCCTCAGTCTTGTTTTGTTGTTTTTGTTTGTCTTCACCATTGACAGTTTTAAGATAGACAACATGACAGCTCCGCAAAAGTGAAGCCGAAACATCTCAATCACCCCCTACTGTCTGACTTCAGTACCCCCCCCCCCCCCCCATGTTAGCAGACGGGAGGTGGAGGTGGTCAGACTAACAGAGTACACGTCAACTAGTCAAATAAAAATTCAATGGGTTCTGTCAAGTTGTTATCATGCAGTGTATGCCCAAGAGTTTGTCTGATAAGTTTGGTATTCTAGATGCTTTGTGTAAAGTTTAGTATCAGTTACAGTACAAATCATATTTAGTGGGTAGTTATTTGTACTGTATGTACAGGGTTGATGTATAGACTGAGCTGTGCTGAGGAAGTGAAAAAGTGTACAGCAGCTGATGAAAAAGTGTACAGCAGTGTAATTTATGTTGACTTCAGCACATAAAACTGTTCCTATACTGCTAATAGAACTCAGGCCCCCCGGGGGAAAAGGCATCCTAATTGCTAAGCCTTCTGTACACTGAAAACACATTATATTGTGACCCACCAAGTAAGAATGAGTCAAACGATTCGAAGCAGATTTTAAAACATCTTTTTATCGACAACTGTCATGAGTAATGAGAAAAAAAAGTACTGTGATTGGTGCCAACATGGTACATATTGTAGCTTTAATTAGCTATTTGATGCTAAAAAAGAGGCAAACCCTAACCCATGATTGAGTCAGGAGGCTGCCTCAGCTCAACATAACAATGCCTGTATCAGGGATATTTTGGTTTCATATTTACACAGGAAGGGGGGAAGTGGAGATATGCCATCTATGTTTTTACAGTTAATGGTCTGCACTCAGGGTCACAAAGAAAAATGCTTCATAAAGAAACTAATGCAGTTCACATACAGCCTCCCCTCTATAGAGGAAAACATAATACTGTCATGTTGTACCATGATGTATCTAATAACCTTGTTTATACGACCTCTCCTGAAAACATTGTTGAGCTGCTTGCCATGACTTTGTCTGTGTGCTCTGTCAGAAACAGAGAGTGAGCACTTACAAGAGTGAGAATGGTTTTCCTTAAAGCCTCCATGAGAACACAGAGAATGCAATCGATCCTTAAGTCATGCGAGAATTACAAAAAACATTCTTCCAGCACAAACTTCTATATATCTTTTATTGTTTTACAGTGTATTACTGTTGGAAGTACAGGCTTTGCTCCATAATTGCAGATTCATTTCAGGCAAGACCTCGGGGAGGGTATTTATCAGCACAAAGCTGGCCTTTATTTTTTAAACACTGAGCTTGACTTATGTTTTTCAGGTTTGTGAGCAGAGTTTAATGCACAAACTGCATCCAGTGTGGATCACTGATTCACACATAACTACATACCAGCAGCTCTGGGAGTGTCATCCTCTGATGCCAGAATGATGCTTTCCATCAACTACATTGATCACACATTATTCCTCTGGGGGCATCTTTGACACCACAAAGGGGATTTTTTTTTTCTTGGTCACATTTTGCCTGTAAGCTTTTTATGGTACGATAAAGAGGTTTATGTTGTGTCTTTAATGCAAAGGATAAAGGAAGTAACTGTCTTGCACATTATGCAAATTAGCTTTCTTGAGTTTCCCACCATTATGTTGTTTTAACATCAACTTGCGCCTGAGAAACCGATTCAACAAAATTTTCTTTTATCAATCATTGTCCTTTTACTTAGTTATTGATTGTGTCGATTAATTCATTTTAAAGTACCATAATTAGCTTTTACAACTGTGAAATTTATGTTTCACTAATGTCCTCTTGGAATAGGTGTTATTTTTCATGTGAGTGTTAGTGCAAGTACGTCTGTCATGTTGTCTGCGGGGAACAGTTTGATGTTAGTGACTGTGCGCGCACGACCAATCTAGTTTCACCTCTGAGGAGCAATTAAGTTATCTAATCTAATCAAATGGATGCATACAAACAGGGGAGGAGAATGAAGTTAAGTCATAAAGGAAAGAAGAAAAGCAAGGGAGGATATTAGAGGTTAAAAGTTTGCAAAGTACATCAGAGCCGTGTTGTTCTCCTGAGTGCCAAAAAAACATCTCAGTGCCACAATCTACGTTTTAAGGGGGCTTTACATGACACTCTCGGGTGATTAACCTTTATGAGCTGGAACAGCACCTGCATTCAAGATGCAAAGTGCTGCAAAGATAGCTGACTAAAGAACTCCTCGCTCCTTTAGTGCAGACAAAAGATGGCAGGATTTAATGGAAGAGAAACTATTTCCAAATCAATGACAAAGCAATAAAGAAAAACAACAAACAGACCAAGTGTGTCACAAAAGGGAGAGCGGAGCAGGTGGACCAAATTACAGATTGTAGGCAGGATAAAAAAAACAAAACTCTTTATTACATATAATAGAAGCTGAGCACAAAGAAGGCAGATGACAAAGGCAGAACTGAAACCTGCACTTAAATACAAACTAAACTGATGAGGGGGTGACATGATGAAACAGGAAAGGAGCTGATTGGTTTGGCAAAATACTGGCAACAAGGCAGGGCTAACGAGTGACAAGGTGTTTAAGGAAACAAGGTGAAAACCTAGTATATGGCTGGACCATAAAAGCCTGTGCTCGAATACTGTGCAGACAGACACTCTAAGTTTCAGTTTCATTTTTCTTCTCTGCATGTCTCCTACTCATTAAACATTATCTGATTTTCTACGTTAAGGGGTGGATGCATTGCTGAGGAGCCAGCTTCAGGCCTCCGTTGAGTCAAGCAGGCTAATTGTCTCTTACCACGATGCAGAGTGGGTCAGAATTTCAATCACAAAACAATATAACAACATCTCTGAGATTATTTAGCAGCTTGTTGAGACGTTTTTGGCTTTTGGACATCTTGCTTAGCAAGACTGCTCCACAGTCACTCTACAGCAAGCAAAATGTCCTCTGGTGACATAGTGATCGTTCAAGTCGATTAAATGCTTTTACACACCAGATGTGTTTTTAACGTGCGAATAATTTTCACGAGAAAACCTTTTTCAAACTGCTGACTGGGCATGAGTATTTTCACCCAGACTGCGAATATCATGCTGCAAAAAAGGGACCTTTTTATTTTTCAGACCGAGGGCCGTTTTTCCAAACATTCACAGTACAAACAAACACATCAACCAATCACGATGGTTGTGTGGAGTGGACGTCATGTCCGTATTCCACAACAATATAAACAACAACAGCTGACAAGCTCATTATCTGTGTCTTTCAGCACAAAGCATTGTTTGACAAACAACTCAGCATTTTGTGTTTGATGGCTGATATGTTGTGCAATGTTTCAGTATTGTATTTGTAACGCATGGGTCCATTTTTCCCTCTTTGGAATTCTGTTGCAAATTCCTGTCGCTGCCGGTTTGAAGAGCTTTGATCCGAACATGTCGCATGTGAACGATTTGCATTTTCATGTTGTTTATTCAGCACACACCTGGTGTGTAACAGCTTTAATTTTGAAAGGGCAACTACCAATAAGGACAGAGTAAAGGTTGTCTGACCAGTCCTGAAATTTGGTTGTCTCACTCACTCACCCACTCACTCGGTGACAGATGTATTTGTCCGGCTCGCCTGCTTACATGGCCCAGCCAAAAGCACGCTGGGGAGGAGCACAGGAGGGCAACATAGAGCAAGCATGTAAAAAACAAAAAAAAATTGGAACAAAATAAAACATGACAGGAGCATGACAAAATGGTTAAATAAACATCAGCATTTTACTGGCTGTAATAATGTCTCTCTTTCAAAAGGAAAACAAATTAAACCAGATTTAGTGACTAATAAAACAGTGTTTATGGCTCACAGTCAGACAACATGATGGTTGTGTGGCAGAAGGATGTTCAGTATTCAGCAGTGGTGCTTTTCTAGTATCTTTTCCAAAATCACTGAGAGAAGTGCCTATGCAGAAAAGTCTTGACTAGAAAAAATGTTGCAGCAAAACAAAGGCCTGAACAAGCATTGGAGCGCTGAGCTGGACCGATTTAAACTCAAAAGAGCAGCAATAAATGTTCACACGCTCTCCATCAGCAGTCACAAGACCTCAAGCCCAATGAAAGTCTTTGGCAACGTTGGAGAAGAAAAATATTTAAACATCACAAGACAGTCTTTGGGATGCTCTAAAAGAGAGAAGGAATGTGGGCTGTTTTGAAAAAGAAAAAAGAAAAAAATGTGTGAGTGTGATCTCTGATCGTGATGCAGATTTAAAAGCCTCTTTGTGATACCGGGCAGATAAATAAATTTCTAAAGGTCTTATGTAATTTGGGGTTTTAGGCCATGTGCACTCTGAAAACATCTTTTTCTCCTTTTCCAGGTCTGGCTATCCACACCATACAGCTGATTCACTTGAAAACAGAGGTTTTCAGAGACAGTCATGGCAATGAATCAATTTGACAACACACAGTCTCTCATAGTATAGAGGAGAAAAACAGAAATACAGATGTATGACTGTATGTTTCCAGCTCTTTTGTGGTCACTCATTTTTTATTTATCTTAGCCCAGCCAATGGCGCAGTAGAAGTATTGACATACTGTGTCTTTATGTTAGCAACACTGAATGAGTCTAAAGCAGTGATTTGACCGCAGTTCTCAATTCAGTGGCTCAGGTAGAAGGCTGGCCTTTGTAACGTACCATTACAGCCCTGACAAGTTCACTGTTTTTCAGTTCTGCAATCGTCTAACAACAAATCCATAAAGATGCGTCAAAGGGAAATAGCTGCATCGTGTGTTTGGCTCTACTGAACACAAAAAATAGGTGGTCACAGAGAACTGGAGCTGACAGAGCACACATTTAACCTGCTGAGTTCAGCCAGGGAGTGTCTAGACTTGTTTGTTAAAATTGTCTATTGATTTGCCTCCCACTCCTTACCGGCTGATAGCTGCAATTTAAAATTGTGTTGTCTGCTGACTGAAGAGGAGGAGGAAGAAGAAATCTGATCATTTTGTGTGTGATTTTTTTAATAAATATGCAAAGTCAACCCAGTCCCCACGAATTAATGTTGGCATTGCATGCTTCTGCAAGCTGATATGTTGAAACTTTACATTTGTTTATGTTTTTTCACATTAAAACTTTACATTTCTGTTCAAGTTCTGGTTAGGTCAAGACATCGAACCACTTGGTGAGAGTGAGGAGGATGAAGGATGAAAACTCTCACATTATCTCCTCAAACACAAAACAGCTGTAAAATGTCGCTAAAATTTCCAGGTTAAAATTGTTGACCTTGATGTGTACTTGAACACCAGTTTAACACTTGGCAGCCATTTTGCCACAGTTTTCAGAACACCTCCATCCACTCCAACCTCCTGTTCGGGAAATTCAGATCATATAGACATACATTTAATCAGAACAATATCTTGTTAATATGAACTTTTGTAAACTCTAAAATATAAAAGTAAATGTAATCAGACTGTTGGGGTGCCATGTAAACACTCATCCAAGTTTTTAAGCCTAATTACAGTCAATAATTTATTTATTTTTTGTGCTTATGTAAATACAGCCAGTTGCCAAATATAGTCTTGACAACAGCAGCAATGCTTTTTTCAGTGGTTTATCCTCAGAAGCACCTCAGTTACAGCTTGCATTGGTCTCTTGTTTCATTATATATTCCAGTGTGTGGTGCTTCCGGGTAATTAGTTCATGTTCTTCGGACCTCAGAGTGCCCTTACGTTTAATTTGTATTGGAGTGGAAACAGTTGTTGAAGATCCCCATCGAGTAACACTTTGCACCTCTAGAAAAGTTTTACTTTGCATCTGCAGCACAGCAGACCTTTTGCTACCATGACTGTTGCCGCACCGCTGGCCATTTCTCTTCATAAAATATTTAATAAACCTTACTTTCACCTCATCATCCACCTGCATGCTCTGAGTCTCCGTGCCCAACGGCGAGGGAAGTTAATATTATCGCTGTAACCTGGGGAGCGTTGTGGTCACAGCCAGCAGGGAAGAACGCACAACCAAGGTAGATGTCAGCTGATCACATGAACACTGTGGAGTTTGCTGAAATGATAAGTCGGATGTCTCTGCATATTTTTCTGATTGAAAAGTCCTGATCCAACTTTATTTCGTCTGGTTCTCAGTACTCTCTGATTTCTCTTTCCTGTCTGCGGTAGTCATCTCTCATTGATTTCCATGAAGGTCCTAAATCTTTAAAAATGGGTCACAAATATAAAGCTTCACTTTCCAAAGGAGTTCAGGTATTTTTTGGCAGCTGGGTACTGCAGGGTTTAGAAAATGTTACTCAAACAGGAGTGAATTGCACATTACTGAGGGACCCATTTTGGCTGTGGATGAACACACATTTGGTGCTGTAGTGAGTATTTCCACTGAAAATAAACGACTTTGCCTATTTTCAGATTTGTTTGGCTCATTGATGTGCTTATTTTTGCTTTTGGAAAGAGGAACAGAGAGGACACAAGCTTAATCAGGCAGTAGCTGCACAGGCAACGCTTGTAAGGACTATCAGCTCATTATTAGTTTTGGTCTTTTTATTATTTACAACCAGAAAAATGTAGCATAGAACATCATCTTTTAATTAAAGTAAAAACTCAGTGGTTATTATGGCCAGTGAGTAAAGTATGTGTTTGGGTGAAGTTGACTGGGGATGGTGGATGAACAGATCTCTCAAGATTTAATACAGACAACCTTTCTTCTTCCACAGAGCAATATTTTCAACCATAATATCAATGTCATTGTGACAGGCCTGTGCCAATGCAGCATTTTAGTGATAACATGAAGTTTTTACAGTCAGTGTTACTTCTATAAATCTGAGTTTATGGCTTCAGCCTCTTT
>JAQLOL010000026.1:8674711-8685619 GCA_029783665.1 Naso thynnoides | reverse complement strand
AAAATAGCCGACCATAACAAAGTAAAACAGCTGAGCTTTTGCGGCGCATATCTGTGACGTCATCAAAAGTTACAAATGGTGTCAAAAAACGGGAATTTAAATGGCGACTTTCAGAAACCCATGGGCGCGAGTAGTTGTTTGTCTTTATATGCCAGACCTGTAAGGACTTGCAACTTGTCCAGGATTAACTCCAAGCAACCATTTGTGCACTTCCAATGAAAGAAACTTAGCACCACTAACATCAAGAAATCTGTTTTCAATGTGCTGAAAAGGGCGTAAAGCTCATGTTTTAAAATTTTGACCTGAACACATCTGTTTGTAATGTAACTGATGAACAAAAAACTTATGTGTCATTAACTACTACATGAACTAATGATGCTCAAGCACTGTCGACAGCACACTGAACAAACACTGACAAAAATCAGTTAAAAAGTTTTTATCGAATGGTTGCATCCACCTTACACCGATTCAGGTTCCCTCCCCCACAAGCATGCTAAACATACCCAAATAGTTCCTAACCAACAGGTGCTGGCCTTACAAAATGCTAAATGCTGAACTGGACTTTTTTCTTCAGTGAGGTGTGTGGGGATTTACTGCTGTTTCTGACAATTGTAGTGTAACAGTCGGAATTTTCAGCTCAAAATTTTCTTGGATTTCAATGTTTTGCATGGATATGATGGCTGAGTGGCTAGAAATAGACGGTAGACTACACATTCATGTGTGCACTTGTCTGCTCAATTATTTGAAAAAACAAAAGTATGTATGAGATATGTATCAGCAGGAGAAAGGGGTCACACAGAGCTTCTGTATAATGCGCAGACTTTTTAAACTACGGCCCTGCTTGTCTGCTACGCTTTGTAGTGGTTTGAGGGAATAGCACAGTTTGCATATAAGATCGCTGCGAGGACAGTGCACAGGCGTGTGGTGTTCAACTATGGTTTTGCCCGGACCAATTTTATTGTCCTAGTCGGGCCCTCAAGTGTTGTACCTGACAGTCATGTTGAGTTGGAACCTTGTTTCATCCAGTGTCTGAGGAGCTGCGATACACAGCGTGTAGTAGCTCAGAGAGGACCGCTGCTCCTTTGCGCCAGTTGAGATATGATTAGGATGCCTCCTCGATGCCCGTCTGTAGGTAAATATATTTTGGACTAACTACAGGAAGACCCTGTGGCAGTCTTTGAACACGCTGGAGGGATTATGAATCAGGAGCACTGTGAGAAGGCTCAAGAAGAGCTGAAGGACAGGAAAGAAACAACAGTCTATTTAAACCTTTCCACATTAGCATGGACTGACTCATCTCTGTTATGCTGTTTTTTATGATCCATAAAATGTCTTTTCTTCCGCTACCCACAGAATAAACTAGAAACCAGAAGGAATATTGAATCATAACTCAACAGTTTTATAAACACAAAATTTTGTGTGGTCTTGTGCTGTGTGCTCAAGATTTAGTTGAGGAGCTACAATGCTCTGGCTGTGTAAGCACATTCCCTCAATCTAGGGGAACTGAAATGCAAGGGTTGGCCTTCATGCTGTTATTGAGATGTACTGAATGAACAGACATTAATCCATATCCGTAATTCTCAGTATCTTTATCCTTACCCTTAAGTCCTTATATTTGTTGTGTATTTGGTATGCTTGGCCCTACAATTTACTGTTGTCTGTTTGATGTAAAATTCAATCAATCAAAATAAAAAATATACTGTATATAGTTATGTTACATTTTGCAGGAGATTTTTTAACAAAAAAAAAAAGGTAAGAATAGCATAAAAGTTGTACATATTGACATGGTGTCATAGGCAGATTAAATCTGGCATCCTATGGAAGAGACAGTCCTCTGAGAAGTAGGATTTCCAGTAAGTAGGATTTAATGGCATCCAGCAGGAAAGTTGCAGACTGCATATGATAAATATCCCCTCACTCATCCTCCCCTTTCTAGTGTGCAGAGGAACCTATGATGGCCTCTAAACTTGTGCAGCCTGCTACAGAGCCAGTGTTTGGTTTGTCCATTCTGGGCTACTGTAGAAACATGGTGGACTCTGTAAAGGAGGACACCCCCCTTTTTTTAGACATAAAAGTCTCATTTTAAGATCATTAACACACAGCAATTCTTATTTTTCTGTGATTGTACATTGATGAAAACATACTTATTTATTTTATATTCCATTTCTGACATATTCTACAAATAATTCCCCCTAAATGTTACACACTGGACCTTTAAAGGAACATGCAAAGCAAAAAACTCAAGACTGTAATACTGTGACTAAATAACTGTAATAAATAGGGAATGTTCAAAGGGAATGAAGACAGTAAAGAACTAAAAACTTGGTCCAACAGAGGATTCATTATGTGCTAATTTTATTTCCATGGTTGGTTGATAGATTTGAATCAAGTGGAAGTCATTAAGCTTGCCACAAAAAGGAAAGCCTTGTGTTAAAGAAAACCAAGGGTTCCAGACAAATAAACTTTATCGCATTTTTTAAAATCTCTTTCTTTTTTCTGTTGTTTTTCTTATTGTCCTGTGTTTTTTTCCCCTGCAGTTGTGTGTTTTGTTTTGTGGTTTTGTGGGTTGGAGGGCTCGCTACACTGCTTCAGAGTCTGTTGCTGCAAATCTTCTCACGGAACTGTGTGAAAATGGTAAACAACAAGCTTGTTGGAGCTGTTAGCACATTAGTCAAATATATTTTGGAAACTTCAACTTCACTGATCATCATAGTTACTAAATTCAGGATCAGCAATGTGGATTCACCACATGAGGAAAGGTTACACATCAGAAACACCAAAGTAAATTTGTCTGTGCTTTTAATAATTGTTAAAAACCACTGTTGAAAAAACTGAGCATAGCAGTAGTTCAGGCAGGCCATGGAGTCAAGCTGTGCTGTCATCAGCAGCAACCAGCTGATCAGTCACTTGATCACCTGCTACCCATACAATTGGCTAAACTAGTCATAGGCGACTTATTTAAACTGCTGTAGCCTTGTCTGTACCTCAGCCCCAACTACTCCTTTTATGCTGGGTCTGACTTAATCAGAATCATTGTGTTGTCACTGATGCCTGCTCTGTTCTGTGCCCATGTGGGTTTTCTGCTGCTCTCCCCACCTTAAGCTTTACATGAATGTTCATGGAAGAGCCATACCGCCAAATTTAGGTTGCTGCAAATATATATATATCCTTTTGATTTAGTGGTCCTGACTGAACTGGTTAAAAGTGCTGCTTCTGTATTGGTGCTTTATTTTGGTATTGTCACCATTTGATTATGTCACCCACACAAACTTGAGCAAACAGAGTTTAAAATATAGGCTCATAAAATCTCTATACACATTAGCAAGCTACTATGCTACAGTTGACATGTTGTTCACTGTACCATAAAATGTGATAAATCTTGTGATAAATCAGAATTGCAAGATGCCACTGGACTGCAAAGCTGCCCTGCTCTTCCCACTTCAGCTCATTGGATAACAAAACACCACTGAAGAAAATGAAAAAAATTACAATGACTTAAGCATTTTGCTACATGCGTGAACACGGGTTATTTATCTTACTGAGCACATGATGACATTTTGTCAGGGACAGAGTTTTACTTCCTGTTTTCTTCCTGCTGTTCCCCCTTCCTCTGGTGTCATGTCTGTCTTGTGTCTCTATCAATGTTCAAAATCATTCACTCATTTACTCACTCATGGTGAACTATATAGGGAATGACTGAACAGGATTTTCAACACTACACTGCAATTTTCTAAACACCAGTGTATCATCAGATGTGCCAGATATTCGTGCGATGCAAGTAGGCGCGCCCAGGATCACGTAAAAAAAAAACTGAGCACTCGGGACAACATTAAAATGTATGGAGGTCATGCTGATGTTGTATAGTAATTTTTTGAAATCCTCCCCACCCTACCCACCACCCCAAAGCTAAAATTACTTTGATGAGGAGGTTTGGTTTTGTCAACTATGGTCCTGTGTCCTGACTGCAACCTGTAATAGCTGACATCCTAGCAGACATACATAAACCCTAATGGCTTTGTGGCAACTTTCCTTTGGAAATACATGACTGCATTGCATTGTCGGGTGTGTAGTATATACACTCAAATTTGCTGTGCATTGTGGGTATTTTATAGTGCACTATATATGAATGAAATTAACTGCTGAGAAACTGAACACTACTGCAAAATGGCGAACACACTATATAGTGCACAGGGAGCAGTTTCACACACAGCCTCTGTGTGTGGAGCTGGGCTGAGTCAACTGCTGCTTATTATACTCACCTGCAAATCGTGAAATAGTCAAGCCACACCTACTGGCTGCTCAGTCTTCCACTCTCCACCCATTACCCACTGTGGTATAGTGGGCTGGCTCCTTGTATCTTTTTGATCAAGTAAATTATTCAGTTGTTGCTCTACGCTCTGATTCAGTGTTTCATCCACCAGAACTCTAGTCTTCAACACTCACCTGAACATTATGTGGATCCACACCCTTCTTGTTGAAGCTTCAGCAGCTCCAGTTCTCATCTCCAGCATTCCTGTAATCTACAGTTTCCTGAACCTACCTCTGGACTCACTCAGCCACATCGCTCTGGATCCCCTGGCTCAGATCATAGACTTGAACTCAGATAAGAACCAGAACTCACTCTCTTGCAATAAATACTCATCATCTTGTATTACACCTCAAGCTGACTCTGTTTTTGTCTGAAGCCCTGGTCCTTCATAACATTATTTATGACTCATCACAGGACAGTAAAGGCTGCATTAAATGCTGTTATCCATAATTAGATTTAAACAAGCATATCTATTTATACACAGATTCACCGGTAAGTGGTATGTGTGGAATGACAGTATGAAGATACAAGATTTATTATCATTTTGCAACTCAAGGTTGTACACTAAAATGTAGTTTGTAGTCCTTTCATGTCACTATTCAATCAGAAAAGAAGTGGGTGTTGCCTCAATCCTTGGGGCTCTGTGCCTCCTCTCACAGATGTCACTGATGCTCTGTAAATGGTTACCGGTGATGTTCTGGGCCATTTTAATCACCTGCTGCAGAGCCTTCCTCTGTGCACATCCCATGTCCTTGTGATGTTTTCTTTCAAAATGTTTTCTATTGCTCCTCTGCAAAAGCTCTCAAGAGCTTCGCACAGAAATTTCGCTTTTTTTAAAATTCTGCAAAACAATCCCTTTTCTTGCCTTTTTTTGCATGTATTTTAGGATGACATATTTCAGTGTGTCAGTGTGCCATATCTGCCTCTATGGGTGGAGAGAAGAGCATAATTAAGTGAAGTTATTGAGACAGTAATAATCAGCCAAACACAATAAAGGAACATCGGTCTCTCCTTTTTTGACAATAATTTGTAGTTTGTTTCAATAATCCCACTGATGGAGACATTTGATCTCTTGTTGTTTAATCACAGCTTCTGAACAAAGACACTCTCATCTCTTTATTGTTGTCCTGGCTCCTGAGGAGCCACTGATGCACCAGGCAGAGATCCACAGCCTTTTTTTCAAAAACTATTTCTGTTAATGTGATTGCCAAAATTACTTTTTGTGGAAAATCTATCAGCGATACTGCAGACCAGTGCACACAACATTTGGTTACAGATTTTGTAAAGAGATTTTCTTGCAATTACAATCAAAGCACAAAATGACAATTTTCCTTCCTGCCATGCCCGTAGCTGTTCCACTGAGCTGAGTGCCAAACACAGCATTGTTGAACTGACAGATTTCTAGCGATTTCTTTCTATGTCATTTTAGGTTTTTAATGGCATAATTATTCTATTTCTCAGGCCTTGGGGCGGGCACAAATGTTTTTTTTCCTGACAGTCATCAAAGTGTGTTTATTCTAAAGCATAAAATGCCTATATGCAGTTTATCCTCAGCTGGTCCTTTGATGGTTGTGCAAAGAATATGAGTGCACATCAGTCAGATTTCTAGAAATAAACAAACAGCTTATTTTCACCTTGAAGATGTAAAAAGAATTTGTATGCTGTATTGATCCTGCTGGGCCAGTGGGCTTTATGAATTAGTGCTCACCATCTCCACAGCAAGAGCTCTCACCTCTCTGTAGCATCTGAGGATTCACACGGTGTCTGTGGGGTTTCTGTATTATCAGTATGCAGCATGCATGCCTGCAGGTCTGCAAATAATTCTGTGGCATGCCTCCCACCCACCCCGCCCATTTGTTGATCCATACTTTATTGCTATATTTATGAGTAATACACAGGCTCCAACACAATCGTTTCATCAACCAGAGGTTGTGCAAATTCTTTCCCCACCAGCCATAAAATTTAATGAATAATTTGAATATGTGCTGATGCAGATGGTGGTCAAGCAGGTTCCCTGATTAAATCTTAAATACACATGCAACAGACACACTCGAATCTTGCGAGCAAAGGATAACATGTTGTTCATCCGGAAGCACAACTGGCCTGTCAGCACTTAAGCTCCAAAATGAGCATGTCAAACAAAATGTGACGCGAGATAACATCTGTGCCACCTTTCTTCACAGAGGAAGATACTGCGTCAGTTCAAATGGTCACCAGCAAAACAACCTGCAGCCCATCTTAGACATAATCCTCTGTGGTCTTCAGTGATTTCACCACAGAGATACGGTCAGGCACTAAGCTTTGGAGCAGTGGGAATCAATAATAGATTTTGTGCACCACAGCTGAATGATTTATACCTGACACAATGACAATATTTGTTCTATTAGAAATTTGACCACCTCAAAGTGTGACTCAGGTCAAATGTTAGTAATTTGAGGCACATCATAGACATATGTATAGAAATTGAGAGAGAGAGGAAGAGAGAGAGATTTACGATATAGGCAAGAGCAACACAATTTAATTAACAGTGCAAAATTTTACAGTCAAATGTTTAAGTGAGCAGGTCTTGATTTAAGATTCCTTTACCTATTGTTAAACATTATTTATTTATTTACCTTAAACTTGCATCAAAATCCCTGAGTCATGATTAACAGAACCGCTGTATGTTTCAGAGGCATAGCACATATATATTGTGTATCGATCAAACTTAAAACGTGATTTCCTTCATTCAAAAAGTAATTATCTGTTTCCCTTAAAGCTTGAAAGGTTCTTCTTCCTGCTGCTGGCACTGCAGCAAAAGCTCTTTGGCACTGACTCAGCCACTTAATATGCATGTATTTCCACCTACTGGTCAATTGGTACCACTGCACATCACTCTTGCCCCTTTTATTTCCCAGCTCATGATATAAATCTAAATTACATCTGCAAAACAGAGATTTGGGCAGATACATGTTAAATTTTAGCATATTTACATAATAGACTGCAGTCAGTGGAGCGTATCTCTGGCAGCCTCTGGGCTTTATAGCTGTTATCAAAACAGGCCGACTCAGGCTTGTGTTGATTTGTGTCTCTGCTCTCAGGTGTCCCTACATTTAATTTGTCCAGTGCATCCTTTTTTGATCCATGCTGCAAATTTTGCTCTCAAACAAAACGGCACAGCACGCCAACCATTCTTGTGGTGCGTTTTGCATCAAGCCTGTCATCCAAACCTGCTCTGATATACAGCTCCTGGAAATAAAACAGGTGGTGCCTCCCCCTCTTGTGGTTTGATACAATATTACATTGGTTTGCAGTTGTAGCTCTTATCTGTACCCAGTCGTTAGAGCTTTTGATATCCGTAGCGAAGCTTATACTTAGCTCGAGCTACGCTTCAGACTCTATAATTTATGAGAGAAAATATAAGTGCATGGATAGCACCACATGTCTCGTCGCACACTCGCTTCTGTGAGTGTAATGTGGAGTTATGTGACTGTCTGTGATCATGAACACAATGTTTGAGAGGGAAGAAAAAGAAATCAATGTCAGGATTGAAGTGGCTGCCTTATTTCCTTTGGAGTGCAGTATATTGCTGATTGAGCGTTCAGTCCCATTCAGAACTAAGATTGCCTCTCCTCTTTACAGGCAGCTCCAGCTTGGATTGACTCTCAGTCTCATGGTGATGGTAAAAATAGCTTTATCCTCAACAGGCCAGAATTAATTTAGCAGGCCTGTGTCTCCACTGTTACAGCTGATAGGAAGAGGTGTTTTTATAATGAAGGAGCAGATGGATCAGATCAGAGAAAATGGCAAGTTTTTATTTTAAAAATGGCAGATTGGAGTTCCCTCGTAGCCAAAGGTTTACTGTGCCTGCCACATAAATGTTGCTGGTTCAGTTCCGGCTGGAGATCTTTGTTGCACGTCACACTCATCTTTCTCCCCTACCGGCTGTCTCTTTGCTGTCAAACTGCTCAATAAAGAGGAAAAAATGCCCCAACACAATGATCTTCGATTTTTTTTTTTTGCATTTTCCAGTTCCTCTGGCATCACTAAAGCAGAAAACAACATTGTATATTTGTATTGTTTGTGTACACGTGAACAGTTTCCTTTACCCTTATTTTTTATCGAGCATGTATTTTCCTCTAACAGTGGAGACGAGTGTGCAGAGCAGTGAATGCTTCCTCATGCGTTCAGATTCGTCCTCTTTAATCTCCTCCGAGGAAGCTCCTGGGCTTGGCTGTAAAGCATGGGTGGCTGTGTGAGTTATGGCATAC
Source organism: Naso thynnoides (assembly GCA_029783665.1). NCBI lineage: Eukaryota > Metazoa > Chordata > Actinopteri > Acanthuriformes > Acanthuridae > Naso > Naso thynnoides. The sequence goes on along the minus strand of JAQLOL010000026.1, from coordinate 8,677,060 downwards.
GAGCTCTTCAGCAGAGTTTTGAAGAATGGGTGAAAGTGAGGATTTCATCTAAGAACATGCTAATAATAAAAAAACTTATCACATTACCCTGCATTCCTCCTGAATGCTTACCAACTATGAAAAAGCCATAGGACAGACAGTATCGTACTCAGGGGAGAATCGGTCCCAGGAAGCAGAGGTAAGAAAGTCACAGGAAAGTGTGTTTTTTTCTCCGACAGCAAAACATTCTGCTCTTTCCTTAAGGCACTTGATCCATGCCACTCTCTACTTTCTCCCTTTTCATGTATGTTTACGTGATTGTGCACGCTACAGCCCTGAATATATTTGTGTGTGTGCATAGGGTGAGTGTGGCGGGGCATTGCTGGGTTTAAGCTACGTGGAATGAAATTTATCAAAGTCACTGGAGCATTGTGATGAAAGCTTTGTGAGGGAATTTCAACCATGACTTCGCTGGGGCCCATGCAGAGTGGTTAGTTTCCTCCTGCTTTTTAATGAAAATTCTCAAACCGCTATTTTTGTTCACAGGGTCTCAGTATGGCTCTAACCTTTGCTGTTTATAGTGTCAGCTGAATCGGCTGGTGCCATCCATCCAAAAGAGAATTTGACCAGGCGTCTCTCTATCTGCTGTGTCCCTGAAGACAGATTCTCCATATTAAATTTGTATTTGTTCCATCTAGTTTCCATTTTGAAACTGATTGACTCAGTGCTTCCCCATCCATTATAATCACCAAATAATTTACCTTGTTTTTATCAAGAGGCAGATAATGGAAAAGAAAATAAATCCCAATCTCGACTTTGTTAGGCCAGAACATTACAATCAAATGCTCCAGTTGTTTGTTAGGAATCAGAAATGGAAATATGAAGAAAATACTCTCTATGGAATACTTGTTCGTGTGAGTTCGATTATGGTTTCTTCTCTCTGTTCTGTGTCTTTGCCTCCAAATGGCTTCACACACCTCAGGCCAGTCATTTATTTACAATAACCCAGCACATTACTGTAAATAGCATGTCTGAGACCAGCTATGATGTCTTCTGCCACTCGCAGAATGAACCGAGTCCATCTCGATGTATTTACAACCTCCAGGTAGAGCAGATGATATACAATTGACATTAACTCACCACCACTGTAAATTGACCACAGTAAACACCTTCATGATTGCAGCACAATAGCCTCGCGTCAGAGCATGATGGATGATTCGCCATCGAAGTTCTTTCTGAAGACAGATTTGCTCCAATAGTTTTAATGCTGCAGGTTTGACAGTGTTGGAAGGCAGAAAACCAGTAAAATAAAAAAGGAATGTCTTAGTGCGGCACTATGAGCCATTCTGTCATTTAATTTAGATTCATGTTTTTTATACGCCATTCAATCAGCCACATACTGCTCGAGGGCAGTGTCTTGTACGTATGCTGATAATGAATATTATTTTCAACTGTGAAAAGTTTCAACAGTAGATAATTATTTTAAAACTTAGTTTACACCACCATTGCAGATACAATTTGGCATAAAATAACTGCAGTTTCTCCAGGTGTGCATGTGAACATGCGAAGACAGAAATACAGCTTTAAGTTAGTCCAGAGATGCTCCTTTTTTCAACACACAAACTCCACACACACACACACACACACACAAACACACACACTCACAAACAAAATCAGAATAGCAGCATTTTCTTGCCACACTCTCAGGTTTAATATAGCACATTCATACCCGGCTCCAGACAGATTTCACAACACATCTTTGTTGACTGTTGACTGAAAACCCAGTGATTTATTTTCACATTTATATAAGACTTGCATAACATGTCGGATTACTAAAAAATGAAATATTTGCCAATCACTTACTAATTACCTCATACATATTCATTGATGTTCCTCGCCACAGTTGAAACTAACAGATTATTTCGATGCATTAGCAGAAATACTTGTTCTAACACCATCACCAGCAACTTACAGGCACTGACATTAGAATTGCTTCTCCCACTCATACCTCTGGCCATTGTATCTGTATTTGAACTCTGGTCCGCTGCTACTCAACATTCCTGACCACTCTGCCATTAACAACTTTGCATTTTAGTGCAGTGTGGAGAGGAAGGTCAGAGGAGGATCATACTGTAAGCCCACAATGAACAAACCAATGTCAACAGAATTTTCTACAGCTCCTCATGCTCATGTGTCCTATAGCTATGGTGTATTTTGCCCAATTTTTTTTAAAAAAAAGTGTAAAATTCAAAGTGTAAAATGTGAAACTCACTCTCATTTAAATTGCTAATATATAGGTTTAGATTGCAATGCTTAGAATAAGTATAGAGCTCACGGCTCCAAATAGCAATCCTATCATTTTACACTGTT
>JAQLOL010000026.1:8659277-8669555 GCA_029783665.1 Naso thynnoides | reverse complement strand
TTTTGATTTTTTATTTCTTTTTTTTTTTTTTTTTTTTTCTGCACCAAAAACAACGTCATGAGAGTGGCAAAAGTTAAGCGATACAGCCAAGTTGTGGTCCAACAGCTGAAGCTGGTTATAAAGCTCTGAGGGGAGCCACAGATTCAGGACTAATACAAAAAACGACCACTATTTCACAATCACATTGTCATTTGAAACGTTATTAGAACAAAGTTTATAGCCACTCTAAAGTGTCTTAGTAAATTACTGAACCTAGTGTAACCCATAACACCACAGCTGTTCACTAGGCGCAGCATGAAGTGGAGCTGAACCAATTAGTCGATCAATAAAAAAAAATCTATCTGCACCTTTGATCATCAGTTAATTATTTCAGTAAATTTGTACCCTGCTTACACAAGACGTTTGTCATTTGCATTTTTCTTTTCTTTTTGCTGCATGTTTCGTAAGTTTTATCAAGAAAATAAGAGGATAAATGAATAACGGATAATTGTCAGCCTAGTTGCAACACTTGCAATGTGTGTAATATAAGTAAAAGAAAATAACAGAAGAATAAATTAAACTCTTATGTGGTTGAAAAGATAAGGAAATCTGCTGTTTAATATCAGTCAATTTAAAATGCACATTCTGAGAAATATGTACATTGATTTCATGCTTCAACAGATTTATCTCATCTTATGAAATATCACGAAATTGTGATAATAGACACTTGGGATTGCCTGTTATTGGCAACATTGATGTGTCAAAACAGAAATCCATAAACCTCTCTTGACAGCGCATTAAAGTGGACACATTCCCATGATTGATTAGACATCTAGCTGACAGATACCCAGCGATTGTTTACTGTGGGGGATCCTGGCAACAACTGGGCGTTTATTGCTGTCCGGTCCAGCAGTATTTCAGCATAGTATCTCACTTCTTGTAGCAATCATCCAGCAGGTTCACAGCAACCACACTCCCATGGAAGCATTGCCGGTTTCCTTGCTAAACTGCAGCACAGCGCTGCTTTTCAAACTGATGTTTGCACTTGCAGGTATAGTGCATTCACAGACAGTGTAACGAATGTCACTCTGGATAAATTATGGGTAATTATCCATCGCAATAAACATTTCTCTGAATTCCCTTCAGATTTGTAAGTACTCTTAGAGGAATAAAAATGCTGTTTACCCTGTTAGTATTGGGAAATGGATAATCACTTCAGTAGCTTTGTAGTTAGTGTATTTTTTATTTCTTACAAGATTTTTGCATATCAGTGGATCAGCTTTTCTTCAATATCGTATTCATTATTCAAAACACAGCTATTTTTGCAAGAAATGCCTCTTGAATTTTTAAGCCCTGAAGGAGGAAGATGTCTTTTGCTGCTTTCAGGTGCTGCTAAAGACTTTTCACTCAGTTCTGCTCCTCATTATCCATTCGAATCACAGCAGCACACCAGGTGAAAATGACTGACAACAGCTCAAGATGGAAGCCACAAATAAATGATGATACTGGTGACATCCTTTCCACCAGGAGTCCTTACATCGGAAAGAATCAATGTCAGACTGAGGAACCGTCACTTCCCATTGCTGTGTTTTCCGTGACGTGTGAGAATTTAATCCTTTCGTTGACCCATGCTTTGCACTGTATCAAAAACAAGCATGGCTGAGTACACAAAAAGAACAACATTACTACGCCTCTTTTTCAGCTCTTTCATTTCCCGATGAAGATTCGTGTAGTTGTCTGAAGGAAATTGCATTTGTCCTATTTGGAGAAAAGTAGATTTCACAATACATTGTGTGAGATACTTTCATAGCAGTGAACAAACAAATGTTTGGGGGGTATCAGTTCTGCTTGAGAAAGACAAAAGGGAAAGAAAAAAACCCTGCATTTCAACAAGACATCATCAGCTGGGTCGAGAGGGGGAGGATGTCCTCATTGAATTACTACACTAGCTGCTGCTGCATTCAATAAAGTGTGACTCAAGCTTGGAGCGTGGTAGTTGGTTTGATAAATTTTTATTAAAGCAAAGATGGCCAAAAAGAGGCTGTGGGTGAACGAGCTGGTGTTCTTGTACCGTCACATCTATTCATATGGATCACATGGTCCCAAACAGCTCCTGATGATGTCATGCCTCTCTGCATCATTAATACTGAAAGGTCATTTCCCTGACGCGGGAGTCATGTCTATCACATGCTGGTTCACTTTCCAATTTGCCACAAGACTGCCTGGGTCATTCTTACTATTTATCTGGTAAAGACGACTTAACAGTGTTATAAAAATCCTCCTGAAATTAGCTGATGACTTCTTTTATGGTTTCCAATGGCGCCCTTGACTCAGGCAGACGGCATATTGTACTATCTATACCTAATGTTTGCCTGCTATCGTCAGAATCTCAAGATTTTCAGTGGATAGAATATTTTTAAAAGCTGACCAAAAGAGATTTTACTGACAGTGTCAAACATGTTGTAGAAGAAGTAGAAGAAGCAAAAATGTACTTTTACACCTCCTGCATGACTAATTTAAACAGTGTTTTGATTTAGTGTGTATTAGTATATTTGCAAATAAGAAAAAAGAAAAAGAAACACCATATATAATTTTGGTATGTCATGTCAAAGTTTCAGGCACTAACAATACCTGAGTCATCAACACAGTTTGCTGCCCTTAAAATCAATTTTCTATTACTTTTAAATTGTTACTTCTTATAAAGATGACTATAGCTTGCTTCAGCTTTTATGCTGTATGGAGTCAGAAGCAACACCATATTCTGAAAACTTTTCAAAAATCTAGAACTAACTACAAAATTACACTGTAGTTTTTTCTTTAGGCTGCTTTGTAATGCTCTAATTAGGAACCTTAGGCTACAGTGGTACTTTTATGGGCATAATTAGTTTGAAACTTCAAAGAAGTCTTATTTTCTATCAGCCCAAATCCCTCAATGCATTCTATTTTATTCTATTTCCAAAGCAATTTTGCTTTAAAAGGTGCCCTGATTGTTAATGCTTCACAAAGGTCTGAGGACATACGATGATATTGTGCTGTTTTTCAATTTAATTCACAAATAAAGGCTCCACAAATACATCAGCACATGTTCACTTTAAAAAATACATTTAGCTATTAAAATTTAAAGCTTAAAAAAACATGTGGAACACAGATGTAAAAATTTAATCAAAACAGTAATGTACAGTCGGATGTTATATAAGCTGTCTTCAGCTCTTGTGCTAGTGTTATTGTGACCTTGTGCATGTTTTGTGCTTGAGTATACACAGTAGCGATATCTCTAAAGCATACAGGCATCTTTTTAAACATTTGATCAAAAGGGACTGTGTCTGAAAATGTGACTCATTACAGCTTTGAAATGCAATATGTTTAATTTTGTGGCTTCCTCCACATCCTTCACCTTCCTTTTAGCCTGAATCCCACTTGGAAAGCAAGAAATTAGGACAGTAGCTCCCAGGAGAATTTTGAAATAAAAGAAGGTTTCTGGAATAATGCTTGCACTGTGAGTGACGAGCGTGTTTGCAGTCGGTGGTCTGCTAGGGATTGTATTCCGATCAGCAATAATTGATTGAACATGTTAAAATGATTGTGAAGCTTTTGCCTCACTCTATGTGAAACGTATCAGAGGTAGAATGATCAAAAGAAGAATAGCAGGGAGAGAGCAGAGAAGGCACATCATACAAAAATGTCAACATCAACTCTTGCTCTGTCACAAACACTTGAAGCTTGAGATGGAAACTAACACATCTAAGTTTCATAAGCTAAACTTGGCAAAATCACCAAAGCATAAGCATAGTTGTGACGCTGAATTTGACCCACCTTTCTTTCTGTTGGGAACACCACACTCGTAAGTCAAGGGGAGTCACGACAGAAACTACTGAATATGCTAATCTATGTACGGTATAGAGGCACAATACGTGCATTTTATAACATTTTGACTCCATTCCTTGACTATGTGGGACCCAGAAAATCTAATATATTCTAGAAAGTTCTTCCTAGAAGGATAAGTGATGACTAATCGCTGAAACAAAACTTTGTTGTTCGTTTTTTATTTATTTATTTATTTATTTACCACTCATCTCACTGTGATATCCCACCATATCTGATTTAACTCTGCACCGTGCTGTGACTGGAAAGGATTGCGTTAGCTGTATTTTTATAGATGTTCGGCTATTGTGTGAGGGGCAGAAAATGGTCCAATTTGTGTATATCTGACCTGTCTGATGGAAGCACAATTATTAATAAAGATATGTTCTTTTTAAAAAATATCACCAAAGCATGTATCTCATCCCCTCCTGTCCATAATAGAGGGTACAGTAAGCCTGAAACAATCGTCTAAACCAGCAGGTGGAGCTCAACAAGTGGTGCCATTACGTTGTAACAGGTGCCATAGTCTCCAACATCCAGTCATGGCAAGGCTACTGTGTGAAGTGATCAATCCCAACACATAACTGTGAACAAACCTTGTGTGTCCTCTTAAAGGACATCTGGATAATCCACACTGTGATAATGTATGTTTCTTTTCACCTATCTGCAAGAAAGTCACAGTGCATGAATGCCCGCTATCGAGGATAATCATTACTGTTACTAGCCTGTTGACTTCCTTATCCGCTCCTAAGGGTATTACCACGGAAGAGTGACGCCTACACCGCATGACACTCATTCCTAATCATGTAGGTACAAGGTCTAACTCTGACGGGAGAGCCTGTAGATGACATCATGCGGCTCCATGGACAGCTGTCACGATGAGTCAAGTTAATGTAGGCAGACTGAAAGTCGCTGTGTTCCTTATGTCAGGGAACAAATTCCTCCTCCTGTGCGGGAGCGTCGGACTCAGTCAACGTCAAATTATGAGTAACTGCTTTGACAGGAAGTTATAATGTACAGTAACTTTTATGTCTGCTAAACAATAGATGATAACATAATAGTGAGAGAAGCTCACCTGTAGTCGCAATCATGCGGGTTTCTCTTATCAGCACAGAGCAGTGCCAGGACTGCCGCTTGATAAGACACGATGTTTCCTGAGGAGGAATGTAAAACTAATCTACAGTGTCACCAAACAGAAAGCTCAGAAAAAGACACATTTGATAACATATGCATCATTTTTATATTTTAGTAAATGAACATCTTAACATTAAATTTACAAATGCCAAAAAATAAGAGTAACTACGGGTTCTACTTCTTGATGCACCATAATGCCACACATTACAGATTTGCATGTGCTCAATTATAAATTCAGTGTGAGACAAACATGTGCACGTCCTCATAATGAGAAGGAATTATTTATAGCATGCTGTGCTCTTATCATTTGTCGAGCCCAACAGGTACAAAAAGATTGAAGGTCAAGGACTCCCAAACTTGTCGTCCCAGCAATCTGTTACTTGGGACAAACATTCATCATTCAAGCACACAGTTGCACCACATTCGACTCCCTTTACCTCGGAGTATTAACTGGATAAACAAATTACTGCTGCACAATGTAAGTGGAGGGCCCTCCTGTTTCTCAACTGAAACTAATATTACACACAAGATAGTTCAGTAATATCTTTGTTTGCAGGAATTTAATATGCCTATTTAATGCATGACCCTTCAGTTTATGGAGAAAATAATTACTTTGCAATTTATTATTGCGCAAAAAACATTCAGGAGTATCTTTCCATACGATAATTATATTCTGAGGCCTTCATTAAGAGCTTCATAAGTACATTTGTAAGCTCATTCTCTTCAGGATTGTAATTCATGCTGCACTGGTGGAGCTTCTTAATTAACACTTACTCCAGCCAACAAATAGAACTGTGTTAGTTGTACTTGCCTGCAGAACAAAACACCATTGTTGTTTGTGATGCTGTCTGTCGCTACCTCCTTGAATCACAGATGACTCTTTTCTCTTTTTAGTATTTTTTCTCTCTGGAAATAATTGAATTATGATTTCTTTTCACTGCTTTCTTACATTTGATTATATTTTTTCAGTCGTAAATAGACTTACCTTTAGCCAATGGGGTTACTGAGCACACACACAAAGAGAAATGTGCAAAAAGGTGGGGGCTGTAAAACACAACTAACAACTGTTAGACTCTTTCCAGTTACTCTATATAGCCATTAAATAAACTATTATTGCATGATACCACTGCTTTGACAGACCATGTATCCATTGTGTGTGTGTGTGTGTGTGTGTGTGTGTGTGCGCGTGCGTGTGTACGTGAGAGAGGTTTAAAAGTGAGGGGGAAGGGGTGGCACCTGGCCTCTCTAGATAATCTATTTATGGCTTTCACACTTCATTAGACCCAAACTAACATACTTGGCTCTTGAGTATGTTTATCAAATATCTCAATGTTATCAGTCACAGCTGCAACAAACCATAAAAGTATGACTGCTGCATACTGATCAAATCTCATAGAGCCGGGTTTAATATAGAAATTGTAGAATTTTTGACATATGTAAGCTGTCTCTGGCTATCAGAATAAAAGTCTTATCTGAAATGTCGACGCTGCCGCTGTAGGATGTTTATCACTTATTATTAAAATGTGAGAAAGTGAAGCTATACGTGCTCATTGTGTGTGTGTGTGTGACTGTCTCTGGGGTCTCCTACTGATTTTGTTAATCCAACATTTGAACCCCAGTGTTTTAAAAACAAATCAAAAAACATACATCATTGTTGGAGAGTAATTAGTTACATGTAACCAAATTACGTAATTTAATTACAAAAAATAAATGTAATTGCAGTTGGTCACAGTTACTGAGGAAGAATGTGTAACTGAATTACAATTACTTATGAAAATGTTAATGATTATAAAAGGGATTACATGTGAATATTTTCTGTAAAAAGCTTAGGCTATTTGTCAAATAATATTTCTTTGTTGCTTTGATGCTTTGGATGAGCATCTTCTTTTTCTTTTTCAGTCAAGGATGTTAAATAAAGTTTGGTGCTATTTTGATGCTTCTGTTTGGTTCTCTTGTTTGACTCTGCAGCGCCCCACATCTGCTATTAACGCTGCCTGATTTAAACATTTATAACTGATGAAAACATTTGTTAGAAATTTAGAGAAGCGATCAAAAAGTATGCAAATGTAATAAGGTACATTAATAATAAAGTAATGAAAATAGTTACATTACTCATTACATTTTAAATAGAGTAACTAGTAATCTGTAACCTATTGCATATCCAAAGTAATCTTATCAACCCTGCTGATAGACATGGGATAAATGCAATATAATATATATGACAGTTTGAAATCAAGCTGCTCTAAATTTTAATGACAATCTAAAAGGTTTAGGGAACAGAATGGGTTATACGGCAGCAAGCAGTTTAAATATCTGTACTATTAAAACAATGTCTGACTCTGGCGTTTACAGAAAAGCTCCAGTTTAGGCTCTGTTTCGCATTTGGTGACCTCAAAAATTCTCACGGACCAACAAGAAAATAAGGTAGGTTAAATTAAAAAACATACATCATTTACAAAATATGACAAATAGTCTGCCAAATAAATGTATTTTTTATTGTGGTGAACAGAAAATTTTGCATTGTATTTGATAAAATTTTGCACATTATGGAGGCTTTGTATAACCAAAGGCTGGAACAATGAAATAAAGTATTGATTATTTTTGATTTTGATATTTAAAAATTGACGCACTTTTATATTAAAAAACAAAATAGAAGCGACAAAGGCAAAATCAAATCCACACATGAAAGAAAATTATTTAAGCTAACGATAGAATGAAATACGAATTGACATTAAAGTGCTGTGTATGTTGCCTTAAGATAAACTCTGGGTCAAACATTAAAGTTTTTGATAGTTTTCTCAGACTAGAGAACAAGTAAATTCCATCTTTCAGGATCAAATGAGCTATTTAGCCCATTTTAATCCATCAGTATATCATTTTATGTTTAACTGACATGAACATTCAGCAGTCTAATTTCAAGAGTATCTATAAATGATCTCACTTGCTGTCACATTTCTAACTGACTTGTCCCATGCTAATCTCACGGGGTTTGTTATTTCTGGTTGGCTATGAAGTTTCTTCTTCGGACGAGCAAGGGAAAAAAAAAGGGATGTAAAACTAGTATCTCACAGCTTGGCCTGGTCGTACTTTAAGGATATGGAAGCAACAATTACTCCATATATGGACACATACAGTCAGTGGCACGCCCAGAACACCTCCTTGTTTTGCGGGCTTGCTGTGTCCTGTGGTCGCCCTGCCCCGCTGCCAGGAAGTTCAGGAACTCGGTCACCGCCCCAGCCTCCCCCCCCTCCCGCATCATCCATTGTTGGTACGTTGGGCAATAGTCTGCGCCATCGAAACAATCTTAACCGAAACTTTCAGGTAACTAACCACAGAGAGTCTTCTGAGGAATATCTTTTACAAAAATTTTTCGAGAGGAAGTATCTTGCGAGCTTGCCAGTTGGGAGGACAACTAAACGGAGTCAGAGAGAGGAGGAAAACTTTTCAGGCAAGAGCTCAGTTAATTCCCATTCCTCCATTTTGAACTTTTAAACTCCAGTTTCTCTTGCGTTAGTGGATTGTTTTCGGTAAATTAACAATGTTTACTTGTTATTCTGTGTAATGTAATTATTTAAACCGTTACCGTCAGAACACGGTATAGTGAACTGGACAGCCTTTTCACACGAAAGTTGAAGTTGTTCGCGGCGTAGCGGAGCTAACGTTAATGTTGTGTTTCGTTGTGTCGGCTAACGCTAACGCTAGCAAGGTGCCGTCTTTGACACATGCTAGCAGGTAAAATACCGTAACGCTCCGTTAAAATAGTCTGGTTCTAATGTTAACGGTGACATATAAATATGAAAATGCATGTCTAAGTCTTCACACAAGTAACGTTATGTATAACGTCAACAGTGATAAATAATGCTGCTTTATCTTGGCATAACCAACGTGAATATACGCAACGTTAAATTTGAAATTAGCTACAACAGGTGCTAACCTTGCTTAACTTCAGTATACCGTAGCGAAAGGTGCTTGACACACCCTGTCTCACCTGAAGTTAGTAACATACCCAGTGTTAAATCTGTAATTATTTTATTGTAGTGTTTCTTGTTTGGATGTTGTAGATGGCTTGGATATAATAACTGTTATTTCAATTATCATAAAATATAGTGATGTTCTGTCGCAGGGTATATAGTTTAGTTGTGTAAGTAAATTGATATGAGGGATTATTTCTCAACGATCGCTTTCAAGTAACGTTAATCCGGTAGTGTTTAGTCTGGAAAATAATTTTGATTTTATTTGACCAGATTTCGAAACGTATTTCTGAGATTAATTCTGCCCCACCCATACAGAGGAGGTGAAAGGAATTTCACATTCAGTTGTAGTTTTCTGTAGATTTCCAACGTCAGCGCATTGCACAACACAAACATCGGGCATGTCATCTTATCAAAGTGGCCCCTGATTCAGCAAAAGCAATCTGAAAACTTAGCAAATGAAACCATAGTTATCTGCGTAGTTAAAAACAGTTTTTCATGACTTGTGTGCAGGGACCATTAGATATCATGACTGAAAAGAAACCTTGCAGTGGTTGATAAGGAGTCAGTAAGTAGAAAGGGTGTGCCTTAAGATTTTCGGCTCGTTGTTGACAAAGTAGGGTAATAGCCATCCGCAGCATTGTTCTCATAATACAGCTGACCAACTTTCCAATTGAAGCCCTTAGGGTTTGCTGACTGTCCCTTTCCTCAGCACTAGATAGCTGATCAATGCAGTTGCTGTCATTGCTTGTAAAGAGAATTCAAATTGGGCCACAGTGTTGTTGTGCTCATTCTCTGGAAGTCATTGTGGAGGAACAAAGCATTTCTGGCCCAAACGCTGGTTCCTAATGTTGTGTGTTTGGCACGTTTTTAGACTCGTTGTGAAAATCAGACAGAAAGATTTTATTTTTTTCATATTAAAGATTTTGAATTGTCTTTTCTTTCTTTACAAAGTCAAAGACTAACACACACAACATGCTAGGGTTGTCAAAAGAATTGATAGTTAGATACTAATCGATACTAAAAATAAGTGTTGGATTAGATACTCACTTGCAGCAATAGCGATACCAATTGTCAAACTGACTGTTGTCACTGTTGCTGGTCAGTATTTGTTTTCCAGGTTGGTTTCTTGCACTATGTCAGACAACTTAAAATGGTATTGAGTATTAAGTATTTTCTTAAGTATTGGTATTGAGTTTGAAATTCTAGTATTGTGACAACCCTATAACATAAGTCTACAATTATATTAACTAATTTGGGAATCAGCAATGTTCGTGATGGATGAAGTCAGTGCATTTGACAGATAAAACAGACTTAACCACAGTTATCTGCC
>JAQLOL010000026.1:8608894-8621979 GCA_029783665.1 Naso thynnoides | reverse complement strand
ACACACACACACAAATATATATATATATATATACATATATTTCTAATCTGCTATAACTCCTACAGATGCTGCTTGAAGATGGTAAAGTTTGCAAGATATCACATCATTATTGCAAAACTTTGTGGCCATTATTTTTTAAACACTGTAGAGGTTTTATCCCTCTGTTTGACTTGAACTCAACTTGCACTTAAAGCAGCTGCAAAATACATTTTATATTATATTATATTATACTATATACATGACAGGGGTTGCTTGTAGTGACGAAGCTAGATAAAATTGTCACCTGTACCTGTAGCTCTCCTCTGTTTCAGCTCAGTGTTTAGCTGTTCCACCCTGAAGCTGTTTGTGGCTCTCTCACTGTTTTATTTCACTCTCAGTGCGTTGTTGCCAGCTGCTTTCTGTGACAAAATCTATGAAAACCCATTGTATGCTCAGCATCAAACAGCTGGCAGACACAGTTAGCAACCAGCTGGCTAATATAGTGGAGTCTTTTGAAACAGAGCTAAAAAAGAGAGATAATGTTGCCCGTACATTCATCAGGTCAGCAGACACACGGCACCACATATTGCTCCTGGACTGCTGGATGTGCAACTTGAGCGAGAAGGAGATTTTTAAATGATGTGTTCATAAATCTTCTGGCTGCCACCAAGAGGCCAAATATAAATTACTAGAGATTAAAGGCAAGATTGACAAGATTGATGCTACTCCTTTATCTGTATCATTTATGTAATAAGTGTAAGACTGCAGCCAGTAGGATTGTTTTATGACAGAATGGTAAAGGTGAAGGAGTGAAGTTTTTATTAGTCAAGTTTGGATGTACTGTGACCAGTGTTGTCAAATCGTCAGGAAAATAGCTACTGACTGTCCGAAGAGTAGCTAGATGTTGCTCGATGATGCCATCAACTGGTTTGCATATAAAGTAGGTCAGACTAGTGCGGACTAGTGAGACCGATGCGTATGAACTGATTAAGCCCCTTGGATAAGAGGCGAAACGTCTTCCTAGACAAATACAAGTCCAGTTGCCTACGATTCAATTTGCCCTTCCACTGATAGCAACGAGAATACAAAATGAATGAGCAAATGATGGACTTATGATGGATCGGCAACAAGCTAAGAGAAACATGAGCTGTCCTCATTAGTGGACTCCCCTTCAGTTTCATAAATGCCTGTCATAGCCTTATATTCTGACATTTGCAAGTGACATCTCCCTATGGGCAAATGACAATTAATATTGCTGGATTTGATAGTCCAGTAAAAGCAGGGCAGCATAAGCCTTCACTGGGGTCTTCACTTCGTCAGATGGAAAGGGGGACCATGCTGAGGAGTTGACTCATGCATAGCACCTGAAGGCCGTTTATGTGAAAAATGGTATCAGAGTGAGATATTGATGGACACTTCCTAATGATCTGGTACCACATCTTAAAAAAAAAAACCTAGATGGCATACACATGTTTTATTAAAAAAACATTCATGACAATAAAGCTGTAGTTGGTGACATTTGATTGTAGCAAAAGACTCTTTGTATCAAAGATTCACAGCCAGACAGAACAGTTGCAGGGAAAGTTGCTGCGGAGGAAACTTGTCCGTTTGAGTTCGACTCAAGCCTGACGGTGTCTCTTGCAGACACTGTCTGGAATCTGGAAATCACAGCTCTCCAGTTTGCAACATTGGTAACTTGAACTCAACCAAAAGCCCAACTGTACTTTCAATGTTAATATACAAAGAGACTTGTCCTCCCCTTGTCCTAAGATTGTCCTACATCGTATGAGAGTCTTTGCTTCTTTTATGAATGACGTGAAACAAAGCTGCTGCACTGTGATTTTTAGCCTCTTTATGCTTTAACTTCAACCTGCTTTGCTGGTGAGCCAGTTTGATATTCTGAACATATCATTCAAATTATATTGCTGATGCTTCTTTTTGTGTCTGTCCAAAAAATCCCAATGAATGAATGAAATAAGCAGTTTTGTGTGGGGTCTATCCAAGCTCTGTATTGTGTGTCATTGTGTAAGTGACAAGTAGAACAAACTGTTCTCCATAAACCATTTAATTTTCAAAATAAAAAGGAAATAACTTACCTTCAAGTAAAAATAACCTACAGTGTATATAATGAGTGATAGGTTAGCTTTTAAAATCATGTCTTAACTGCAAAATGTTGTATTACTTTCCCAATCTCTGTGCTTGTACAGTGGGACCAAAACTGCTAGCTCTTTCTGGTTCACTAAAATATTAATCAGCAAAAGTATATTTTGTCACATAAATTAAAAATGGTAGTTACATGTCTGAGGGTCACCACTGTAAGCACATAGGCCGTGCTGTATTATAAAGATAACAGAATGCCATATGGATATAAATTTGCAGAAATAAAAAAAAACAAAAAAACAAAAAAACTTCACATATACTGATAGTTACGATTTAAACATTGGACAGTGTTGGTCTGTCTGCCTGATAGCTCAGTGTGGTTGTTACTAGTGTTGTAAATAAAGAAACTCTTACTCATATCTATTATTACACCTTGCACACTCAGTAAGACAAAAAAACAAAAAACAAAATTTGCAGCAATCCACAGTATTTTTTTTTTTTTTTTTCAATATGTGTGTTCCAATTAGAAAAATAAAATCTTAGTGGTACAATCAAATCACAGGCCAGTGTTGTATTAAGTCACCACTAATGTATATAAAATTCATTGACATTCTTTTGATGTTTGAAGATAATAACAGTGCACCCACAAGAAAGAACATGAATGTAGATGGATGACGTAATCTTTCAGGTATGTTCAGCTGCTAAGTGAATTCCAGAGACAACATGATTGCATCCAAAGGCAATGAAAAGACAGGGGCAGATGCAGCCAGGCAGTCATTCATTCCTGCTGCAGTAAATTGAGGCCAAAGCCCTGTTTCCACTGAGTAACCAGTACCAAACCAGTTTGGTTTGGTACATAGCGGTATTTTATTTATGTATTCTTTTTTTTTTTACATTTCCACTATCAAAAGGGTACCAAATCACAGTTGAACAGGACATGACCATGTGTTGCTAAAAAGATTTTAGGCAAAACTTAAGCAAGGTATTAACAAAATCTTGATTCATATCTGAGCAGCACTACTTAGTTTTACAGTTCAAACAGAGTTTTGTGTGCTTGTTGAGTTGGGCTGCACAACCAATCAGATCAGCGGAATGTGTGAAATGTGACTTTGCAAATCTGGACCGGTAGCATCCAGACGCCTGCCCCATATTAGATAAACAGTTGTGATTGTCCTGACACTGGCCAGTACTACTGAAAATCTATCTGAATGGGAGGGGGGCCAGACCCATCAGCCAGAGCACATAAACCATGAGCCTCGTCTAGTTCCCGGGCTATGAATGGAATATTTTGTAAATGTAAATAGTCTTCCATAAGCAGGAAAAGCAAAGTGCCACCAATCCCAGGCCCTGTTTGTATGACATCATGAGTTGTGCAAGTGTAGGCCGCCTTGAGGTAAATAGTACATTAGTTCACAACATGCTTGTTTGAAAGCAGCATTATGACTGACCCACATTCATTTGTATGCCATTTCAAACAGCTCTTCTACCCTTGTTTGTCACAAACATAATTGTACTTTAAAGGTAGTATTTATATGGTTTAGTAAAGCAAAATGTGTGCTTTTATGTAATGGATTAAGTGTCAATAAAGCTGACATACTTTTCCATTAAACAACAGCATAGTGTAATTGTATAATAACAAAATTCACTTAACCACTAAATGGAAAAAGTCCAAATTAAATGACCTACTGTCAGACATCGCCACCATTGGAATCCTTTTTTCCTGTCTATTCATTTTGGGTTTTTTATTGTGTTATTGGACTTTATTCAAATGTAGTCATATCTGAAAAGAAACTGTGGCAATTAAAGTTCATATTGATATTTGTTGCCAAATAAAATGGCTTAGTTGTTTTATCCATTTTACTAGGTATTTTTACACAAATTCATCATCTTAAAAGCAGGGGGGGGGGGGGAAACAGACTAAGCTTAGTGTTGTTGCCTGAAGGCCATGTTCTTAAAGTTTGATGGTACTTAGGAAGATGTGGAGATTTTGGAACTGAGTTAGCAGAGAAATGTAACCCATAAAAAACGACTAAATATACAGTATCTGTAGTGTCCTCATCAGATGCTGTAAATCCATTTAAATTCTTCTATAATGACAAAAAAATGTCAGTTGATCCTAATTAGAATTAAATAAACTAACTTGGATAGTTAAAGCCTATTATTATACACTGCTTGTGCTATCAAATAATTAAATTATAATTAAATATGACATGCACCAAGCTATAAGGCTCTCATCCAGGAAAAGGGATGGTGATGACATCAGATATGGAATAGTGTAAATGATTTGGATAGAATGATGTTTGTTTTGAGTGCAAAATCTGTTTTTCATTAAAAGCCTTGGAGTGAAAAGTCACTATAAGATTTGTAACATGACAAGTTAAGATGCAGAGCTGCCTCCACTTAGGTGTGACCAGTGATCCGATGGATTAATATAATAAGTGGTGGAAAATGGCAAGAATTTATTGGGAGATTTCTAATTTTTTAGGATCATTACCCATGTTTTTTAATCCATTTTGATGGGAAAAAAAAACGGATTTACATACCTTTGTTTATCCTTCAATGTATCTCCCATCTGTCAAAAGATATAGAAATATTGCAGTCTAAAACATTGTGTTGTAAAATACTGATTAAGTTGTGATTCTTGGTTCTTTGTCTAATTTTATCATAAATAAATCTTTAAAAAGGCTTTCTAAGGTTTTTGACATTTACTCTGTGAAAACCAAATTAAGAAATCGGGATAACCAGAATGCATGTCAGTTGTTTTGAAGCATGGCGTAACCTTTATGTCAGATTTCTGGCGTATTTTACTAAGGGAGCTACTAAAGAAGAAAGAGATCTTTACCAGTGATGTCATTCGATACATGACAAAATCATATATTTGGTTTCTAAAACATATTCTCCACTTTTTTCCCACCTCTTTTGTCTTTCTCTCTCTCCCGTCCTGGCAGCCAGGGGGAAATATGTGTTATCTACCCTTGTTCAGCCATATTTCCTTGAGCTTCCATCTCTGCATTTTCTTGGATTTAGAAGTCCATTCATTAAGACAAATACATGTTATTTTGCATGATATTTGTGACACATTGTGATTCATTGAACATGCTTTTCTTGTGTGGTGTTGGAATAACGAGGTAGTAGTGGTACACGCTTGTGATCATAAGAAGCTTAGTTTGTCATCTCATTTATTTAAATCTGCATATTATCCATCATGCTATAGTATGTATTGAGACAGATACATGGCATTACTACAGAGTCAGTGTGCACTGAATGGTATTTCAAAGAAAGGGTGTGATCAAAACAAACTACAAGTAAAAGCCATTAGGGTAAAGTTTACAAGTTTGTCCTTATTACGTCTGTCAAGGCAGCAAAATTAAAATACCTGTCCTCACATAAGTGCTTTGACATTCTCATTTTCATTAAATGAACTGCCTGTTGTTACAAAAGTTAGGTTTATATAACTTTGTTGCCAGCTGAAGTTTTTAAAGAAAAAAGAGAGAGAAAATTTGATGAGTTTTTATAGATTTAGGTAACTCTGACTCCCCTGACATTTATAGTAGTATGGTAAAGCATGGCAAGTGGAATAGTGACAGTTGACTTGCGGTTAGCATTACTTGTTCATCTGCCTCCACAATCCCTTTATACTGAAATGGCTTTTTCACAGGAGTAAACACGATGAGAGTGAGAGGAAGCTTATACTAAAGATCATGAAAGTAGAAACCCAGGACTCCCCATAAAGTGCCAGTTTTTCTTTATGTACCCTGCTCTCTCACCCCTCCTCACGGTTTACTGAATGCTCTCCCAGTGGTCCCTGCATGTGTTTGCATAGTGATGTAGGATGTGTTTATATCAATGTTTCAGTGCTTCACCAGCACAGTGGAATAAGTGCTTCTCATCAGCAAAATTGCTTGGGAATTTCAAGGTGGGGGTGGGTATCTTCTTGTAGAATTGAAACTGAAGGGCTTCACACTCTAATTCACTCTGCCACTCTTGCAGCTGGTGATGCATTCCGCCACCAGTGCTTTAATGGATTTTCTTACAAATCTTACTTTCATAGATTTGCACCACATTTCTATACTCGTTGTAGGATTTTATGCCACCTTAAATCCTGTAGTGTTTATTAAAGAAATTGAGAGCAAAAAGATGAAATAGGTCGAAAAAAATGTTTTCCCTTCTATTTTGAAGAAAATAAGTACAAAAGTTGAAATGTACATATCCAAACTGTCCATAATAAACCACTGATTTGATTTTCAATCGTCCATTGTTGTGAATTCATGTAGTGCTTAAATTTAGTCTATGATCATGATTGACAGTTCTGTGTTGCACTCAATTATAGATATTATGGTAAAACTGAGGTTTTGTTTACCTCCAATGTAACACTACTTATTTAGCTGCATGTCCTAGATGTCAGCATTTAATTACATTAATAAATATAACAGATTGATGGCTAAAACTGAAAAGAAGGAACCCATGTTATAAAAATATGTTCAATCCTTGTTTCTGCTATAAAACAATGAAGAGTTGCTTTTTGCCATTGTAATTGATTATGTTTCAGCACATTTTTTTGTTCATTGGATAATCCCACTTTGGCACAGTTCCTCACATGCCAGCCATTCTGTTTCGGAATTGTTGCCAGCACATCTCAAATACCAAATGGGAATCTTCAAAGTCCCTGACCTATATTTTTGTGAATATGAGTAGATGCATAATGTTACTCTGGAAGCTGCAAGAATATTTAGAAATAATTGTGAGAGAGCTTAATTTGTTGGTCAGTACACAAAAATACACTCACAAACCATAAATGTTGGCAGCTACAAGCAAGACTTGCTTAGCTCATCAACTCCAGTTCTCACTTGTTTTCACAAGTGTCAGGAATATTTGCCTTTTAAATTCCAGTACCGTAATGGCAATCTGGCAGCCTTGTGATATGTTAATTTAGGACAACCACATAGTGAGTTACTAACTTCAACTTACATTGCGTTCAGTGAAATTTACCATCTTTTTAGGAAGCAAATACAAAACTTTTTTTTTTTAAATCAATCTATCTATCTATCCACAGCTTTTGTTTTCCTCCCTGCTTCTCCTTCTCCCCTCTGTGCCATCATATTTTATCATTTTAGCAGCTTTAAAAATTAATCCTCAGCTGTGGGTTTGTATTCCACAGGGATTATTTGTATTGCAGCTCTGCTCTATTTCTGATACCATAATGAACTTAACGAAGTTTAATTATGTATCTGTGTTTTGCTCTTTCTGTGTTTCTCTCAAAATAATACTGTGTTAGAGTCCCTGTCTGTGGCTAAAAATGAGATCTGTTTGTGTTCTGTTTAGGTGGCCAACCTGGCATGCTCCATCTCCAACAATGAAGAGGGAGTGAAGCTGGTCCGCATGGCAGCATCTCAACTGGAAAGTCTTTGCCCCCAGGTACCTGGCTGTTTGGCCCCCAACTTCCACCCAGCTCATTTATTGTGCACATGTCTGTCTTTTTATTACCAGCTACAGCTTGCCAATGTAAAAATATTAGCTTATACAAATGGTAGTTTTAGCAATTACAGACAATAAGTAAAATTGCTGCTGTGAATTTAACTGTTGAGGTCTATTTGCATATTGCCAATAATAATTATTGATTAGGACAATAGTTTTTTTTTATGGTTATGTGCACACCTTAAGTGAGTTGTCAAATTTAAGTCAGAGTTTGCATAATGCACATAACAGACATGGCTTTATGTGTCTTTGAAGAAGAGTAGTATGAATGCAGTATGAGTTCCTTTAGTGTTGTAATTCTTTATTTGTGCTAGAAAGGTGTCTGGGCACAGCTCTGTGTGTGGGTGTTGTCTCTCTTCCCACAGTCTTTCTTAACCACAATAAAATTACATAAAATATGGGAAAAAAGCCACAAACATACCATACTAGAAGGGAAAGAGATAGTGGTAACTATGAGGGGTAAAATAATGACAGTACTAATTAATTTGAGTTGCTAGTACACTGACAAGGACAAGATCCCCCACTAGCTTCCCAACCAGGCAATTAGAAAATTTGTGTATGAAACAAGTACTGCAACTGCACTTCCGAATGTGGTAATTTGCAGTAACAGTATGCATATGAGTGTACTGATTCCCTCCCATTCTTTGCCCTCACCTTACATGTGCTTAACTCTCTAAACACCATTGGGTCTATATTTGCACACCCCACGGCAACCTTTTTCGAAAGACATCTATATACACAAACCTGGAGTTCCAGATTTACTGGTGTAAGTGGCTGAATAGATGCCACATTGCAAGAGGAGTCCACCAGTGAGCCCATCTTTTTTATCCCATATCCTTATAAGTACCATTCCCTCATCTGTACTCTGAGTCTTGCCAGCTCTCTTTACTTTGCTACCACAGCTCCTTTTAGTGTGATCTAATGACTCCCATTCTCCCTGAGCTTTGAAATCGACAGATGTTCCTTTCCCAAAAAACAAGCAGCTATTAGTTTTATTTCATTCAATCCTTCAAAACACTCAGTGTTTGTAATTACTCCAGAAATGAATAGGCTTCACGATGCAGACCCAACACTGGGGTGGGAGAGTCGGGGGCTTGCACAATCAACCTGTGCTAATGTTGTGGCTGAGAGCTATGCTGTAATGGAGCTTTAATGGCTGTAATTGGGTGATTACAGGTGATTAATGCAGCGTTGGCCCTTGCTGCCAAGCCCAACAGTAAGGTGGCCCAGGACAATATGGATTT
This sequence comes from Naso thynnoides, assembly GCA_029783665.1. Taxonomy (NCBI): domain Eukaryota; kingdom Metazoa; phylum Chordata; class Actinopteri; order Acanthuriformes; family Acanthuridae; genus Naso; species Naso thynnoides. Next base: position 8,613,181 of record JAQLOL010000026.1, on the reverse strand, counting down.
GTTCAAGGAGCAGTGGGAGAAGCAGGTCCGTGTCCTCACTGATGCTGTTGATGACATAACATCCATTGATGACTTCCTTTGTGTGTCTGGTGAGTGTCGCTCATTTGCATGTCATAGCCTTGCTGGACCAAAAGGAATGTGTAATACTGTTGGAATGATCACTGATACTTTTTTATTTTTTATTGATTAATTTTTTTTTGAGACATTTGAGATTAGAAAACAGGGTTTAACACTGTTGGTTGGTAGACAGCTCTTTCGGTCAGTATTAAGATAGATTTGCACTAAGTACTCAAAAGCTTTCTCAAAAGGAAGTAGAACAGTTGTAAAGGATCTTTGGTATTAGTCATTTCTGATGAAAGCCGTACATACCAAGGCTGGTCAGGCTCTGCAGAGGAAACCACTACGGCATCAGCTGCACTACCTCTGCAAGGTCTGAAATTGACATCCTGTCACATGCGTTAAAAATACAAATGGTTTGTAAGGCGCACCGTTTAGGAGTTCTTGTTAAGCATTAAGCAGACTGACTTCTCTCACTTCTAGCCAAGGACGGACTGTAATTTACACAATGAACATTTGCATTTCACAGGCTCCCAATTAATAAGCAGTCACGGAATTTGTCTTCAGTCCTCCTCATCCAATACTTGAGCTGTCTACTGGCCCTTATAATTTCAGGAATATGCTGACACACAGCAGAGACAGGGAATTTCCTGACTACATGTATTTTTTCCATTATTACTTAATACTATTAGTATAATGTTCTGTCTTTGGTTGAATCATGTTCTGGATCAAGCAAAAGAAAATACTGTTTTTAAGTTAGACGTCCTCACTAACCTCATTGAATTCAGGCATATTGATGACATGTAATGAACAAAGTGTTAAAGTTGGGATCGGCTGTTTATCTTTGGTGTCAGCAGCAAAAATTCCATAACAACTTTTCAGCATATTGTAATTCAGGTGGTCTGAAAGAACACTAGACTTCTGCACCTCTCCTTGGCTCTGTATGCCATGTATTCCGATCGTGACTGTCTTCCAATTACATCAATTTCAGAGAACGTGTGTTCTGATTGACTGCTCTACTCTGTGCTTTTTAGGGACAGGTGATGTCACTAAGAGCTGATTGGCTGTTGAAACAAGTGACATGCCATATGTACTAAAACTGGCCTCTGCCAACAGTGTCTGCAGGTGACACTGTCAGCCAGCTTGAGTCAACCTGAGACGCACCAGTTAACTCTGCTGCAACTTTCCCTGCAATCATTTCATCACAGGATGAAGTCTCATGCTACAGCTAGCTTAATTTCCGAACATTGCCTACCCTATCTTTAAATAACAAAAAGTGTACACTACTAGCTGCATTTTTGTTTAATGTCTACAGAAAACCACATTCTTGAGGATGTGAATAAGTGTGTCATTGCACTGCAAGAGAAGGATGTTGATGGTTTGGATCGCACTGCTGGTGCCATTCGAGGCCGTGCTGCCAGAGTCGTTCATGTGGTCACTTCAGAAATGGACAATTATGAACCTGGAGTCTACACAGAGAAGGTTTTGGAGGCCACCAAGCTCCTCACTGACACAGGTACTTCAGAAACATTATTATGTATGGAGTCAAAGAACAGTTATTTTGTTTGCTAATAAACAGCATTTAATTACAGTGAAAATTGAACTATTACAGCATTCAAATGATTACGTCTGTTATAATGCAGACTTTTACACACCAAGATTTCTTCTCTAGCTTTTGAATTATGGAGACATTTTTTATTTAACATCTTTGATTGCTTAAATTCTGCAGATGCACAAGATTTTTCCATGGTTTCCATCTAAGGGTAGCATGTTTTGATCCTGTGTGATTAGGAGGAGAGTCAGGTATTAGTTCCCTTTTTGACCTTTTGCCACACCTGTTGAAATCAGCATCATCAATTAGATTACCTGAATCCATCTATGTTAGTATGGGCACTGTGTATCAGAAAAAGACAGCAGCACTCAAAAATAAGTGCCAGTCACTTTAAATAAAAGTGCGCCACAGACAACAATGCATGCTTTTCAGCACTTAGCTTTCCTCGGCATACGCTGTCAGCATCATAAGGAAGTTCATAATAAAATAATAAAAACAAAGCAAATCATCGCACCTGCTACAAATGCTTATTTATTCTTAACACTTTTCAATGATTTGCAAATATGCCAGTGCAACCTCTGTATATGTAAGTATTTATGTATCTATATTTGTGTATGTCTGAATATATTTTCTTTAAATATAACAATCTTGTAAGAATATGTTTGTGCGTAGCTGAAGCATTAACATCGACTCTTAATCATAGGGCTTAAAATTCTCACGCACTATGCTGGAAATCTGGCGCAGAGCAGCAGCTGGTTTAGAATCATCACTAAATAATTATATTGAAAATACTTATGCAATTTTTTAAACTAAAAAATATAGCAGTATATACACACTGTCTGCTCTGACAGTGAAGTGTCAGTTCAATAACGCAAGTGACTGTGATACTTTGAGAAAGCGCTGCGCTGAATAGGCTTATCATTTTGTTTTTGTATCATCATTGCAATCATTTGGACTAATCTGGCAATCGTTTGTAGCCCTATTATGTAACAGTAGCACTATTTTGAGAAAACAATGAAGGAACGAGCATTGGAATGTTTAAAAGAGGCGTTTGGATGAACTGTTTTGAATTGCTTCCAAAGTTTTGCTTGGACTCGGATATAATGACCAGGGGGCTTCCGACTAAGGATGAATAGGCTAGATAATTAATTCTTCCCCTATTTGGACCTTTCAAAATTAATGTGAGAATTTGCTTTTTGAAATGATTTGATTTGGTGCTCTTGTCTCTCTGAAACGTGTCGCAAAATGCGCCACCGCCGGCATCCCTATGGCTGGTAGCCTGCAGCTCCTTTGGATGATTTTAGCATCAACCACCAAAGTAATGTTATCTAAAATCACCTTCCATTTGTGTTCAGGAAACATGCATTTTTGGCCAGTGCTCTTTCTTAGTATGTGTGAGAAAGATATTAATAAACAAGCTAATTACTTGATGGCTCTTTTAATGGCCTGGTGTCTTGTAACTTATCACCATGTACACTGTAGACCTTCATTCGGAATTAGAAGTAGCCTACTTATTAATGAAAACATAACATTAATTAATTATTGACCTCCTTGATTTATTATTTATTTCTCACTCTTTTTTTTTCTTCAATTAACTAATCATAAAGTCATCATCAGCTACTCAGAGAATTTGATCAGCAGTCATAAACAGATGGTTTACCAGCAGGTAGTCACACATTCGTTCCTAATTCGTTCCTTGGTAACAAGTAAAATTAAAAATTTAGTTTGTTGGCTTTTTTAGCGACGAGGTTTCATTGCTGCCTCTGTCTTGCTCCTCAGGTAGTGGATTTATTTGTGCTTATGAACGTAACTGCCTTAGAATAATCAGAAAATCGTATCTCTCTGATTCATTGGTGTCACTAATGTGGCTAACTCTTTTTATTCACTGTCAGGCTTCTTGACCGCCTCTTCTCTCAGGGAGTCAGGGAGCAAAAGCCAAGCTGAAACCGAGTCCTAATCATTCTGCAAATGCGAAAAATAATTTGTATACATGCCCTGTGATTGGGATCTTTTTCAGTTTTTTTTTTCCTTGGCCCATGCTGCGCGCTCTCACCAAATTTCATGGGAATCGGGCTAGTTACTGTAATCCCACTGACGAGCAAACAAATCAACAAACCAGGCTGAAAATATAAACTTCTCAGCAGAGCAAACCCATTTGCTCTGTGGGGGTTTTATGTTAGAGGAGTTGGCTGGATATTTTTTTTTCCTCTATCTTTCCTTAACTTGTAGTTCCATAGTGATGTTGTTTCTAAAATATCCACTTTACATAAAACATGTTGCCTCACATTGAAGGTGTGTGTTAGTTTTTACACTGTGTTAACTTAAATGTGCTTTCTTTGTGTTTTTTGGAGTGAATCTTCATTTATACTGTTTCTATCTTTTTCATCCCTTCTTACTCCCACCTTTCGTCTCGCTGTCTTCAGTCATGCCACGGTTTACAGAGCAAGTGGAGTCTGCTGTAGAGGCCTTGAGTGCAAACCCCTCTCTACCAGTGGATGAAAATGAGTTCATTGACGCATCCCGTCTGGTATATGATGGCATTCGCGACATCCGCAAGGCTGTCCTCATGATCAGAGTAAGTTGTGCTGGCTTTTGTACCTCTGCAACAAAAGAATTACATCTTCAAGTTACGCTTTCTACTTTTTCCACTTCAGAGTATGGACAGAGTAAATAAATCA
>JAQLOL010000026.1:8598413-8608807 GCA_029783665.1 Naso thynnoides | reverse complement strand
CACTTGTTCAGAACCATTGCCTTTGGCAACATTAAGAAGCCAGAGTTCATTTCATACCACATAGTCCCTGTTAAAAGGTTAAAACGAAAACACAATTATCATTATTAATTTGATGTGGTTTAATTTATAACATTTAAAGCAACTTCATCAGATCCACGGTATTATAAGAGTCCTTGATTATTGTAGTGTGATGAAATTGTATATAGCCATTGGTCTGTGCACCAGATGCTGTTTTTAATATTGTGTGAGAAACTGTATATGCGTGCAGCCCGAGAAGCCAATGATTAACTTGTCTCATGCAAGAGCAGACCTAATTGACCAGACTTGCAATCTAGTGTAACAGCAGCCTTGGTTGTCTGTGGGTTAATGGCCTTTTGCTTGAGTAGAACTATAACTGAGACAGATGGTAGTTGGGTACCTAATTGACTGACAATGTGCCGACAACAAAATCCACCCCAGCTGTAAGGAGAAACGGATTGCTCCTAAAGCTTCATAGTATAACCAGTTAAACTACCTAACAATACCAAATGTATATGCATTAAGTAAATAGTTTAAACAGATTCTCATGTTTAATAGTTTTTGATTTTGTATTTACCACACTGAGCTACACTGTTCGGCTTGGTTGTATTATGCCGTCTTCCATTATTTTCAACACTAGAATCTTTTGAATCGGAATCATTAGTCTTGACAGCACATTTTGTGTTGACAGTACTGCTCCAAAATTGTGCCTAAGCTCCAATGAATAATGCTGCTCAGGCATAGACAAAAAAACAAACGAGAGGGGCCCATTATGTAGTATTTGCATTATAATAAGCAATTGATTTAAGATGGAGGTTTTAATGAGCGTATTTAGTTTTGACTGCAAGTCAGAGAAGTACATTCAATTTCCCTCTGCCCCTGCTTCCTTCTTGTTATCTAGATTGATTAAGCTGTTAACATTGGGCCTGAAGGGTGGGATAACAACTACCTGGTGAGTGGGTGTGTGTAGGTGTCCATGTGTGTTAAGAATAAGAGGATTTATGAAAAATCTCAACTTCTTATTATTAATCCCCTTTTCTCTCCTGCCATTCTCAACTGTGTGCAGGAGATAATGGTGAGCCTCAACTCAAACGTCATCCATTTTGTTAAAGGGAAAATTGTGCAGGTCCCAGTAGGTTTGCCACGTTTTTTTTTTTTTTTTGATCAGGTGTGAGAGATAATCATCACAGGTTTTAAGGTGACTATTCAGCAAGAAATTGCCTGGTTTCACTGGGTAGTTATGGAATTTACAACAGCATACGTTGACCAGAGTTAAATCCCAGACACACTCCATGTACATGCTGTGACCAGGCATATTCACCACGCTATAGAGACATTGTCAATGTGGGCAAAAATACCAAGGAAATAGTTGTCTGGGCGTAATGACACAGCACCTTGGAAACAATGCGAATATGCTCTGAAAGGGACTAAAATGATATTACTTCATAAAGTGGTGAATGTGAAAGTAACTTGTGGTGTGTGCAAGGCACCACAATATGAAATAATATAATTTTTGTCATTTTTGAAGCATAATAGTGTTGTGTCCAAGGCGCTGTGTCACTGCAACCAGACAGCTAGTTCCAAGGTATTTACACCCACCGTGACAATGTCTTAATAACCTGGTGAATATGCAGGGTCATAACATGTGGATGGAGCATGTTAGAGATCTTTGGATGTGTTATAGAGGACTTCAGATGGTAATAAAGGCGTCTCCCCATCACTTCCATTGAATGTGCAAAACTGCTCATGCAGTCGAATATCTAGCGACCTACTGAGCACACAGAGAAGAAAAAGGTATTGATCTTTTTGTCTTATATAGGGATTTTGGATGAATCTGCTACATTCCAAAAAAGTGCAGCTTTCCTTTAAACTTGCTTTTAATTGCTGTTGTTTGTAATGAGATTAGACAACTGTATCAAAAGCATTAACTTCTGTCTAGGAGAACTCTTTGCTTGGCAGAACTGCCCTTGAGTGAGACAGTTTACATGTGAAACCAGGCATGTTTAGCTCTGTGTCCAAAGAAATTTAAAATATTGCATATCAACTGAGTTGAGTACTATGATACAACTTTTCTAGAGGGCATGTCCATGCACACACACGCTCTTGCACATTGGCTCTCCAGCCATCTTTGTGTAAACCCTCACATACACCCTCTGCACTGTGGCCTACTCTTAAATCAGAACAGACAAGTGTGTGGTTGGGGCTACTTAAGATAGACAAGTCTTTAACCTCTGTAAGTGGTGCACAGTCAGCCAATGTTGGATGTCCCCTGGATATTTGACAGGCGGACTGAACCCTCTCCCTACCTACAGCGGCATCAGAGAATATGCCTCCCAGACATCAAACTGTCTCGAAGTCAGGGAGCTGCTTACAGGGGGCAGCTGTCGCTACTCTATGATTTGTGCAGTACGCCATGGCCCTAGGTGATTTGCTGGCTCTGTCCTTCTACTTAAAAAAAAAAATAGCTCTGCTCACAGAAGCTATGAGCAAAATGTCACAAAAATAACAATGGGGGGCGTTTACTGTGGACCTGCCCTGTCCACATGTTCAGCACAACACAAGAATATTAGATAAGACTAGAACCTACATTGTGGCATCTTCACAATACTTGATTTCAACTTTCTTCCTTTAATCTTGTAACAGTTGCATTTCAGATACCATCTGGTCCTATGTGCTGAATATTTCAGCTTTCAGACTCACAGTGGAGAGGCTGGACATTATAAAATAAGATATTGATTGACACACTTGCCACAACATGAAATAAAATATTTAAATTTATTTTTTTCACCGACAACAATACTGCTTGAGTAAAAGATTATTTAATTAAACCTCAGGCTTTTGTAGTCCCCCCCTTTTTTTTTTTTACAGTAGTGCCCCATTGGGTGCTCATCATGGGCTATCATTTCTCCCCAGCCTCCCACATGCACAGGTTATCTGATGCACAGGCCACAGCAGGTGCTATCTCTGCCCCACTGAACAGCATTGTCTGGGTTGAAAGCAATGCCTGTGAGTCACTACAGCTTTGTATCTGAAACCAAACCCCTATTCCCTTGAGAAAAAGAGCATCTCTACATTCCATAAAGCAGTGTAAGGTTGTTCAGAGACCTTCAGCTATTTTTAGATGTGAGGGCTCAAAATCCATTACAGAAGGGAGGTATTGAGACAGCTGGATACGCACAAGTAGCGACACAGGCATGATAATGTACCTCCATCGGTCGACATCATCTTCATTGTGCCTATATAACCAGCAAACACATTTTGCTGTCAGTCTCTGTTGTGTTTTGCCTAAAGCATGACCTGATGAAATAGAAATTCTTTTGAATATTAATAATAATGAAAGAATACTTGTAGTTTGTTTTATATTCAGAGCTGCGCAAGAGGTTAAAGTGTAGAGATGAAGTAGCAAAACTCAAGAAGAACACAACAATCTGTCTACAGATAACAGCGACAGGTGAGACTAAAATATTTTGCTCCTGATGTGTTCGTGCTCACTTGTCGCTTCATTTTCCCCCTCAAAATGCACAAGCAGCACATTACTGTTGATTTACAAATTCATTTAGAGTGTACAGTTTCTTGTATCGAGCCATAGGGAACAGGACATTTATCTGATGCTGCCCTCACTAGCAGTGCCAAGGAATTTCTCAAAGATAGTAAGCATGTTGGTTATTTAATGGTGCTCAAGAGGCTGTAGTATGCCAGTATTATTTTATGCTCTCCACTTACTCAGCCTTCTCTCCCTTTTCTACCCTTTCTTTTGTCTCCCCACCATATTAATTTTGCTGTTTTGATCTCTCCTCCTTTGCCCTTTCCCTTCGCCTTTCTCCATCTCTCTTGTCCCATAACAGACTCCAGAGGAGTTGGATGACTCTGACTTTGAGACTGAAGACTTTGATGTTCGCAGCAGGACCAGCGTGCAAACAGAGGACGACCAACTCATTGCTGGCCAGAGTGCACGGGTGAGTTGTCTGTTGCTTCTCGTGATGTTAATAGACATTCAAGAGTCTGATCTTGTGCCAGTAAAATCTGTATTTGTCTTATGGCTTTAATAATAACTTGTGAGAAATGGGAAACATATACCATGGAAAAACACACACCTCTATATTAAAAATTTACACATTTATATTAATATTTTTATATGCTAGATAGATAGATAGTTTGCCCCACAGAACTCAGGAATACTCGAAGAGTGTTGAATATTGACTCAACAAGCTTGTGTTTTATGCATCAGTTATTGAGTTGAATATTACCGCACAGCTTGAGCAATTTCATGATTTATGCTTGACATTTAATTAGAGGAAAAAATGTAACCATTTGCTCAGTGTATTGAAATATATTTGAGAACATTTCATAATCAGAAGAGCAGTTTGATATATCATTCACAAGATTTAAAAAAAAAAGAAAAGAAAAGAGGAGTACATTTTGTATGCTGTTAATTTGAAACTGTGCAGATTTAACAGTATGCTCATGTTGAGTTGTTTGAGCCAATGTTGTTCTTTCAAACACTCCACCTCCATACTTGCTGTTATTTGATTATGCACACTTGGCTTTGTGCCACCAACAAATTTGACAAAGTATTTGTAAAATGTCAGTCCTCATAGAGCTGTTTACAATTGGGTCTCATTTATTTTGTCTAATGTAGTTATTACCGCATTTCCAACACATGCACATGAAGTACATTCAAGATTAACAACAGCCTCTCATCCTATAACAGTGTTGATTTTTTGTTTTTTACTCCTTTTATTCTGTTTAATTTATGCTTTGATAGGTTTTACCTTGAGAAGCCAATAGAGGATAAACCAATTGAATTTTTTAAAATTTAAATTATTTAAATATCTAATTTTTTTAATTAATTATCTCTGTTTGTCGTTGTGATGTTAAATGTTTAGGTTGATCTTATTTAGTTCTTCAGCTACCAGACACCTTTCAGGGAGTTCTTTCACTACCAGAAAAGACTCTCACAGATCAAATGTCTACTTTTATTGGCCCTCTTCATTGCAATGGTGAAATAAATTGTGATTCCAGGCTATTGTGAGCTTAGATTGCTTTTCTGTCCTTTTGTCTTGACTAATATACAAAACTTAACTTAATAGACTAGTATTGGAATTGTGTCTGTTAGTATCTACCCTCTCACCAAACAGCTTTTGTCCATTTTAAGCCAACTGCAGTAATTAAAGAATAACAAGTACCATTTTAATCTCAAAAATCCCTAACAGCAGTGATTGTATATTTCCATGTTTTTTGTTTTGTTTGCTACAGATTATCTTAATGTTTTGTTAGGTGGGTCTTCTCATCTTTGCACTGCCATGAACAGCCATTTTCAAGCTTAGGTGACTCTAGAGAGAGAAAGTCCTATTTACCAGTAATGGAATGATTGCTCTTGCGATTATATTCGATTTCCTGCTCTTAAGTGTCTGCCCACTTCGGCCTCGCAAGCCCCTTCATTGAATCTGTGATTGTCTATTTGGAAGCCGCCCTTACACCGTCCAGCCCAAGAGGATGGATAGATGCGGCACTAAATACGACTGCACGTGATATTAAGTGCCACTAAACAAATGCCCTTATATTGATCCTCTTCATTGGGTAGAGGCAGAGTTCATTAGATTCCCCCCCACATCCCAAGAAGCTGTCACATAATATGATGTAGTGGCCGTGAACCTCATATCCAACACAGTTTTTGTATATCAAAAAAAAAATTACAGTCCCCACTTTACTTTGGCCAATCAGCAAATGTTCATCCTAGACATCAGTGTACACTAATTTATAGAGAAGGCAATGGAATTTATGTAGCAATTTTTTAGCCTTGAGACTTTTTTAAAAAAAAATCCGTGGCCGCTTTATTGATACACATAAAAAATCTAATGCCATCTAATACAACTGTTTAACACATTCTACCTTCAATAATATCCAGTTTTGATTGATACTGACAAAGAGGTATTAATTTAGCTATCAGGTAATTATCGAAGTTTTTGGTGTGCAATGATGTTGAACTGGTCTGCATTATTTCGAGATGTGAGAGGAAAAATATTTGAATGACAAGTTTTAATCATATATTTTAGGCTATGTATCTGTCATAAAACAAGAACGTATAGAAGAATTTCATCCAGGAACAGAGTAGTGGGGTGAGCCTCAGTGCCACAATGGTTCTCTGCTTTGATTTTGAACACCATGTGATTGCCTGGCAAGAAAAATTGTGTGAATCCATGGAAACCATAGGGGATAACGTAAACTAAGATGCCCTGGAGACAGAAATGTCCACAGCAGCAGTGTGTCGAGGTCTAGTATGCTAACCCTCTACATTTTCCATAATTCCTCCTTTAGGCTATCATGGCCCAGTTGCCTCAGGAGCAGAAGGCAAAGATTGCAGAACAGGTGGCTAGCTTCCAGGAAGAGAAGAGCAAGCTGGATGCTGAGGTATCCAAGTGGGACGACAGCGGCAATGACATCATTGTGTTGGCTAAGCAGATGTGCATGATCATGATGGAAATGACAGACTTCACCAGGTGAGTTTGGACTAACAGCTTGGCTCACATCCAAAGCCACTTTTCTTCCCTGATGGCCCATTTTGTAATCATAGATATTTTTCTGGTTTTCAGAAGACAGCTGAATTAATGGTTTATACTCTCTGTATTTGTTAAACCTTTGTAGTGCTGTCTTTGTTTACAGGAAGGCTCTGCATGTCATCTTACTGTTGTCATATTAGTATTCCAAAATTTTTGCAATTCAACAAAAATGCCCCCAAGAGAGAATGCATGTTTAAGTTAAGCCAAATACAATCACCAAGTAAGTCTACATTTGTTTCTCAACATTTGCTCATATCTGCACGACTATGCACAGTTTAACACGACTGTTCATGCATCATCGCTCTTCATTTTCCTTAAGCAGCACTGTAGGTAGGATTTTCTTCTTGATTATTTTCCCAGCCTTCCCTAATCTCAGTATGCACAACCATAAGCAGTGTGTCAAATCTCTCTCTCCCTCTCTCTGCTACATAACTAAAGCTGGGTGTGCACTGTAAATCCTAAATGGACAGTCTCAATCAGCAGAGCTGCTGTGCAGCGGCCATAGTCACCCTCGTCAGTGGTTTGTCAGAATAATAAAGGTGGAACAAAAAATGACTAGGGAAGACATCTCAGAAATTATGATGTAGCATTAACTCCTCTTTGGAAACATCTTTGCAGAAAATGTGGCTTCCTAAAGTGCGTTAACCTAAAGAAAGTGTGGAAGGGGTTTTTGTTTTGTTTTGTTTTGTTTTTATAAAACCTAAAACTTGTTCCAGGCTAAACACATATTGATTGCAAAAAAAGGCTGTTCTTGGTGGACATCTTGCCAGTGTGACCAACTACTAAAGAATGATCAAAAATACATTGAATTTAAGAAAAATCACCGAGACTTTATATGATCAGAGATCAAAATCCAATCCAGAGGACTTTAAACGAATTACCACCTCCAGATTATTGGATACTCTTCCGATGATAACATTCATGTAATGACTCCTTTGTACTGTTTGCAAACCCCTAAAATACAACAGAAGAGAGAAATGTAGTAATAGATGTGCTTATTTTATTATTATTAGTTTTGTTTATTATTTTATTTATATTTTTTTTTAGAAACAGCAAAAAAACTGTAACATAGGCGACAAATGAAATAGATATACTGAAGAAATAAACAATTAGTCAAAATAAATCAGTTACAATCAGTTAAATCAGTGGTGGAATGATAGTAAATGTGTGTAGTGTCTGTGTATGTTTGGATTTAGTAGATGTGTCCGTGTTCGGAGATTTGGAAAAGGGTCATTTGTGGTGGAGAACGGGAAAAGGATGTAGTGATAATGTTACAGTGGCAGTAAAATGAAATCATTTGACAATAATAAAACAATAGCATCATTTTTTATATAGTAGTAATGTTTCAATTGACAAGCATGATTATATTTGACTAATAAACGGTGTTTAAGCTTTCATAAGGTCTCGCAGACCCTTGCGACTACAAAAGAAGTGTATACGGTATGCTCTAATACCACAACACTTGGAAGCTGTCATAATTTTATTCACCATAGTTATGCTCCTCAATACCCTGTGCCTCAAGCTAAGCAGCAATGATATACCAATGTTTTTGTTTCCTCTGGCGGCCCTTTGCCAAGCGATATGGCACTGATAAACATGAAGTAAGGGGGTTTGTATTCAGAGTAAATGACACTAATATACACTGTTTCAGATACAGGAGTGTGAAACCCTCTCTATTTTCATTTGAATATGACAGAAGCTAGTAGGCTAGTGTAAATTCACAGGCAGATCATCTGAGGATCCCTGCCATATTTGTGTGTATGATGGATGCATGCATGTGTGTTTGTGACATTTGAATTTGTGGCTGGGTGCGATAATATTGACACTTTGTGATTATTGTTGGACAGCATTTCAAGCTAGTGTCTTGCTCACATGGTGTGCATGCATTTGTGTGTTGGTGTGTGGAGGATGTGAGGAGACATTTTGAGTGGTTGACTCTATTTGCGCCTGACTGTATTTGTATGACTGTGCCTTTTAAAAATTTCAAGTGAATTGCTCAGAGGACATTTTGTGCCTAACTCTGACTCACATCCGTAATGACTATGAAATGCTGCCTCTCTATCTTCATCTTCTGAATGGGTCAAATATGCCGTCCTCTTGGTCAAAGAAGTACAATACTGGAAAGCTGCAGCAAAATTCATAATGGCCAGTAATCTAACTAATGTTGAACAGGAACTCAGCAATTTCTCTTGTGCATTTCATACATCCAAAAGACCAGTAATTGCTGTCCTCATTCACTGTACACATGTCATTTTATCTAGTGTACATGCATTTAAATTGAATGAAAATGATGTCTTTCCTCTCAGAAGAGTCCTGCCCATGTTTGTTAAATAGATGGTGTCAGCTAGCTAGCTAGATAGATATAGATATATAGATTTTGAAAGGCTTTTGATTGCAGTGACATTTCCCATCTTCATGTCAACTGCATCTCTGTTTGACAATTCAGTATACCCAAGGAATTCAAATAAAAACAAATCTCTTCCATAGGAAAAACAGTTCATGGAAGCTTTTCAGTATTTAATTTGTGAGAAAATATTTTATGTGTTTACACCTTTACAGGCCTGCCAATATTTATGGAGTAATCTTTTTGTATAATGTCAAATGCAGCCAGTTCATCCAAAATTCCCAGGACAAGAGCATAGATGGCTTTCCACTCCCCCCTCAGGTCACTAGATACCTGCCCCATGCGAGCAGTTTTGCATGTTCAGTGGAAGCAATAGGGAAACACCTTCACCACCATCTAAAATCATCTAAAACACATCCAAAAATTTCCAGCACGCTCCACCTACATGTCATGGCCGTGCATATTCACCACGCTATAGAGATACTGTCATTGTGTGTGGGGAAAAAAAAAAAAAAACTAGTTTTCTGGGCAAAGTGACACAGCGCCTCAGACTGATGATTGTTCAGATATTGCCCATCTACATTAAAATAGCTAACGTGAATTGTGCTGATACTGAACATTAGATTCAACAAAGTATTGTTTTTATTCTTTAAAAAAAATTATATATATATATATATCAGTCTAGAATGCTGTTCCATCACCACCATCAGCTCCAACCATAACACATCCTAAGCTCTTATGTGTCTTTCACAATAATTCTTCCGATAACATGTGCACCAGTCTGGCATTTGGATTTGCATATTAGAAGCCTGACATTGCAATTTTTACAGAATTGTAGCTCTTATCGTATGTTTTAAAGACTTTCAATAAATTATTGATTTGTAATACTTAATCATGAATTGCAAAGGTAAAAAACTGCTGTTTGGATGTTTGTCACCTTGAATATTTATTTTCACAGTATTACTTGACTCTCCTATGCAGCAGTAGTACCTGGAAAGTCAGTAGCTGGCTAATTCAGCCTACACCCAAATTATTGCCCTCTCAACCTTGAGCTGGCACAAAGCCCTGCCAAGGTTAATGCTGTATGAGGTAATTGCTGTGGACCTCTCTTTTGACAAATCTGCAGAGAGGGAGGGAGATTCTTCTTGACAGGCTTCGCTTATAGCTGCATGGCAGCTCTCATGAATAAGGCATATATGGCTTGGAAACATGGAACATATTTGGGAGCCACCTAACCTAGGACATCATGTGCTGCGTTGTGACTGATGTGGCTTACACTCATCTGGAGGCCTGCAGCTGTCACCAGACCTAATGTCCCCAGCTCATTCTCAGAAAATCTTACAAGGATCTCATCTTTATGTTTTTTCTTTATCATAACTTGGCCAACTACTCAGTACTCGAGGAAATTAAGCAGCTACCTTTTTATTTTATTAGGGCTAAAGCAAAGGATATTTTTAATGGGGGCCATTGGT
>JAQLOL010000026.1:8565943-8591665 GCA_029783665.1 Naso thynnoides | reverse complement strand
AGCAGATTAAGGTTTCCGGTGGCTTCTCTTCCTGAAGGTCCTTTCTCAGGTTAGGTATGTTTAATTATCCACAGCCCTCTTCCACACCCCGGCACAAAAATGTCATGATTTATTTTCCTTTTTCCTCTACCTGATAGATGTATTATATGTGAACGCATTAAAGCCGTATGGTGACATGTGCCGGCTGGCCTGAGGTTTTCCAGTCCATATTTCATCCCTCTCCTTCATGCAGCACTCAACATGCTTCAGTCGCCGTTGTGTTTTAGAGACTGAAGTCAAAGATATACAAACTAAACTACTATAACGTTTACAACAGGCTGTGTTCTGCTTTTTACCTTTCCCTGTTTTTTCAGTATGTTCATGAAGTCAAATGTGACACACCTTAAAAAAACAAGGCAAACTTGTCTACTAGGGTGTGGAGTCAATTGCGCTTTTTTGCAGGTTTACCCATATTTTAAAAATCTACATACGTCTTCATTTTTATATAAAAATGGTATAAGCTCAAAATCACCTCACCGAGGTATGAGAACCATGGAAACATCATTTTTCTTATGACAGGAAGTGATAAAGAAACAAAACATGCCATAAAACATCCCTGTGTTCTCGGCCCTGTGGCACTCCCCAACAGTTGGCTGGCAGTGGCACATTAGAATGCTGCCGTGTCAGTAAATATTGGAAATTGGCATTTCCTCTGGGTGATGCATCCTGAAAGGTCAGTGCTGGGCGGCAGCAGAACAGTGGCTCTAGCTTTGCCTCTCTGTAATGGAATTCAGCTGAACTGCATGGCATTTCCAATGATGGGACCTGACCTTCCTGATCATCATTTATATCATGAACATTACCCAACACGCAACACAGAGAAATCCTTTTGTTCAACATCCTGCTCTGTCATTCTTATTGTCTCTTTTCCTTTTCCTATTTCATGGTCTGTGTGTTGTCAAGGGAAAAAAGCTTTTTGCTTTTGTTTGCTTTTGAAGACTGAACCCTCTCGAGAGCAACTGCTTAAATGCTAGGAAATGCAAAATAAAGGAAGAGCTACCCTCGCACTTACAAAGTGAGACCCTCATGAATATGTAATATACCAAAAGTTGTGTAAGCTATTGTTACTTAAGTGATTCAATTAGCACATTAGAATAATGATCCACTACCCTTTGACCAAACTTTGGTGTTTCACCTTCATTTTCTGAGAAGGCACTTAAAGCCAGAACAACTCCACAAGAATCATTGACATTTCTACATGCACTGCTGGCTCCCTTTGAAAGATGGTGACTCATCCGCACTATTAGTTTGCCTTGAAAAGATGTTTAGAGTTGTGTGATGAAGCCTCTGTTGCCCCTCTTCCTGCTTCGCCATCTCTCAATCGTCGCTGAACAAGCAAGGTTAACTGTCACAGTCCATAACTGGCCACACAGCTTGTGGGGGAAAAAGCAAGAGGCTCTAACGTCAGACATCAGGACAATTTTACAGCAGCACTTAAGAAGAGGGAAAAAAAATTATAATGATGGGATCTAATGGCTAAAGTTGCCAGTAGAAGAGAGAACAACTCAGTGGGAACACTGTTCATTTTGACACTAGAGCAAATTTTGTTTTGTGAAAAAGGAATGAACAGCAAGGCAAGATGGCATTTTTAGCATGACTGCCGGGTTATGATGTTGGCACAGCATGTAGATATATTTGTATATTGAACAAATACACCTACATTATATTTCCTATTAACTATTTGCACTTTGAATATTTCGTACCATTAAGTGTAAAAGCTAAGACCTAAGGTTCCTTACATCTTGTTCCTGGACACATGAATTTAGCACAGCAAGGATAGTTGACGAGTTTTTGAAACAATGATCAGATGGTTAATACCGCTCGAGTTAATCACACTCTTCTTTTTGCATCACCAGAAAATTCCAAGGTGTTCTTGTCTCTTCTCTGTGAAACTTCTGTATTCACATGTCACAGTCAGTGCAGCCTTGCAGAGTTTCCTGAGTGCTGAGTGAAGCCAGCAGCTGAGCTGAGTATGAGCACAAGTGATGCTTTCACAGTGCCCTGCTCTCAGCCGTCTGAATACTTCCCCAAGCCCTCATTAGCATGGCTGCTGCATTCAGCCTCATCCCAGGTCTTTGCTATAGCATGTGTGCGTCTGTGCGCACACACACAAACACTCACACAGTTACTTACATACACCCCCTTCCCAACTACAGTTGAATCCTCCCATTTCCCCAGTTGGATTTCTCCCCCTTATTTACTCCTCCACACTGTTCCCCCTCTGGCTCACTCTTCATCCTCATCTTTTCTCCAACTCCTTATTTCTCTCTGGTTCATTCTGTTTTTTTTTTTTCAAGCTCACTCCCTCTTCCATTTTCTCCGGTCTCTCAGCCACATATTAACTCCTCTCCTGTATGATGATCATCCCCTCCAGCACTCTTCTCCCTCATCTCCTCTTGCATACCTTTCTTTAATAGAATGTCAACTTTTACATTTCCCTCCTCTGTGCTGAGTCCATCCTCTATTAATCAGGATGGTAGATGGGAAGAGAGTTTTATTAATATTGTCATAGGACATACTTAGAGCTCTCAATGAGGAAAGACAGTTTAATGGGTTTAGTTTTGTTTTTGTGTTTTGACTTTAAGTTTGTGCTTAGGTATTTAAATAGGGTGGGTTTCTTTCAGTATTTGGAAAGGAAGTGTTTCTGCTCTACTACAGCACCTCACTCTATGCTCAGTATGAATGAGTGCAGTTGTGCTGAAAGCATGCATCTACATGTGGGAGTGAGTGCAGTAAATTCAGCGAAGCCCTCCACACTCACTCCAGGGATACTGACCCGCTCAGCAGGATTAGACGCATCATAAGTCCGTGTCTGTTGGAAGTGTCCAAAAACCTTTTTCACAGAGAAATGAACACAGGAATTTCCTCACCTTGTGTTGATTTGTTCACTTTACTAATATTGAGGGCCATTATGATTATGGTCATGCTGTGTCATTTGCTCATGACAGCAACATGAAATGCCTCCTCCTTTTGAATGAACATACAGTCTTGCACGCTTGCGTTCTTCAAGGGGATTTGCAGTGATTTTTGAATTTTCGAATGGTCATTAAGTTAAAAAAAAATGGAAGAGTTTGTGCAACTGTTATTTTGTCTTTAAATGAATGAGTCAGTGTTTCTACCTTGTTTTACCGGCATCTGAAAATAACGCAGTAATGCCAAATATCGCGTTACTACATGCATCGGTAATCTCGCATTTTTACCAGGCTGCAGTAAAACGTGTGTAGCTGCACAGTGTTTTCCACACAAGGTCAGTATAGTGTTAACAGTTACTGCAGCGCTGTGAGAGTCAGTACTTGCTGCAAGTCATAACAGCAGAAACCTGCAGAGATTTACAGCCATCAGAAAGCTCTGTGAGGAACTCCTTCAAGAAAATAGACAAAACTGCAGTGCAAACTTTGCCTGCTTAAGCTAACATTAGCACGACTGGAGAAACTTTATGACGATGATGAATGTGTGCTGCGCAGTTGTTTGACAAGTGTTGAAAAAGTGTCTGTGACCATGGATTCATGGACAGCGCTTACAACTGGATCATCTGTGACAGTCACCTGCCGCTCTATCAGTAATTGGAAAATACAGAGTGCTGCTCTGCAGACTAAAGTAATGCTGGAGCGGCATACTGCTGAAAACCTCGCAAACTTATGGAAAGAAAACACTTGAACAGCCTCACGCTTTGTGTGTTGGACATGCGGTTTTTGTGTGTGTTGACGGGGCAGTAGGGTGCAGCGTGGGTGCCGCATTTTTTCGAATAATTCCATTAATAATGATAATAAATGCCGAGCGACTATCAAAGAGCACTTTTACTTGAAATGCCCATCCCTGGTTCTTCAGCACATACCTCACCAGCTCTGACCCACAGTGTTCCCATCAATTAAAAAATTGGCTGCTATTACCTCCTCTTCACCTTCACCTGCACTGATTTCCCAACAAAAGCTGCCAAAGGACGACTCCCTCCCTACCATGTGACTGCAGATTGTTGTGTCTCAGCCAATAATTTCTCTGGGCCTGCTCACTGTCTTGGTACTGAAGTGCTTTTCACAGGTATAGTTAGTTTGGTCGGTGATGTAATTAAGCTGCCAGCGTCTGATTAGATGTAACAGCCAGCCTACCCATGTCATGACCTGTGCTGACATGCTGTTTGTGTGTCAGGTAACTGAGCTGAGATCTATCATCTAATGTAATGTGTCAGAGCTCCATCAGAGTGTTTACATCTCTCTCTTGATGTGCAGCTAAAAAGAGTACTGTGACCTCATTACTATGCTGGCAGGGGGCTTGTTTAGCAAACTAGTGGAGGATTTGGAAATGTGGTTCCACGGTAAAACCCGAGTCTAATTATAATGAGATGAAATAATTCAGAAAGATTGTCGGTGCTAGATAATATGGATTTGTTGGGAACTTCACATCCTGCCACTTTTAAGGGGGGTTCATTATAATTTATTGTATTTCATGATTTTTTTTTTATGGCTCCTCTCTGTTTTGTTTTGTGTTCCTAGTTGACTTTTGACAATATTTTGAATGCTTTGTGGGAACAACAATAACAGGCTTTTTCAACTTGGTAATGAACCTCTGGTCTCAATTGTTTTGCCACACATTATAAACTTCCTCTCATCCATTGCGTGTGTCCTCTGAGATATAATTAAAATGATTGAAACCTATTTGAGTATTTTTCTAAACCTGGCAAATTATTTACACCTTCACACTTAAAATCATTGTTGAAGTTGTTTGGATGAAGGATTGTCAGACTTTTTTCTTGTAAAAACCCAGGTAACTGACAGCTTGGATGATGATTTTGTTTAATTTTGAAAACATTTCTTATCTATGAACAGGGCTGCTGTTCACACATGTATTTGTGTTTCCAAAAAGATTAATACCACCACCTAAAAGTAATTGATTGACAGCCGTGTTTGTTTCCTAATAGAACTCGCATTCTGTGTGACTTGATCGTGCTCAACCCTGTGAAGATGAGTTATCATTCTAGCAGGTTGTGGGCGTGCACTTGTCATTTTGGCTCTGAGCATGTCCCTAACGTGGGTGTCTACCTTACCTGTCACACTCCTTCTAACTCATCTTGATAAAGTGTGAGATCATTGCGTCTGCAGAGTCGCGTAATTATTCAGATTGAGAAGTGCCAGCATATGACAGAAGTGAATTTGATTCCTGGTTCACTCTGTTACCAGGGAGTATTTGAACCACAAACCTGTTTGTGCCTTCATGCCAACTGATCTGTCTCTTTCTCTCTCTTGTAGTGCCCCGACTCCACCTGTAAGCAGGACCTGCTCGCCTACCTGCAGCGTATTGCCCTGTACTGCCACCAGCTCAACATCTGCAGCAAAGTCAAGGCTGAGGTGCAGAACCTGGGAGGAGAACTAGTCGTGTCTGGGGTAAGTTTAACATCATTTTTGTCCAAAGGCTCCACAGTAACTAAAGCTGATGGATAGGGCTGGGTATCGTTAAGAAAAATTAAATATCAGTACCAATGCTAATACCTTAACTTCGATACAGGTTCCTGAACAAAACTTTTTTTTAATATCAATTTTATCTGATCTGTTTTAACAAAAGATTACATCACATATACTTATTGTCAGCCCTGTCTCTGCATGTAATCTGGTGTTTTTCCCACAAAACACAAGTGTGCAGCCAATCAACAGCACTATTAGATTTTGGCACAACAAGCAAGTTGCAAGTTGCATGCATATTGGCTCACTGATGCTGATGAGATTAACCCCATTGGGCAATCGATACCAATTTTCAATACCTGACCTTTTTCGATATTTGATAGTATTTGGGCAGTTCAGGCAGTACCATAGAAGTATTGAAGTTCAGTACCAAGCCCCACTGATGGTCACAGTGCAGGTTTTAAAACTTTCCCAAAAAAGAGTAAACATGGAAATGTAGTCTTTTTCTGAAGCCTCAAAAATGCATGTAGTGTGTTTTGTCAGGAACAATGGAAGTAAAGGGAACTGCATTTGCAGTGTAGTCTCCACAAGGTAACTCTAATTTTGAACTAGAAAGATAATTAAATCAATAGAATGCTACTCTCTATAAGTGTAATTTTCTGCTGTTGCTCAGATAATTTAAAATACTCAGACTTAATAAGGCTGTTGGTTGCTATTACTTAAACGGATCATTTTCCGCACTGTTACTCGCAGCTTTTATTTAATAACAAACAGAAAACAGAAATAAAAGCTTCTGTGTCCTAGAAAGGACTAATGTCGAATAAAATATTTCTCAACCTTTTTACTACTTAAGATTACACCGCAAGACCAATGTTAACACCACTTCAAGCATTAATTAACTACTTTGTTGCCAGTCAAATTAATTAAAGCAGGTTACCTTGGTGTGCAGGAACTAATGAATTCCTCCCTCCTTTCTTTAAAGCGGAAATGAGTCTGTGCTGCCAACACTTCCAGTCAAGTGTCACTAGTGTCTCTGAGGCTATTAAATTTTGCCGATTAAATTAGTGTGACCTTTTTCCATATTCTCAAATTTCTCACATCTGTTTGTGTGCCTGACAAACTAGGAAAGGTCGTGAATTCTTCTGTGCAAACACTTGTCTTGGTTCCCCCACAGAAAACTTGCAGTAAAACTTGAAGACATAAGAAAGACAGAAACCCTTTACTTTCACTTGACTTGAATTCAGAATGTATGTAAATTAGAATTACAGGCTCTGCATTCCCCATTTTACAAAGCTAACTGTTTCTCTGGTGTTCTCTCCTGTCTGTTCCTCGTGCTCAGCTGGACAGCGCCATGTCGCTCATTCAAGCCGCAAAGAACCTGATGAACACAGTGGTGTCCACAGTCAAAGCCTCCTACGTCGCATCTACTAAGTACCAGAAGAACAAAGGCATGGAGGCCCTCAATATGCCGGCTATCTCCTGGAGGATGAAAGCTCCTGAGAAGAAGCCGCTGGTGAAGAGAGAGAAGCAGGATGATGGCCAAACCAACAGAGTTAAGAGATCATCTCAAAAGAAGCATGTTAATCCTGTGCAGGCTCTGAGCGAGTTTAAAGCCATGGATAGCATCTAGACTCGCCATGCCTTTGATCTAACAACACAAAATATTGACCAATGAGTTTAGACACAGATAGAGCTCATCCTTTTGTCAAAAAGATTTTGTCCTGTTTGTCCCACCTTTGCATAGATGGCTCAACTGTCTGACAGATTATATTCCTACACTGCCTCATATCTATTCCATAAATTCATATTTTGCTCTAGTCAGTAGCATTAACTGTCTCCTCTCTGGAAAATGCAGTTAGAGGGAAAGTAACTGGACAGAAAGTTGTTGTTTTTTTTTTTTTTGTACATTTCCCATTTTGTTCTCTCCTGTTTATGAGAGGAAGGGGAGTAGATTCCATAGATGTTATAAGAACTAATTCCAAGAGGCTTTTATTATTTTGTATCCTAACCAGTTTTATAGTAGTACTCCGGGGTCTCTGGTGTTTTCCACTATAATATTTGATTATGGCTAAATACCTTTTGTACTGCAAATATCAACTATGCAAAATCTTAACTGCCTTGTTTTACCTTCAGCAATAACTGTAGTTCATGTGAATGTGCTGGGCTAACTGGTAAGATTTTAAACGTTTTTGGTTTTTTTTGTTGTTGTTTTTTTGGTTCACCTGTAAGGAACCAAAGTTAATATGTTTCCATGTGTGCCTGTATTTTTTTCTATAACTTAACACATGCATTGTTATGCCACTATTAAAAGTTAAAATAAATTTAAATTGATCTTCAACACTATTTACAGTGCTGACTAGTACATTGTCATTGTGCTAAGTCATTACTTAATAATTTAAGCGTCTCAAGTTCTTTTTTTTTGTTTGTTTTGTTTTTTCATGTTCATGTGATGCAGCAAACAAACCAAAGGTGACATAATATTCTTCCCAGCCTTCTGTTTTTTTCTGCATAACTGCTACGTATGTTTGATCCTACATGGATGGCAGGCAGATCCAGCCAGTTCAGTCGAACCCTGTAAATAAGCCTCGACTCCTCAGAGTCTGGGAGCACCCAGTGGGCGAATGAGTAGGCCCCGTGTCGGTCTCCAAAGCCGACAAGCTTCATTAACTGTCAATGAGACCAAACACCTCCACAATCTTAGAATGTGTCCAAATTAAGGGATCAATATGTTTTCTCTCCATAGCTTGGAGGTGGGCAAGGAGAGGAGGGGATTTTAACTGACTTTTAAGTCTGGCTTATTGTTTGTGTTCCTTGTCCTGAAGCCTGAACACTAATCAAGGTTAAAATGATGCACAGTCTTTATAAAAATATAAACTCAAAACAAGTTGTCAGGTGTTGGAGCTTTAAAATTAAACAGGAGAGATTTGAGTGTATTTTTGTACTTCAGGTAACAACTGTGGGATGTAGTTGCTCTGTGCAGCTTGTTTTCCAGTCATGCTTAGCCGGTATACTTGTGCACAGTGTTGCATTAGTACAGCGAGGCTTTAAAATCCTGCTGCTTCGGTCCTGCGGCTGAATCTCTGCCTCGCTCGTTTGACATCTGTGAGCTATAGCAGGATGAACATGTATGGTTATTTGACAGGTGGATATATAATTTTTTTCTTTTTTTTTTCTTTTTTTTTTTACTGTAGAACCAAGCATTTCGAGAGTGCGTTTTTCCTCACAGTTTGACTCTTGCTGTATTTGAGTTTGAATTTGAATCCTGAGTGATATCAAACTACTTTGCTGTGGATTTTTTTTGTTATTCAGAGCTGACTTATTAGTGCACACGTTTCTTGTATTCATGTGCCTGCTTTATATCTTAATAAAAATTGAAATGGAAGCACTGCTTGTTCTTTCTTATCTGTACTGCTGACTAAAGTTTTTCTTCCCCCCCTTGAACCTTTATTTTGCTCTCATGCTTTGTTTTGCCATTATACCAGATTTAAGTTGTAGTAGTAAGCTTTAATACTTAGAAAGTGGAGGCCTGAAAGAATAATTTTGTTCTCCAAGATAAAAATGAGGTTAGTGCTGCCCCAAATATGCTGCAATGCATCGTAATTAAGGCATTTTATCATGTATACATATCTCCCATATAGTCTTCATTACTTACTCAGGGCTATACACAATATGCTCTTGTAGCTTATTTAATTGGATTCCTCTATTGTGGGTGATTTTCTCTTAAAAAGTGCAGCTTTTAACATCAGACATTTTTCAGTCTTCTGATGTTTTTAATACAATAGCCTGTGTCGAAAATGCAGTCTGAGACCCAAGAAAATGCCCAATATGAAGAAAAATGTATTTGAAGCAACAAAGTATTTGGAATGAACGACCTGTTTTTCTCAGAGGGATGGAGTAATCACAAACCCATGTCAGTGTGAGTCAACACTGAGAGGACACCGAGAGACAAATCCACTTTTTTGTATTCTTACGCATGCAGGACACTTCGGTAGGGATTTTTTGCTGATATCTGATACGTAGATATTTTACAACTCATTTGGCCTATAGATTACTAGTTACCCTTTTTAAAAGTTTCAGTATAGCATCAAACTTTAATAAACAGATTTAACTTGAAAAAAGACATTGTTCTCATGAAAAACATGCAATGCAGCAAAATGGACATTATTCAACGTATAGCCTGAGCTTTTTACAAAAAATATTCAGATGTAACCCCCTTTGTAATTGTTAACATTTTCATAAGTAACTGCAATTAAATTCCGCATTTTTTCTCAGTAACTGTTACTTACTACAATAGCATTTATTTTGTAATTAAATCATAATTTCATTTCATGTGGCTAGTTGCTTCCCGGCACTGACAGAATCATTATGCATACGCTTACTGTTTTGGCCTGCTGGCAAATGCAGGCATAAAATACAAATCTTAAAATTATGTAATATTCGGTCATGTGCAAAAGAAGAAAAATACTTGAATGTATGTAAAACATGTCATATTTATTTATGACAACTGATTTTAAACAAAACAATTAAGATACACCCTACTTTAAACTGGATGATGCTCTCCCGAGACAACCACAACAATACCTATCGGGGCAAATTTGGCCTGTTTCGCAACTGACAAAGTAAGTAAACACAGGGAACATGACAGACATGGCATCAACTTGGGTGTTTAATCAAGGAAACAGCAGCCTATCAGTTTGTCAGCCATTATATAGGCAGATATCGATGTGCTGGCTAATATCTGATATTTAGTTTCAAAGCCAAGATAACGTCCTGATAATATCGTGCATCCCAACACTTTAGGTATCAGTATGTTTCAGGGGGATTTCTGATTTTTATTTATTTAGCTGTTAGTTTGACCTCTTACCTCATCTCTTTCCATGTAAGATTTCTATTTCTCAGGTTTACCAGAATAACTCACAGAAGACACACACAGAATGTGAAATAGACTGAATTATTTTGTCAGTTGAGTGATAAGATTTCCAAACTCTGGCCTGATGGTAGTAACTTGTGCATTGCTTAAGGATGCATTTTCTAGATTGTTCAATTAAAACAGATTTAAATGACTCAATAATGAGGACAATTGTTGCAAAACCTGAGTGGAAAATTAAAAAAATCAACCCATTGGGAGTTGTATAGTGCAACTTGAGGTTGGCCTTATAAAAAATATATGGCTGCAGTAATGGTTCCAGACTCACTTGAAAATGAAAACTAGAATCATACTTTCAAGGTAGGCTATAACTTCATAAATGGAGTATATATGCCACTTCTGTCATAGTGGAGCCTGTGATATAGGTTCTGTTGACCTGATCTCGGCTGGCACCTCTTTCAGCCTGGGTTGGGATTGTGCAATGATTAAGGGCTTTGGGGAAAATGTTACAAAATCCCTGGATAAGATTATAGGTCATAACATCCCTTAAGACCCAGTGTTGTGTTTACACTACCAATAAGCCATTTCATCTGACTTCAACAAACAATAACAACTGGGTGTATATGGCTGGAAAACCATAAAGGTGAGCAGTGAATTGGAAGGATGCAGAAAGACCTAATGGCCATCATTGCTCCACGTGTAGCTAAATGGAGGGAGTTGTGCAGCAACATGAAATAACCTAATGAGAATCACTACAGATGCTGGAAAAATGTTTCTGGTTACATATTCATATCGATCACATGCAACACTATGAATTTATAGAAGAAGACTTGGTTTTGGGGGCTATTTTGTCTACTTGGAGGGATGACTGTAGACCACTCTATAGCAGATGCTGTGAAAGGGTCTAAATTAGTGATGTGTTGGTCGCAAACCAGTCGGCTCTTTAAACCGGCTCTTGTAAAAGAATGATGGGAGCCGGCTCCCATCTGAGTGCCATTTTATTTATTTAATTAATACAAGGCAAATTGATAGAATGATCTTCTCCACGCCACAGGCACTCCATGCATTGACTGTGACTGAATACTGTATTAATGACATAAGTGCTGGGCAAAAATCTAAGTTTTGGTCTAATAACATCGAACAGTTAAAGTGATATTTGTTCACACATATTAATAATAGGTCAAAACAGCGCTAAATTTGGCTGAAAACACAAAAGGCAGAAGTGGTAAAATGAAGAGCAGTTTGGGAGCCGAAAGAGTCAGATCTTCTTGGTGAGCTAAGCCAAATGATCCAGCTCATTAAAAAGAGCGGAAATTCCCATCACTAGTCTAAATGACCTCCCAGTAAACCATGTCAGGTAGTGAGCATGCGCAGTGCAATACGGACTACAAAATGATGGAAAACCTGTAACACGAAAGACTTTAAATTGTTTGCCGTGAGTCAGGTTGTACCACCTGAGGACGCAGTCGAGACAAAAGCGAGAGAAACAAGTAAGGAACTAGTTTACATTAATTTAGGTGAGCTGGCTGCAACGTCAACCTGGTCAGATGCGTCACCCACCTTCATCTGCGCGCCCCCTCCAATTTCTGCTCCTCGCACGACAAATTAAGCCAACTCTGGTTGCGGCTAACTAGTCTGCTTTAAAAATGAAATGATGCCCAGGTGGAGGCCATTGTAGTAGAACAGAAACTGCTTGGAGTTACCATCGTATGGTGGAAGAAATGCTGCCACGGAGGATTTTCACTGCTCGGACATAAACAGATCCAGCCGAAGACCAAAAACATCCAAACTGCCAACACCTACAGCTCTGTGGATGAATTTTTGTTTTAAACCTATAAAAACATTTCACTGAACACCAATAAGTCCTGCTCACACACTGAAAGACCAGCCAGTCGCATAGCTGGAGGTCCCGATGACCTTTGAGAGAAACATTAACTCACCTGCTAGATAACTAATAAAAGGAGGATGTTATTCCGAGACGGTTTAACTCCTACTCACTGCTCTAAGCACTTTCAATGGTGAGAGAAAATTTACGCACTTTCATTTTTTAGACTGAAACTGTGCTCATGTTGCCAAGGTGTGCTTTTGCATGCTTGGCGTTGCTATCTGCTGTTAATGGATGTAAGATGGTTTAGCAGAAGTGTCACATTCTGTGAGGTGTTCATTCTTCGAGTGGTTTTGTAATGCATTTCTGATTTGGTTTAGCACCCTTGATGGCCTTGAAAAGTGGTTGTTTGTCCTTGTTCAACAGCCTTGAGGCTGATGTACTGCATAAATCTTGTTCCCCATGTAACTGTGACAGAGAATGGGGTGCTCATGGCCGCTGCATGTGTTGGAATGTATGCAGTTTTTAGTTATCAGGTTATTTAGTCAAAATTTGCATCTTGGAAGTAAATCCATGCTGCTACTTTCTGAACAGCATTGTACCACCACACAAACTCAAAACTATCCTCCACACTTCGGAAATGTCACTGACACCAGGCCCTGACATCTTCACTGGGCTTGTACTTTATAAAACAAATCAGTATGTGGTACCACGCACACAGTGTTGACTGAAAAAATAAAGAAATATAAGGAAAGAAAACTGCTTGGACAGATATAGTCAGCATGAGCCATACATTTCTCGTTGGTATTTAGTACTTTAAATTCATTGTGGAACTGGAGTCCCATAATGACCTGTTTAATATTACTCATATTCATTATCATGAATAGAATTTTAAAATATAAATCTTCCAATTCATCTCCGTGCAAAGAGGGCCCTCTCTGACTGTTACGGGTGACCATGTGAGGAGTAAATCAGTTCCCTACAATGTTAATTTATCCAGCAGTGTGGCTGGAATTATTCTCTCTGTAGAAAGAAGCAGTAAAGTTTGAAACTGTAAAGGCTTCACACATCAGCTAACGGTAATAATAAATCACCCATCCCATGTATTTATGAGGAGTCCTGTGAGTTTGTGTAGCCTTTGACAAGGGTTGACAGAGTGTTGTAGGGCGTGAAGAAAATGAAATAAATAAAAAAAAAACTGGTGTGTCAAAAAATGAAAATCCTTTCAATCAACTATACAGATGTTAACTAATGAAAAGTGTTTAGAGTAGTGTAAACAATGTAAAGACAACAATAAAGTTAGATCTGCTCATTTTCAAAAAAGATCCAATCGCGGTTATTTGAAGTAATATTGCGATTGTGATATTTGTGATATTAGAGGGAAAGATCCTTAAGGCAGCACAATGGCTTAGTGGTTAGCATCACTGCCTCATAGCAAGAAGGTCTCGGGTTCAAATCCACATCCTTTGGACCATCAGCCAGAGGGTGTTGGGTTGATACCCAACTGGGGTAGGACCCTTCTGTATTGAGTATCGAGTTCTCCTCGTGGGTTCCGTCTAGGCTCCAGCTTCCTCCCACAGTCCAAAAACTCGCAGATTGGGTCAATTGGTATCTCTAAATTGCCCGTAGCTGTGAATGTGAGCGTGAATGGTTGTTTGTCTCTAGGTGTCAGCCCTGTGATAAAGTGGCAATGTGTCCACCCACGCCCAATGTTGGCTGGGACTGGCTCCAGCCCCTCCCCCCACAACCCTGAAAAGGAGAAGCAGGAACGGATAATGAATGAATAGTCATTTATATCTCTCACTATGTTTACATGGACACCAATATTAACCCAATTAAGACAGTACTCTGAATAAGACACTGCAATGTAAACAGCATTTTCTGATTACCTTGCTCGGAGTAAGCAATAATCAGATTAAGACAGGTGGAGTATTCCGGTTTTAGTTGCACTATTGTACACATGTCTACACCTTGATCACACTATGCCGTCCTATCGGAGTTTTTCACAGCGTGTTCAATACATACTTTACGGCAGAGGAGGCATGTAGTTGCAGACATATCTGCCTGCATCTATGCATATAATATTGAAACTGTGAAAATAACAACTTGAAGTTTTTAAAAAATTTTAAAATAAAAACTCAAAAGGTGAAATGGTAGTAACATGTTTGTTGTGCTGTTGTTCAGCTTCTGGTTTTAGGTTAAATCTGGCGAGAATATCCGACAGAAAACATGGGATGAGGGTGCATCTCATGAATCAGACTATGCTCTGTAAAATGTCAACAGGAGTATAAATGGAATCTCTGTTTGCAACTCATGTAAACAACTTAGTTGAAATATTGTCATATTTAGAATAAGGTCAGTAGTTGGATTATTGCAGCCCATGGAAACATAGTGATTATTCTCATTTCATTGAGAAACATACGGAAATGATTAAAGTGTGATTTTTTGCAGGGATCCGTACCAAACAAAGATGTTTTGTCTTTAGAATATGATGTGTAGGCCAGGGCAAC
Source organism: Naso thynnoides (assembly GCA_029783665.1). NCBI lineage: Eukaryota > Metazoa > Chordata > Actinopteri > Acanthuriformes > Acanthuridae > Naso > Naso thynnoides. The sequence continues at coordinate 8,577,031 of JAQLOL010000026.1, read as the reverse complement.
TCGACAGCACCACACTATTTGAACTGAAATGGTATTTTGGCACACACATTTCTGCTTTAATATAATTGTACCTCTTGCACAGAAGACATATTGTGATTTAAATTAATTTTGCAGCCCTAAACGATATAAAGCAAGCATAAATACTGCGTCGTGTGATAGAGTTCTTGTGGTTTGCACTCCGTATATCTCTCTATAAAGTGGCCATGTCAACACTTGGAGGTCACAGTTGGAATTATTAGCATGATTTTTCACTGCACTGCAATATCTTCTCTGTATTACTGTTAGCAAACACTTGCAATACCTTGATTTATAGAGTCCCTCAAAGGTCATGGAAATGTTTGAAATAATTTTTGCAGTCTCTCTGTAATAGCTTGTGGTGTCTCTTGAAAAGCTTTGCATTCTTTTGCAAGTTATTTTCCTGGAGCTATCCTGTGTTGCTGTCTTTTGGTACTATTTTGCAAGTTCAATCCTCCATATTCCAGTGACACTAACTATCATGTTTACACTATAGGCACATATCAGATCACAATAACTTCTCATGTGATCATGTCAGCATAATCAAACCCAGATAAATGTTACTATGTGCTACATTTATATGTTTAACACTGTTGCTATCTTTATCACTGAAATGATAGGTCAGAGGAGTCAGTCATCAGGTTAATCAATTAATCAATCGATGTTTAATTAGTCAACATCTGTGTTAATAATGGATACATTTTTCAAGTCTTTTTTAAAGAAGAAAATGCCAAAAAGTGACTGCTGTTGTATGTGAATCCACTGCATGCTGGTTGACATGGGGGTCCTCCCCAAAGAAAAAGAAAAAGAAAAAAAAAAAGCAAGATGCAATTTTCTGCACTTTGATATGCAGTAAAGTATATTCAAAACTGTGAGAGGATTATTTTAAAAACTTAAATTATCAGGGATTAAATAACTTTGTTGCTATGACAGACTACTCAATGTGGATTCCAGAGAAGCTGTTTACAAGATCAGGTTAGATCTAATATAAAAAAATTGCAAGGGGCTTAGGAGTCGCTCCAGCTGAATAGACTAATGTATGAATCAGCTCTAATGTCATCAGAATCTGCATGTATCAGGGAATTTAGGGAAGCATCCAGACACCCCTGCCTTTAGTAGAGGAACATGAAAACACCTCTGTAGTGACAGACTGCGTAGATGCAAGTCAGTTTAGTCAAGGTCAGACATTTCAAGGCAAAAAAAGCATGAGAAAAACATTTTGACTGAAGGGAATCTTTAATGTTGGTTTTTTTCGGTTAAGTGATGAAGTGATTTAAAAAGATGCACTTAGAAGTTATATAGATAATTGATTATTTCTAAACTGAGTCGAGCCTTGCCAAAAAGAGAAAAGAGTCAATTTTTTTTAAAGATTAAAAGCAGGATTTAATGAAGCCCCTGAAAGGACATGAGCAGGACAAAAGAAAAAAAAATCTTGTGAGCACGAAAAACTATTGGCGAGCAGGAGATGACTTCTGACTGCTAAACTGATAGTTGGGAGTCCATCCACTGCATTTTGGCTTGTGTTTGTTTGTGGAAATGACAGTAAAGGGGTTAGTTGTACTATACTTAAACCTCGGACTTCAATATAAAGTATTTAAACCTGAGTGACAAGGCGCAGACATCAAGAGTGCAGGCACACAGTCACACACACACACGCACACACTAAACACATATGCGCACAGACACACTGAAATCATCACTGACATTTTCACTGAAGCCAGGAAAAAAAAAGTGAACAATTTGACTAACATTACCAGTCGCTGGTGCGCACAGCGGACAACATACACACGTAGCATAGTAAAACAGGTCCATAAACACATTGCAGGCAGCAGACAAAAACATATCCAAATACACACTTTAAGCCGTCTAAAAGCCAACTTGCACAGCACAAAACATCACAGCCAAATACAGCCACTACACAGAACTAACGAATGTAAGCTAAGAGGAGATGACGAAGATGAAATGAATTAATACCTCACTTATAAAAACACAAAAGCTTAGCTATATTGATCTTGTTATAACTTAGATATGAACTGGAACAATCATTTTTCCATGGACAAATTTAGGTACTTCATACATAAACTCCACATGTGGGCTGTTAATAATAATATCATAACAAACCTTTTTTGGGGGTTTTTTGTGCCTTTATTTACAGGACAGCTGAAGAGTGGACAGGAAACAGGGGAGAGAGAGGGGGAATGACATGCAGCAAAGGACCACAGATGGAATCGAACCCCGGTCCGCTGCGGCGAGGACATAGCCTCTGTATATGGGGCGCCTGCTCTACTGACTGCCCCACCGGGCATCCCAGGGCAGGGTTTCCTGAAGTGGCCACAACCACAATGCCAGGACCTCTCATTCGTTCACCCCACGATCTGCTCCTTGCTTAATTTAGAAAACTCCTGACACTGGCTGAGATGGTGTTCCATCTTATTGCAGAGTGGACAATGGCCCTTACTTTCACACTCTTGATGGTGGTTGGGTGTAGGGTTTTAGGTGGTGAGGGGGCTGGGGTGGGTGTCAGTGTCCCTTGGATCACTGCAGTCAGTTCCTGTTCCTCTAAATTCTTTGGTGCATACTGTTATAGGTAACCATATCTGTATACACGTTATTACATTGCACAAAACAGCACTTTTAGTAAAACTGGGCTATATTTGATAAAGAAAGTGTCCTCTAGTTTTCTCTCTGATGTCCTATGACTGCTCTGCCTCAACTCTGTGTTTCACAGAGGTTCCTGAAAGCAACATATAGGCAGACCGAAGCCGCAGCTGCAGCAGCAGCAGCAGCAGGTAGTTTTTGGGAACAGCTTCACTAAGTAGAAGGCTGCAAAAACACGGCAGTCGCAGGATATCGGAGGGAAAACTAGAGGACTTTATTTTTTGTAAAATGTGACCCGGTTTTACTAAAATTGCTGTTTTGTGCGACATAGTGACGTGCATAGTAAAGTTTCGTTTTTCAAAGCCATGGGTCGTGGTAAAAGTTATATAGTGTTGATTTAAAACAACACACGTGTCATTTCAAAGATGGGAGGACAACACTTCTGGTGCCCCAGTGTACAGCCTCTGCTAAAATTAATTATGTTCTCAGTTACTTAAAGTACCCAAAGTCATGCTTGAGTAAAAGTAACAATATCATCTTGAAATATTATTTTTGGTAAAAGTGAAAGTCACTAAATAGTATCTAAGTAAAAGTCTTAAAGTATCTGATATTAACTGTACTTAAGTATCAAAAGTAATGTTCTGGCAACAAGTGTACTAAATCATCAAAAATACAAGTAAAAGTAAATTATACATATATTTAAATGTATATATACACTGTATACTGAGTCAGTCAATAGTCATCCAGATCCAATATCCAAAATTTTTATGAATGTTGAATTCAGTGTTTTTTTTTAATCTGATCACTGATAAAATAAATTGTTGTAAAAAAGCACAACTTAGGTTCTGGTGCAGCCTGTAATCTGCAAAGTAATGAGTAACTAAATTTATCAAACGTTGTGAGATACCTGCAGTTGATGTAGCTTGGTGCATTTGGGCATTTCATTTCCAAGCCAAAAAATTGTCTCTCAAATGGGTCATACACCAGCGCGTCAGGTGATGCATCCAGCCAAGTTGCATCCAGATAAATCATGAGTCCATATTTTCTTAAGTTCAGGTTTTTCAGAGTTGCATAGTGCTTAAGGACCAGCTCAGTGGCCTAGAGGTTAGAGTGTCTGCCCTGAGATTGGGAGGTCAGGGTCATACCAAAGACTATAAAAATGGTACCAAATGCCTCCTAGCTTGGCACTCAGCACTCAGGGGCTGGATTGGGGGTAAGTCCCTGCGACATACTGGCATCATATCCAGGGGATGTACATATACATCAAGCTGTCTCACACCATGGAAACAGGAGATAGGCTCCTGACCCACTCCAGTGCAGTAATTAAACTACCTGGCCTACTTACTTAGAGTACTTATGGACAACGGTCTCCATATCCTCTAATAGTCCTCTCTGTGAGTGCTGTTTGATGTGTCCTTCATGTGATCCTCTCAGCCAGGTTTTTAGCTGCACTTGGCTCTCTAAAGTGGCTTACCTGCCCAAAAGTTGAAATCGTCTCCCTCTCCTTCCTCTGTGAATGCCATTCAGGTATTACACTTTGGCATCTAGTTGCTTCCTTAATGCTGAGTGACTGTGACAAAGTCAGAGACAGTGATTTTAAATTCAGCTGTTCTTGGTTTGTTGGCACAAAATGAGAGTCTGTTGGCTTTAACTGGTAGCCCTCTGGTGGCACTTTTAGTAGTGGGGTGCATTCTCATGGGTGATAACACCATCGGATGTAGGTGGGGGATGCTGATAAGAGAGGCTGCTGCCAGCTTGTGCTTTGCCAAAGATGGAGTCCACAAGTGGTTCGTTGGGTGAGACATTCATTGTACAGATTAGTGGATTAGAATCATGTTTGAATCCAGTACAGACAGCTTTAGGGTTGAGAGTTGATAGGTTGGGCAGTAAAAGGTAAAGGTACTTTACTGGTCACATATACAAAGAACAGTGAAATGCATTTAACCAGCATTTAACCCATCCCTGAGGAGCAGTTGGAAGCTACTGTGCAGCTCCCATGGACCAACTCCAGATTCAGAGCCAGTACCTCAGTCAAGGGTACTGACTGGACATAGACCTGTATACATGTTTGTGTGGTGGGGGAAACTGAAGTACTTGGAGAAAACCCACGCAAACATGGGGAGAACATGCAAACCTCACATAGAAAGGTCCTGCCCCAGGTGGGAATTGAATCCAGGACCTTCTTACTATGAGGCAACAGTGCTAACCACTATGCCACCATGCCAGCTCACCACTGTAGCCTTTATATAGTGCAGACCTGGAATGACGTTATCGGGCAATTAGTAAACATTTTTTGGACAGTGTTGTATAGTGTGTTTTTTTCACTGACTTGACCTAGCTAATTCCAGTTGCTGAAGTAGCACTGGGGTTGGGCTTCACTACCATCATAGCATCCACAGGTCCAGGCTTCACTCCCTATTTATCACATGGTATTAATAACAAGTAACAAATAAAACAAACCATTGTTCAAGGTTAATGCCACTTTTGCTCCATTGCGGTGCATGACAGAACGGGATGAGCAACGCAGAGAGATAAGATAAGTACTAATTTTTAATATGGTTAAATGAGCAGTGAACACTTACTTATAAAGAAATAAACACAATAAAGAGACTAACTCTCAGTAAGATTCAGCAGTCCAGCAAGTAAGCCTTTGGACGTCATAGAGGTCTATAGGCTGGGAGCCCAACTCCTGTTTCATCAGTGTGAGGCAGCTCAGTGTACATTACATTATATTACAGTGGTTAAAAGTACACAAATTATGCATCAAACTTACCACATGAGGCTCTGTAGCCAGAGTTTAATTAGTATGGGTAACTAACAATAAAGGCAATGAGGGACTAACAGTAATCAACAACATTTAAAATTGCATATTTAACCCATTATTGTATAAATTCTGGTTTTATTCTTTCGACTTTCTATTCTTCCTTAAATGACTATAATAACATTATGACCATTAGGCTGTCGTTCTTTTGTGTTGTATTGATGCCCATGATTGCATAGTGTGCATAGTGTTAATAGTGTGTACGCGTAGCTGTGCACAATGTTAAATGTCACCTCAAGGGTCAGTATGAATTGTTTATTTAACAGGTGTGAGGTTGAATTTTTTTTTAAAAAATTCATTAATTTTTTTTTTAAGGTGTCTCACGACCTCCACTTTGGGAACAACTGCTCTGGCACAGCAGTACCCATGGTCTCCATGGCAGAGTAAGGGGTTGTCAAAACTTGAACTTCCTCAAATGACAAGATTATTTTCAAAGTTCACCTGAAGTCAAGGCCAGTGATACCAATACTCAGCAAAGAATACATTGGAAAAAAAAAGAAAAAGAAAAACAACCACTTGAAGTTCTGGGCTTTTTGAGGTCCCTTCCTATGCTTGGCCCCAAACTACTTGGCTTGACTGCTCCTTTCACTGCAACACAGGCGTCTCCTAAAAATCTATGACATGTTTATGCTGCCATCTACTGGACCATCTTGAGACTGTGTGTGTAACAAAACTACTGGGACATATTAATCTGCAGCAACTCCTTGAGACGGCTGCAGGGGACGAATCGCATGTGAATATTAATAAATTATACTTTCATCCTTACTAGAAGGATAGATTGACTTGCATGGCAAACAATGTGATGGTCATACACCATAACATCCCACGTTTGGACATGTGTTTAGATAACCATAAAATTACCTGATATGTGTGAGTCTGAGTGTTCATAGTCCCCACATTCTAAATTCCACACCTTTTTATTTTGCTCCTTTCAGTCAATATTTTCCCAATGTGAGCAGAGATGAACTTCTCAGCTTCGAATGGTGTCATTTATTTGCACTATGGAATTCATTTCAAAGTTACCAGGGAGTCTTCCAGCTTGGTGGCTAAGGAGTTGTGTTACTTTAGTCCAGGCTGCTTCTGACCTGGACCTAATAGCTCCTGCATGTATCACTGACAGACTGTACTGTACGCTGTCGGTACCAGCCTCCATCTGGGACAGTCCTCTTGCCAGACTAACTCCCACAGTGTCCTCCCAGCTCAAAAGCCATGCTTCTGAACTTGAACATGAAGCACAGCACAACCGTTACTGATGGTAGTCATGCATCAATTTGTAACACATAAAAAATGTCTACAAATGTACAGAAAAATATTTTATTCTCTGTCTTCTTTTAATTCAGAAAGATTTACACATTTTAGTGTGTAATAAGACATACAAGATCAAAAGAAAACTTTTAATTTGAAACAAAATTTTAACTGGACGACCAGGATAACAGTTTATTAAGATTATGGATTAGTTTTGACTGGGGACAGCGTAAACTGGTTACAGGCAGATTTTTATTTTTATTTTAAAATAGGGATTTTTTTTTAGTCCTTTTTTCCCAAAGAGGGCCAGATCTCTCATTCTGTACTCTTATTGCATGGAAACATCAAAGTTTGAACATATGAGTCTGTCAAAACAGAGAGAAAAAGGACGACAAGTTTTTTGCCTACGGGCAGTCTTAGGCAGTGGTTAAAAAAAACCTTACAGACTTTTTGATGCATAAGTACTAATAACACACTATGATAATACTTCAGTACAATTTAAAGCCTTTTAAAATCCCAATTAAAGGTACAGCTAAAGGTTTTTGAAGTATTAAAAGTAAAATTACTTCTTGAGTTACTTTGAACTACGTTAGATACACTTAGTCCAAAACCGAAGGTCCGGAGGTCACTTGATAAATCTGTGGGGTCACAAGATGATTATTTGGAGGGGAATGAGGAAAAACACATTGTATTTTAGTTACAGGTGCAACAGAGCATAGTCTATTCTCTGATCAAACTCAACCACGCCCAGCATCACTGGTGGAAATGTGCTTGAAACGTTCAAGAGAGGGCAGCAAAAGACTGCTTTTCTGTCTATAGCATCAACCTAGGCCACCCTTTAAACAGTTTCTCAACCCTTTGGCGCTTGTTTCACGAGCCTATTGGTTATATGTGGATTCTCTTATCTCCATTTAATTTATTTACATTCTCTTGTAACCCCTCTGATTTATTTTGTGACCTCTTTGGTTGACTCCTGGCTTGCAGATTGGACATTATTTCTTTAAAGCAACTGATACGTTTTAAACTGGAACGTTACTTTAAATTAAACTAGCTTTCAGGTAATTTCAGCATCTGGCTTGTGCCTGTGCAGATATGCCAGGCAGCGATCCTGCTTCCCACAAACCCGTGCCGCTGAAATCTATATTTTATTTTGAAAGTCGTAACGGAAGTCGTATTCTTAATCCAGTGCAGTTGACTCGACTTTGGCATGTCAGACCGAGCCATTCGTCCAGAGGAACGTTTGCCAGCAGGGTTTGACTGTTGGTGAGGATATGAGAGGAAGTCAGATGTGTTAATCTGGTAGTCACCCGGTGTACAGGCCGCTGTACAGCAGCATCCATCTGAGCGGGACTACCCCGGCCCGGTGGCTGCTGTCGCTACGTAACTGGATAGCTAGCTAGCTAACCTCAACCTGCTAACTTCACCAATTTAGGGCGGTTAAAGGGACGAACGGTGCGGGGAAAGTGGGGCCTGTGGCTAGTAACGTTACGAGTCGGTTTAAGTTGCAGCTGAGCTGGAGAGCTTTACACCCCGGTTTATTTTCCGTAGCAACATCCTGCTGAAATGGGTGAGTATACAGCTAGGTTAGCTATGCGCTCACTCACTGAGCAGTGTTAACGTGAGCTAACTCCAACAGTTCTTTTTACCATTCTGATAACCATAAAATGCTCTTTTTTTCCTTTAGAGAAAATGTCTGCAAACAGCCATATCTGGTTGACGTTTCAGGCTATATATTCTGCGTTAATGCCACTAAACGACTTTGTTTACCCTCATAGTTTTCTGTTCTGTCATTCTGCCGTTAACGTTGGTCGTATGAAAGGCTGACTGTAACGTTAGCTTGGTCGTATGTACGTGAGCGTGTCAGCCTCAGTAACGTTACTCGGGTGGGGTAGCTTCCCTGACTCTAACCATCCACTCTCCGCTCCTAGTGATCCCATTTTTTTTTTCTCTTTGGCGATTTTTCCTCTGAAAATGTCATGCATTCAAATTGTCTCTGTTCTTATCACTGTAATATAACGGGGTTGAAGATTCTAGATGCTAAATGAATGTACATCCCCTGAAATGGCAGTGCTGTTGATGGTGTAGATGGCACTCCTCCATCTCCACAGCTGTTATGCAATAGGATCCAGCAGCCCACTTTGTGTTGCTGTTTATACTGCACTGCTCCATATAACGTTACTGTTCCTGCTGTTTATTGATGGTGGACATACACTGGTTACTGATTGAGTACAGGCCTGTCACTACTGTAGCAGATATATTTTTGAATGGAGTTTTAAATATAAAGTAACATTAAAAGATGTTATAGGTTCACTAAATGTGACATCTCCATCTATCCAAAAAATCAATGGCCAAGCATGTAAGGCAAATGGCATCTAGAGCAGTATTTGCTTGACAGTTTATGAGGTAATTCTCAAGGTCCAATCTCAGGCTGGATCACTCATGTTGTCATTTGATGTAAGACAGCTATTGTGGGGGATGGATGTGTGGGTTGTGCACTCTCTTCACAAGCAACTGACAGCAACAACCAGGTCACTGCAACAGTGTCTGTAATCCTTATGCAATCTGTCATCACCTGTTTTGTAGGCGCAATGCTTGAATGAAACTTAAGGACATTCTCACTCTTAGTTAGGTGTCACCTATACACAAATCAGGCACCTCCCGTCCAAATAGCTCAATCAGTTGTTCAGCTTATCAGTTATGAGATAAATGCTGCAACAGCATGATCCGCCCTCAGTGTTACTTGATGTTTTTAACCTGCTGGGGCTGTTTTTTCCCCCCAGTGTCACTGTACTAATGATGCTTTCCACTAGTGGTGGGTTAAAAAAAAAAAAAGGATTCTTAGATTCGTTGCGATTCGGACGAACACTGTTCTGAATCAATTTATAAGTGTGCAGTAATTGATTATCGAAATTTTAAATAACATAAAATAGACGGAACAAAAAAGGTGGAAAATGGAGTAGCAGCACGCTGCGCACCCAGACAGTTTTTCAGGAAGTACATTAAAAAAAAAACAAGAAAGAAACATGGCGGACTGCGAGATCCCCTTTGGCCTCTAAAAGTTGACGGAAAGTAAACTGGACAAGAGCCATGCTGTATGTAAGCTGTGTCACACTACAATGAAATCAAGATGCATCTTAATCGTAGGCCCCTGAATTGTAATCAAATCAAATTGTTAGGTGGCAAGAGATTCCCACCCCTACTTTCCAAACACCTTGACCATGAAAATGTCCAAGAGTGCACTGATGGAAGTTAAACTGAGTGTGGTTATGCTATAGAAACATGGGCTTGTCACTGGCAGCCATGTTTTTTTAGTTTATATTAGGTGTTGTGCACCTGAAATGCTTGGGAGGAACAAAGTTGAAATTTCAGCTGGGAAATCTTGACCTTCAACTTTGACTTAACCGCATAAAACAAGGGACTGAGTGGCTATTTTTAGTGCAGCTAGCTGCTGTTATCAGAGGAACCAGACATGTAGAGGCCATTTCCACAATTCTGTTACTGACGAAGGTATACGTTGGAGGACTGAAGATTATGTATCCATACTGGAGAGGCGGATGCAGTTCATCTTTCCTTCAACTAGCGAGAATGTGTCTCAAGCCACCTCTTGAGAATAAAATTTCAGTCCTCCTTGAAAGTTTCTTGGATGCATCAACCCTTGCCCAAGACCTCTGAAGCGTAAATGGAGTCTAAGATGATGGGGTTCTGTCCATCTATCAACGGTATAAAGTTGAAAGTAATAAAAATAAGTGTAGAAAATGGAGTAAAATATTCCCACAGCACAGTTCCACACCTAAAATTTTAGTTGCATTGGAATTGAAGGACTCTTTGTGAATGTTCTTTTTGCCAAAGGCATCATGAAACGCCTCCCAGAGGGCACCGATTCAAACTGATCCGTGGGTGGGTAGCATGTGTCAGAACACAAATTCTCCAGCTGATTTCCAAATGATTTTACTGGGTTTGTTGACCACTCTGTCTCGGGCTTTTTTAAAATTTACATACCAGGATGTTAAACTGTAGGTTGGCACACTTCTTGCCCGTTGCTTTGTAAGCATTCTCTAGAATTCCCTAATATTGAATATTTGACCTCCCAACTTTGTGACGATGCTGCACACATGCCATATATTTAAACTGGAAGATCACTACTAAGTGATTATATGATTGGACGAAATTTGACAGTAATGCTAGCTATACTTCAGTCTGCATTATCTTAAAATGTTGATTTTTTTGGTTTAAAAAAAAAAAGTTGTATGTTAATGGAACAGCTTATGCTGTAATCAAAACAAGGGCCTGACTGATATGGGATTTTCGGGGCTGACACCGACAGTGGGGAGTAAGAAAATTCTGATATCCAATATATGGCCAATTATATATATATATATATATATATATATATATATATATATATATAT
>JAQLOL010000026.1:8555801-8565843 GCA_029783665.1 Naso thynnoides | reverse complement strand
TTTCAAAAGGGATCTTAATAACAAACAGTAGAAGGCAGCAATAGGTCATTGAAGTGTTAATGGTCTGTGTAATCCAAAGAAAGGAAACAATGGTGTTGTCTGTTGTTTAAATAAGGTTTGCACATACAAAAAGAAAAAAAAAACAACAACCCAAAATACTTTTTTAGCGTACTAGATAGTACATCAGTAAGGCATTGCAGACACAGCTAGTTTTATTTATTTTAACAAAGTGTTGTCTTTGTAGAGTTTTAAAAAATACTGTAACTCCTTCAGCTCATCTTTGCCCTGAAATACTTTGACTTAAACAAACTGCAGGTGTTATGTAATTTTTAGATTAATCAAGAAATGGTACTTGTAGTATTGATGTAATTTGGTTGGTACTGGAGTGTGTTATGTTTTCGACATTTGAAGCTTCTGCAGAGGTTTTTGAACAATGTATGTTATATTAAACATTTTTAAAATTTTTTGCTGCCGTCTTGACCAAAACTTCCTGGCAGAAGTGATAAAGTACCTCAATGGGACCCCTCTGGCTAAATAAAGGATAGAAAAAAAAATCAAAGCAAAGCTTTTTCCGTTGTCATATTTATTTTTGTTCTCACCTCCTCTCTACTAAAACCTTCCTCACAAAAGGAATTTTTTACAATACTCGCAAGAGTTTGTTCACTGTCCTTTTTACATGTTGAAGTAAAAATAAATCCCATATTTAATCCCAAATGAAAAAGGAATAAACTCTAAACTCTCCTCTCACTAGTAAAAAACTGCAGATTAGGACAGAATGGTGTGACTCCAAGTACTCATTCCTCCAGCTCCGGTCTCTGTCATAGGTGCATCTGCAGCTGTCTGCCAGCATCTGTCCTTCGGCTTTGTCCATCCTACCCACAATACTCAAAGCCCTGTGATGTGAGCAAAAAGTCTTTGCATTCAAATGCTGATTTAGAATTCAAATGTCAGTGTTATGGTGTGAACAAAGCTTTGAAGCATTAAACTATTTGTCACAACCCTTTTAAAGAGTACAAAGCTCGGTACCCAACCTAAGGCAGCTAGGGACTGAAGGAAGAACAGATTGTTGCGGAAGGGTTTATGGATATCAGCGCTGTACATAAACACAGGAATGGTGATGTTTCTGAAGTGTCAGCTGTGAACCACGTGAAAGAGAATTGGCAATAAACACAGGCTGTCATACTGACAATCTGTCACTGCCAAGGTGGACGTCTCAGATGGATAGACGTTGGAGTATAAACATTTAATATGACTGGTTGAAGGGACCAGGAACCAAGCCATACAGGTTAGAGTGCAATAATGCAAAATAAGGCAGTCCTTACCAAAATGTCACTACCTGCTCACTGGATTCAGTCTGATGAGTCCAGTAAAACACCCAGAGAGACTGTCGTACATTTTTGGGGGGAGTTTTCATGCAGTCCATTGCCTAAAAACACATCACATCATCTTTTACTTGTCACGTCGAGCTCCTTTGTAGTGAAATCGTTTGACAGGTTTCAGATGTACAATATCAACCCAAACGAGGTGTTGGATCCCATTCTGTTTATTCACAGGAGTTTTTTTTAGCAGTCAAAGCACGGACACTGAAGTGTCTCCTCTCTACTTAGAAAACACTGGAGGTAACTGGGAAGAGTAGAAACTGGGCAGAAAATGGGATGCATTTAATCCAACATGAAGCTCTTCCATAAATGTCCCTGACCTTATGAGTTTAACCTTTCCAGGGCATTAATACTAATGAAAATCTCTACATTTTTCCCTCTTTCTTTGCTGGAAGCAGTCTCAAGGAAAAATGTTCACGAGTCTCCAAAAGTCAAAGCTCCGGGCTGAGAGCTTGAAATTTGTGAGAACATTAATTACCTGAGGGGCCAGCGGGAGGAATGGTAAATGTTGTAAAATACTGAATTGTATACTGACCCGCACATGTAGGGTTTATGGTTACACAGTGACCCACTTATCATGTTTAATGGAAGTGTTGTTCCCTTGAGGAGTTCATTATTAATTAGTGTTGAGGGGCTTTCAATCTCCTCTGCGCGCCTCTCATAAAGTGTTAAATATCTCCCCTGTTGACTGGTCAGAGATTTTTATTGTGACTGAGCCTTAAGGCCAGTCTTCACATGGGCAGGACTCTGCCAGCCAACCCAGGATGATCATGAGTTTAGAAATGCATGGAGCATGGCCACGAGTCAAATAAAATTTAAAATGAGACATTTCATGGTGCATATATTAATATTTGCATCTTTAAAATATATATTTTATGATGATTATATAAATGAAACATTGATTCCAAGTTGGAAATCATGGTTTTTAAGTAAATTACACCTAATCTAGCCATAAAATCCATTGGATTTCCACCTCCAAGAACCCCCGCACGCAGTTGTCTTACTAAGCACAATTTCATACCTTCGTCTTTTCATGGCAGGGCTTCTGAGACCAGTTACATAAAATCCATATCCTAACATCACCTCTTTCTAATGTGAGTGCAGGCTCAGGGTACTTATCTCTGGGCTTGCGAGACTGAAACACTGTAGAGTTGGATGCTATGTATTCCAGTGAAATGGTGCCAGCATTAAAAAAAGCACTATCTTTTCATTTAAAGTCACTTTTGTTATCAGCTGCTGAGGAATCACAAAATAGCCAGTAAAAAGTAATAGAATCAGCCGTGGCACAGACATAGGTAATTATGTTAAAAACTCCTTTTACAATGCAAGCTTGGGGAAAAAGTACTGTATGCCTTGCTGTGGCGGGCTGCTGTCATTGTACTGCAAAATAAATGGCCGTGCTGAACATGTGTGTGCTGTCTGGGAGGATTTGTGTCGTGTAATTAGATGTAAAATGCTTTTTAGCTGGCTCTTTAATTGACTTTTGGCTCCAGTGATTTGTGGCTATCTGGTTCTCCCTCGTGGCACAGTGTTGTCTTCAGTCAAGGCCAGTGGATTATTTGCAAACACCCACACCCAGTTTTTAGATCCAGACTGGTTCGGTCAGCTCTACAACTCTTGTGTCACAGTGATTTCTCCTCACGGAGCAATGTTTTAAATATACATTCCTTATACTAGGTGTTAAGATTCCCTCAATGATTTGTTCAGTTGCTTTACTTGAAATACATCCTGACAGACTTTTAAATAGACCAAGATATTAAACATTCAGTTGAACACCTTTGCATAAGCTAATCCAGCAGTGTCATACAGCATTGCTGACTACCAATCATCGTATATGTATTCTGGGTACCCAGCACTGTATTTTAATGGCTGACATCTCAGGGCTGCAATTCTGGTGTGATTTATATCTTCTCAAGTCATCAGTTACAATCAGACCCAAGGATCTGACTTTGTGCTTGCTGGACAAGCATAGGTAATACATTAGGGAGGAAAAAGAAAAAGAGTTGTGTCACATTTACAATTTTTTATGAAAATTTGAATCAAAGGTGCCACAGTAGGGGTGAAGAAGGTTAGATAGAGAAAGTAAAAGGGGGTGACAGTGCTGCGCATTGGTACGCAAGCCTGTGTCTCATCCTTAAACCAATTTCGTTCCTCAATACTCTGGGGAGGGGTCTGATTTGCACCGTTTCCTTTCTCCGAGTAAGTGTTTATCCTGCTTTTACAATTAGATCTCGCTCCCAGCTGCTGCATTAATCAAATAGCCAGACATATTGTCTGCATTTGAAGATTGAGGGAATGTGTCCTACATGTCTGCCTCTTTGCTAACAGGCTGCAAAACAGCACAGTTAATGGCTAGGTAAGCATCTCACACATACTGTGCATTGATATGACAGGTCAAGAGGATTTAGAGAGCCCTGAAAGGGAGCCAGAGTGAAGGTTATTTAGATGTATGGTGCTTGTAAGCATGCTTTGGAAGCATTTGATTATTGATATTGCTCTTATTTATCTTGGTTTTTTTCTGTGTTCAGATATATGGACAAAAGATGGTTCTGAAAACATTCAAAACTTTCAAAAATATCAAAATAATGTAATATAATTTTGAATTTTATCAGGTACTTAAAGTAGAGATGTTGATGCCGGACCTTGAGCAATAACAAGTGAGGCAAAAGAATACTTTTATCGAGGGTTGTTTGCCTTGCATTACATAATAGAGGAACCTCAGACCTCCCAGTTCAATGTCAGGCTTTAATGAATGTCTTTATTTTAACTCAAAGCAGCAAAAGGTTTTCAAATGAAGTTTCAAATTTTCTCAAACAAAGTCCTCATTTTATATGAAGAGGTTCATTGGCTTAAATATTTTAACTTTGTTTTTTTGATGAATGGCAGTTTTGTAAACATAAACGCGTACCAATGCACATAAACTGATGTATGTGTGTTTCAGTGTCCCACCTGTAGCACTGTCTGTTTGGTTACACATGAAGAGTAAAGAGCCTATTAAAACTGTCTCAGAGGAAACGCAGCAGATAAACCTGAACTCACAATAAACATCACAATCCTTTATGCTCAAGTTGCACAAATGGTCACACGATATTTCCAGTGTTCATTTATACTTTAAATTAGGGACGCACAATAATTATCGGCCCGATATTACAAAATATGATATCAGTTTTATTGCACAGATAATAAAATTTTAGCTGATAAATACAGCCAATAGCACTGTTAATCTGCACAGTAATTAGCCATAGGCTTTCAGTTCTAAAGGCCTACATTTTTCTTATTGAGCGATGCACTTTACTCCATAAAAGCCAAAATTTTTAATGTGTATTATGGAAAAATACATGACCACTGGAAGAGTCAGAAGTGTTCTTTGTTGTTCTTTAAACAGTAATGATGTTAATTAGATTTTGACAGAGTTATGGAATAATAAGTCATCTGTAGCATTACATACCCTCAGGCGTGGCAAAAATACAGGTTATCATCCACTTTTTAAAATACAAATAGTGAAAGTGATTATCGGTTAGCAGTATTGGTATCAGCAATGAGAAACAGGTATTTATTTTTTATCTGTATCAGCTAAAAAAAAACATGGTCCTTCATCCCTAATTTTAATAACAACATTATGAATGAAGCTTCTAGACTCCAAAGTGTTCTGTACAGCCGTAGTTCAAGGTTGCAGCATTGCATGGAAATGTGTCAATAAAAATCCAGTGCAATACCTTCATGTACTCTCCAGGCTCGCTCTACATACGGGCTTTTAATGCTTTAATCGAAGACCTGCTTATTTTTAGTGGTGTACTTTATAGGTAAGGTAAGTGATGACTTCAAGATGCACTCAGTGATATGTGAATAATTAGGGCTGGAGTCATACCACAAAAATGTATGTTTGCTGGAGGGCAGCCTGTTGGCCGGTGGTGAAACAAAGGACACAATACACAGTGGGACCATATCTCCTTTTTAGATGGGGAGCGAGGCTATCTAACATAGTACAGAGGGCAGATGAAAAGACCATCATGTGGTGCAGTTATTACTCTACCTGAGGTGGAGAGCAGCATTGTGGCATTACTTTCGAAAGACATGATCATTTCCCACTCCAGCAGTTGCCTTTGTCTCCATGGTTACCTGTGAAAATTGTAACATTCCGCGAGGCACATGCATGAAAACCAATTTATTAGTCCGGAGTTAATTCTGATCGAGCCATAATTAGAAGTGTTGGATAGTGAAGATATAAATCGCCAATTGGTCTCTTTCGTTCTCTGTGATGCTGTATGCTGCTTGTGTCAAATGTTAATTATCATAAGCGAGACCTGCAACAATAACTCCAGCAGCATTGCACCAAGCTTATTATTCACTTAATAATCCCTCCTCAGTCTTCAACTTTTATCTGCAGTGAAACCTGTCCCTCTCCACGGGTGGAAATGTTTATTCTGTGGTTTTCACACTGAGGGTACATTCTCTGCCAACTATGTAAGCAGCTACTTTGCTGTGTTGGCCTAAATGATCTGCATCCAATTGCAAGTGGCTAATGCAGCCCTCAGGTGGGGAGTTAACACATTATGTGTATTTCAATATTTAATGAGCTAAATGCCAATGCTTCCAAAAGAGTCATAAAGAAGAGTCTGTGAAATGAGCACAAAATGTCTGATGAAAATTTTTCGTGGACAGGAATTATATGAAGATGATGTTCCTCCATCGCAAATTGGATCTTGGCAACAGAAAATATTGAATGAGTCAGTACATCATCTGTGTGTATGTTGAGGGTTTAACTCACGGTCAAGTGTGAGCTGCCAGAACAGCTGTGGTTATGGTTTCTGTTTGGTTTGTGTTGGTAAACTTAGATAAAAGAATAATTCACTTTTTAAAATGTATTTATCTTTTACCTTTTCTCTTAATTTTATCCGTATAAACCCCAAACCAACAATGTATTTGCCCGAGTTCAATCTGGAGATTTTCAAATCTGTAAGTCATGTTGCTTCGCTAACCTGGGCTTATGATCAATCCTAAAACTAAGGCTAGCAAGTCGCCTCTCCCTGTATGTCGCAAAAGAGTAATCTTCCCTCTCTGGAGAGTTGCATGTGTGCAGATACCTCACCAGCTTAGCCAGGTCGCTGTCTAGCTTCCTCGCTACCAGCTGTCTCAGATCCAATGAGCTCCTCCTGCTTTCCTCAGGAGACGCAATTGTCAGCCAAGTCGGCCAACCTGAGCTTTGATGTTGTCATTTACCCCCTGATTTATTGGTGGAAGAAGAGCTTAAAGTTTATTTTTTAAACTTTCCAGATCAAAAAGTTGATTTATCTTCACTTAAACCCAAGCCACAGAGAGTCGACTTATTTGGTGGCCCCAGGCCATTGGACCATGGTTAACGTTGAATCCCGTGGATATGTTTTTAACAATTTTCTGAAAAATTATCAAGGACTTCACAGGCAGTTCTTGTTAGTATGATCAACTCACTGCTATTTTTGATCTACATTGGTCTACTACTTGGTCTACATTAATAACAAGAAAAACACAGAATATCATCAGATTAACTATTTAGGTTCAGTGTTTCCCACAGGGTTTTGTGAGACAGTGGTGGGTGGACCTCCGACCCTGTAGGGGGGTCTGTTGGCACGAGAAAATTTTGCACAATATAAAGTAAAATGCATTAATCTGGTGCACTTTTGAGAGCAGATTTAAAAGGGCTAGATCTATGAGGAACTTGAAGCTCTTACAAAAAATGTGGTTCTTTTGTAAACAATTCAACACATTGGTTGCATAAAGGTATAAAAGGCACAACCACGAAGCATGAAAAACTAACAAACAAAAAGTAATCAGACTAAACCATTACTCCACTATAAATATCTTATGAAATGATTGGAATGAGAAATGTGTGTTATTGATGTATTCTTATCTGTTTTTGTTGCCTGCTGAATCTTTCAGTATGACCATTATGACCACCCTCCCAACCAATACAGTCCCCATGGCGTGGAAGTTTTAACGTGGCCGGTGCCATCTTTATTTTAAAAGGAATTTCAGGCTCTGGTGGACCAGAAACCCCTCGTTATTGAAAAATACACAATATTAAATTAAAGGAATGTTTCCGAAACAACGGATAACAACCTTGGAAACTCATCAAGCACTTTTTTTGCGATCACTACACGTAGTGAAGAGTAGGAGCCTTTAATAGGAGTCTTTCTACTGCTATTTGCGGTATAGACCTGAGACTCAGCTTGCTAATGTGTTTGCATGCTAACGTAATGCTGAAAAGAAGAGATGTTACATAAACAGTTATCGTCAGTTGATAACCTCTGCACTACCGTTAGATAATCATCATCGTAACATTACATTGATAGGATACTGTTGTGTTTGCTGAGTGGATAACTACAATGGATACTGTAACGCTAGTTTATGTTACTTACTGCCAACAATGTTTCTCCCTCAAAATCTCTCGCAGTGTTGGTCAGACTATTCAACAAGGAAAATAGTGCATGCTGCCAACATACAAAGGAGGCTGACACCTTTGCTGACACTGAGTAAGATCCTTCGCTGAGGCAACAATGCACAGAGTGTTTCACATCTTTTTATGTTATGAGATACGTAGAAACATATTTTTTTGTCATTAGACTATGGCACCGTAAATGGAGTGATGCCTGCAAGCTTGTTCAGGCAAAAACCTTAAGTTGCTCTGATTCATATTTGTCATATGTCATATGTCATTCTCACAATCACCCATCACATGCATCCTCCCAATTTGGCGGTCTGTTTTAAGCTGCAAGATTTCCAGCATCTTCCTTTGCTCTGTCATTGCTCGAGACTTACACTAGTGCTGCGCCGAAACTTTCAATCCTTCCAACACCCTAGCATCAACCTGCAAGCTACAACTGGGGGTTTTAGATTTATGTCATCACTCCTCATTTTCTCCATATAAATTAAATTTGTGAGGAGTGATGGGGTCAGAGCTTAGACGCCAAACTCATACTGTGTTCTGCTGCAATAAACATTTCAAACTATTACAAATGTGAGTTATCTGAAATTAGACTATGGCAGGCCGCCAGAGTTTACATCAATAATGGGAAACCCTGCATAGACATTACTGCATTTAGATCAATAGGAAAATTGTGAAACTGAGGCCAAAACTTTGCCTAAAACTATGTATGTACGTTTAAAAAAGTTTGACTAAAGCAAATATCAGGTTTTGCGCAGTGTTAAAAAAGTAAATGAAAATAAAATAGCTTTATATAAAAAATACTTATAGTACAAGGTGGGAGTTGAACCAAGTTTTTCAAATCTGAGGATAAAGGCATATTGTACTTTACATTTTTTTGACCTTACCTTGTCTCTGTGCTCCTCCTCCTGTGTCAAACTACAGCACCAATCCTTTCATGCTGCGAAAAGTTTCTCACTTGTTGTTCTTGATGCATGTATCATCCTCACCTGGAGGGCTGGTGCATTAAGGATGAATTTACTCCCATGAAGGGCAAGTTTAACCTTCAGAAAAACAATGAATGAACAAAATGCTTATGCTGCCTTTACCATCTCGTTGGAGGTCATTTATACAAATGCATCACAAAGACCAGTGCTATTGTTATTCTGCTGTCAGCTCCCATATAACTGCTGTCATGTATGTTGTAATGTTCATAGGCCTGCAGTGACACCACTGCGCATGGGGGTTTGGCCTGACTGGACAGATACACGGGCGTAAAATCCACTGAAGTGAACTGAGCTCCGAAAACCCTCAGTAAATCAACCTTCCATTGTAATGAGCTGCTGTGTATGCTAACTTAATTAAAAGTGATGTTAAGTAATTTCTCGGTGGCACTGGTGCTGTGAACTTAGCTCACCCGCACAGCATGACCTGGTACTCTTCTCCACGCCTGATTTCAGTCATCATGCACACTTGACAAGTTGTATTTATCAGGAGGGCAGTAATTATCTTAAACTTGGAAAACCATCTTTAACATTAAATTTGAATTTGTACATTTCCATCCCTCTCGAGGAAGCCTTTACAGGGTGAGTGAATCAGGGCGATTGTCTGTCTGTGTATGTGAAGAAGCAGGGCGCAGAACAACAGAAAAATGAGGCTCTGCTTTGGAAAAGTGCCTCAGGAGTGTCGGCTTTCTTTCCTTGATTGCCCTGTGTTCCTCGAATACTACGTAATATGGACGACAGTTCAATATGAACGCAGAGGGAGGGAGTAGTATTAAATTCATCTAAGGGTTGAGTGAGCTTGTCATGACATTACTCACACGCACACGCACATGCAGAGTCCCATCCTGTTTTTCCTGGAGATTGATTCGGTGGCGCAGAAAGAGGCTTAGGATAAAGTCATACATTACAAGATGATTCAGCCTCATTAGAACTACTTCACACTGGTTTGCAGATGATGCTGCAGACATCTTTAATTTCAAAGCAACAAATAGGATTTTTTTTAAAGCATGATATTATGTTATCATGTCTGTTTGTCATTCAAGAGTATCGGCACATTCGTGCAGAGCTTCCCCTGCAACAACACAGTCCTGCTGGAAATACGGTTTGTTTTTATTTTGGCTATCAACAGAAAAATAGTGATAAAAAACGAATCCACATTTAGAGATGTTATAATTACCATGTCAAAACAGAAAAGACGAGTACAAGTTGTCTCAAGAGAATCGTTAAAAATTAACCAATACCCCTTAATATGTGGATGC
>JAQLOL010000026.1:8532973-8551490 GCA_029783665.1 Naso thynnoides | reverse complement strand
TTTCTCTGCTCATAATGACTGTTGAAAATAACTTCCACTAGTGCAATTTGAGTTGTATTGAAATAGGTTAAAATAAATATCGAAATATCCTTTAGGTTTGGGCAAATAGGCAGTAGATGTATTGGTAATTCCACTGCTTGTTGTAATTTTGGGTGATTTCTTTAAGTTTCGGCAGACTCTCCTCCAGCGAGTTAATGTCAGGCCACTGCATGAGCGGTGAATGCACATCGTGGAACATCTTGCTTTTCTTTTCAGCAGCCATATAAACAATGTGGCTGATGCGTAGCTGCAATTGCGCCTCGCGCTTTTCCCCAGCAAGTAAACGGCTCCAGATAAGAGCACAATTCAACGTGGATCTGAGTGTTTATCCCTCTGAAAAGTTCCAGCTCTGCCTCCGGCTCTCTTTTTTAGAGCTCTCTGGCACTCAGCAGCTGTCTATCTGCGAACAGCAGCTTTATCCCTCGTCTTTTTCTCAAAACACTCAGCAAAGCCCCAGAATATTTTCACATCTGACTCGCTGAATTAAAGATTTCCTTTGACCCAACTGGTAATTGTTGGGAGAGTGGATAAAGACTAAACCAAAATGGTTTTGGTGAGGTTTTTTTTTGTTTGCTTGTTTTGTTTCTGTCAACTTTAAATGAAGTTTAACAATCAACAAGTTCTTTGTTTTGTTAAAGAGAAACTTTGAAAATTTGAAGAACGGGTGTAAAAACAGTTCCTGTCTTGACATTCTGAACTTCTTTTGTTATGGATTAGATTCAAAATGTAGCAAACATGTTGCGCATGTAGACGCACCTGATATCTCCCAGCTGAAATTATGGGGGCTTACCCAGGTCTGCTCTGGGTTTGCTCCGTGCTTTGTCGTCAACACCCACCGGCTGCGTTTCAGAGCACAGCACCACCATGCAGCTTGATTCGCAAGACTATGAAATTTCATGGTGATTACAGAATCACACGCGATTGCAGCCTACGAAATCCTTTGCACTGTTGATTTAAGGCCTGGCTCTGCACATAATTGTGTTTTGTCCATGAAGTTAAATGAAATATGATTTGGCATCAACACGGAGTATTTTATTCTAAACAATTAACCATATGTTTTGATGTTGTATCTGAGTCTGACTTCCTGTCCTGTTCAGTCTGCTCTGTGCTGAATTACTGTATTGTGCTCTGGCATTCAGCAAAATATAAGCCTTGTGTATGTGCTGTTGAGTGCTCCGAATGGCTGTAGCAGCGACAGAGTGGGACTGTCACAGTGAAGGAAATCTGACCGTGAGACTCTGGGTGGCTCAATAGCGAGGTATGCGGTATTATTGCACACCCTCAATCACCATTACAAGAGAAAATAAATAAAAATAACTTTAAAAATCCCAGGAAGAAATTGAAGTCCATGGCAGAGGAGCAATGTAATGTTAAAAAGAGGCCAGACAAGAGTGAACATCATGTGACTGCTGTTGTTACTGTGGTGTTGCTGAAATGGAGCTAGGTAACTAACGTTATAACGTGACACTGAATCAACGTTATACACAAACGTCACATGTGAAGATGATAAGTTAAAAGGTCTTATTGTGACCGACTCTTGAGTTTACTGGTGCAACTAGTCTACACTTTGCTGGAGGAGCGTTAATAAACTCAGCAGAGACAGCAGCACAAACACAGCTCGATAGTCTGCCATTGTTGTTATTATTGTCCTCCTATTTGCGCATGGCTATTTGACTGAAAACATAATGCGCTGGGGAGAAGTGGAGCCATGGTTTGGCAGAAAGCAAAAATGTTCCCTAAGTAAAATTGGATTTATGCATAGATATGTACACATGTATATATCTACGAAATACATACCTGTTAGGTATCAGAGCAGTTGCCATTGTTTCCGTTTGAACGTAAGGTGAGGTGAGGTGACGTTATGTGTAGTTATGGTGGTGGTATCATGCTCCATGGCTGGCTTGTTAATATTGCGGTAATTCATTTTTTGTGGTTATAACAACAGCCCTGTGACAGAGCAGATTTGCAAAGCAGTGGAGCCAGGGGAAGCACACACATTGACTAGAGCAAAACCAACAGCTCCGCTGTTTGTGGCAGAGTGGAGTCGAACCAAACAGGCTTCTGGTAGAATTTAGGGGTTAAACAAGTAACAAGTGGTTTTTGAAACCAAGCTGGTCTAGTCAGCTCAATAAACACTGATAATGTTTGACCGGAATTTCTACCATTTGACCAGGACGTTGAGACTCTCCAGCCTAGACCAGCGTCAATTATTTTCAAAAGCTCTGGTTCAATGTCAAGTTGCTTTTATTACAGCTTTGCTGCCAAAGCCAAGAAATGTTTAAACTGGATCATGCCAGAGCAGGGAATGATGGATATTTGAACCCACTTTTTCAATGTGTGGTTATTACATCACCCTAGTGTGAAAAATCCTTGGCGACATAAATTCTCACATACAGTACCATCAAGTCTAATGTAAAGTTAAAGAGGTTATTTCTTCAAAAATGAGAGGGGTAACTGTAGATAGTGTAGCTGAAGAGGTGGAGGCCTTCATATATACGACATGTATTATGAGACTGTAACGCTCATGGCAAAGTGTAGAATAGAAACAGAGAAAAGAAAAAGAGAGCCTTGACACAGAGAAGTGCAGAATGAGTCATCTTTTATGTTACCTGCCACAGTTTTGAATCAACTTGTCCTCTCTGAAATAAATTACACACTGAACCTCACAAAATCACAAAACAGAAAGTGCATCTTTCAACCATTTGTGTTGCTGTTGCATCACATGGTTCTTTAATCTCTGCTAAATATATCAACGCTTTGAACAGATCACTGCTTCCTCCCAGCTCACAGCACAAACCCCTGCATCTTATCTGCAGGGTGTACTCACTTTTTCACAGATTTAAGGACTCTGGACTCCTCATCTGCATTTATATAAGCATCCATAAAAGCTAGTTTCGGGTCTTTTTGCTTCCCTCTTCCTTGGACAGTCTTGAAGAACAGGAATAGAATTGAGATGCTGGCATTGGCTACTTACTCGGCGGAGGCAGCAGCTGCATAGACAATGCTTTATTTCACATCCTCTTAATGTTTATTCACTGGCTTCCATTGGTACACTGATAGTGCTGAGTCACACCCTCATGTGCACGCTCTCTAATTATCCTGTACCATAGCAACCGTAACTTAGCAATTGCAAAACCTCTTCCATTTGAGAGGTTTTGAAAAATGTCATTATTTCTCTCTATTTATCCTTTCAAACTCAGAAAAGTACGAAGTAAAACCAGCATTATAATGAATTTCTATCAAGCCATCTATTCATGAAAACCAACCCACAAAATCCTCGCTGTAATATGCTGATTTAAGGTCTTTAGAGGTGAAGTTAAGTCATTAAAATTCACTTGGCTGACTTGTAAATGACTTGTAATTTCATGTAAAATATAGAAAGTACATTGTTTCATTAAGGTGTAGGCTATTAAAATGGAATAAGTGACTTGTATCTGATGTCCTTTCTGCAAACCATCCAGCACTGTCTGGAGGAGAGCCACTATGAATTCTGGGCTCTCTGACAACTAGTGACTCTCTCTCCCTCAGCTGATGTGTCTTACACTATGCTGATGAGAAAAAAAAGTGAATGGCACAGTGTATTAAACATTCATTCCAAAATTATGGTTATATGTAAATACCAAGATGTTGCTATTCATAAGATCCAAGTCTTTAACTGTAGTTCATAAATTTCTATGCTAACAGCCTTGTGTGATATTTGCCTTGTGTTTATGATTTAATGAAATCTGGAAGGATGCAGTAAACCCAGTTAATAAAACATTATTAATAACATATCTATGTCATAGCCAGTCTGTGACATGCTACTTTTGCTGTGGTATGATAGCATTTACAAGGAGGTGAGTGTCGGGCATTAAAGCAGCCCATGAGCCTCACCTCGGAGAGAAAAAGAGGAGGAAAGAAAGTCTTTCAGATTTGAGTTGACAAAGGACGTGCAAAAAGGCAAGATGCCCATTTGAGAGTCTGATAAATAGACTTGCGCTTCATCTACTACGGAAATATGTAAATATTCACCTTTTAAACCGAGCAACACAATCAAAGTGCAGATTTTGCCAAGGGAAGGTTAGGGCACTTTTTCACCTCTAGCTGAGGTTGCTAAAAGTATTGATGAAAGTGCATTTAAAAGGATGGGAATTGGTTTCCAGTTATTGATGGATGGCCAACTAGTATGCGTTTACCACAGCCCAACATGCCTTGGTTTTTATTTGATTACAGCTATTTGCTAACACATTGAAAAAAAACCCAAAACACTCTCAGTATCACTTATTGGACTCACAGATAACACCTGCCCTGCTGCAGCCACATTTGTTATTGAGGGGCTGCCACTGCACAAGCCAATCATCGCTAAACTGGAGATTGCTCATTTAATTAGTTAACATAGTTTTTTTTGTTTGTTTATTTGTTTTTCGATAATTTTATTTGAAGTTGACTTTTATGATCCTGACATTTTTAAATGACTTGGCAGTTTATTGTTTCCATCTCTAATGTATAACTGTAACACTATTACTGTTTAGTGGTGTAAGAAACTATTGATAGATATCAATATGGCAATATTAAGTTTTGTTATATTGTATCAATTCTTAAAATATTGTATTGATTTTTATTTAATAGTTTAAATGCAAATATTTGTGGTATTGTTTCTTTTTAGTTTTTTAAACCCCCGACAGCTACTGCATAAAAACTATTGCTATGATGTTCGGATTGCACAAAAAATACTTTTTAAAACTCAGATTTTGTTGATATTGTGTTATTTATACTATGACCGTTTTCCAAACATAAGATATGAAAGGAATTTGTGATATATCACCTTGCTTACAGTATTGCAGTATATCGTACACTTGTATGGTGTTGCCAGATTGTTACCAATCCACAGCTCTGTTACTGTTGTAACCTTGTGTTCATCTTTTGATTAGGAATACGAGAAGTGTCCTGTTACAGTAAACGTCACCTTTAAAGGTTTAACTTTTTATAGCATCTCAATATTTGGTTGATGTATGTTTTCTTGTTGTTTGTGAGGGGCTGACCTTTTTGTAACCTGTCATACCAAGACATTAGAGATCTGTGTGACGGAGTGTAGGTTCGTTTACTTAACTATGTACTTTTAAAGATTTTCATGTTGACACAAGCTTAGTTTGAAGAAATAATCTCTCCAGAATGAGGGTAAACAGTACAACAGGGATGTCAACAGATAACCACAGCAAATATTTTTTTAATATTCTTTCTACTCTGCAGATCTCCTAATTCTACAGTCTTTAATGCCAGTGAAGATGATAAATTTGGTCATAATTAAGTTAATTACTGATCAAGGCTCGAAATTAATAGTCAGTACACAGAATTAGTAAATTTCAGGAATTCCCTTGGGTATCAGCAAAGTATTTATCTATCTATCCATCATTTCCCTTTTTATGGTTGGTGCTCTGAGGCAAATTTCTTGTGAATTAAGTTCTATTACTTCATGTAATTATTAATTTTTCTGATAGCCAAAATTGATAAGCTTTGGCACCAAAATCCATTTAGGCAGCAAATAAGCTTTAGCTGGGAGAGGGAGAGGTGGCACTAAAGTAAGACTGCAGCAACATTGGTCTTCCACAAAACAGATAGCGAAAGGGGAGAAGAATGCCAATTGAAAGAGTCGCCCAATGTCAGGCGTTGACTCACAATTTACATTCAGTTAATCAGACTAGTTTGAAGAGGATGACTGAAAAAACTTGACAGCACACTGCAAGACACTCTTGAAGACAAAAGCAAGTTAGAAATGGAGTCTTGTTTAACCACCACTACAAACTGTTAATTTCACTTCTCAAACTGAGTGTAAACAACAAAGTGTTGGTTGGCTGACCAGGCTCTTAAGAAAAGCCGGCAGAACTCACTTGGTCAGTGAGAGGTGGTTACGAAAGAGTTTAGTTAGTGACCCAACTGGTATGAGTGACACACAGACCCCTCCAGACGGCGAAGACCAAACTCATCCAGGGAAGATAAGGTCACACTTTAATGCCTAATGCAGCACATAGGGAGGGCATTTGGTTAGAGGCTTGTTAGCCCTAAAGTTAGGATTAATCATAAGGTCAGGTTAAACATAACAACCTCAGTTAAAGGCCATCACCCAGTGTGTTCGCTGAATGACTGAGACTGACTGCCAACTCTGTGCGGTCAATAAAATGCTGAGCAAAATGAAAAACATGATTTTTTTAGTGGGTTTTTGCACTTATTCTTGAAAATAACTTGCTTAGTTGCTGTTTATTGTTTGTGGAGCTACTGAAGGCAAAATTAACTGAAACCGACAACCCAAGTAAACAGCCATAAAAGTGCTGGATGTGGACATGAATTTGTGCCTTATGGCTTCAAGCATCACCTTGTCAGGCTCAAGAGTTTCCTCTCGTTAAAGATCCCCCGAAAATTTCTTCTCTTTTTCTTCCTTCCCTGACTGTCTTATCTTGTTTGTTACTGCCCAGTCTCGGTTTTCAGCTCTGCCAGATACATTCTCCAAACGCACACAAACACACACAAACACACACAAAAAGACTAGACTCGCAGCCAGACACATAACACACACCCACGTACACACACTTTTCCTTTCCTGCCCTCGCCTAAGGGTTTGGTTTGATTCATGCCCTTTGTCAGAGTTTGAGTGGGTCTCAAAGAAATAATGGTGTGACTTCCCTGGGAGTGTGGCGCCTTCCTTAATTGGTGTCTTTTCTCGCATGTACATCACATTCGCTCTTGTTCACTTGAAATCACACATCAAAGCATCTAAAAACTCTTCTCCTGCAGTGTCAACTTGAGGTTCATACCACTGAGGTCTTGATAGGAGCTGCACATGAAAAATTTTGGGGAAAGGAAAAAGAAAAAACATGTAATGGGAGCCAGCCAACATTGTGTCTACAGTACACATCCAGTGTATATAGCAGTAATGCAATCATTCATTGAATCATGTCATGATGACTCACTTTTGCTGCTGTTGAAAAATTTAAGAAATGCAGTCACATAAAATAGTTTGAGTTGTATGTTTTCATAGGATGGGAAATGCCATGTAGAGACGTTCTGATACCACTTTTTAAAAAAATTATCGATATCAGTTACAATTCCCAGATTTGGGTAGCAGCCGATACCGAGTACTTATTCGATACTAGCCTAAAAAAGGTAACAATTCCTTCTAAACTAGAGGTATTGATCCGAATTTACTTAAATAAAAAGATTTAAATACAGCTCTGCAAAACATTAGTGCAACAGTGGCTTAAATTTAATTCTAAGAAAATCTAATTCCTTACACTGCACTAACTAAGCTAACCGGGAAGTAGCCAAGTACTCTTTAGCGACTAATAAATTACATGTAATCAGATCTGTTCCAGACAGGGGTACTTGCCGATAACGATATCAGCATTTTGGCAGTATCAAAGGGAATTTTCTGGAACTGGTATTGGTATCCAAACAACTCGAATGCCATGTTTAAAGGATATTTGACACATTCAGAGTGAATCAGAACCTCAACGTAAATACAGTTTTACCGTGTAATAACAGTGAATTCACTTAACCAATGCTCCTTATTTTAAAGAGAGATTTTCCCTCATCAGTTAACAAAGATTATATATAGTACAGGAAACTGTTTTTTTGTTGTCCAATATAGCCATAACCAGTCAAATTCAGAGAATAGTATAATTTCTAGGAAAATTAATAAAACCTAGCAAAAGTTCTAATTTCATAATAGAAATGAATGCACACTTAATGTACTGTCTAGTTTGTTTGCAGTTGCTGTTTGACTGCAATTATGAATCCGTATTGGATCTGAAAGCTGCTGTTTTTTAACCAACCCACACATTTTCACATGGCCAATTAGTTAGTAATATAAAAAATGATGTCCTGTGATCACACTAATCTGTGAAGTGGCATCTAAACACAGATGATGTCTGTAAGAATAATATGAGAAAATAACTGAATAAATGATTGTTATGAAATAAATGTAATGTCTTCCCCAGCTGCTGCAAACACTCTTTAAAAGGATGGAGAACACATGTCTCATACACAATGATTGAATTTAAGCTGCAAGCTTTTGCCTGTCACTGGCAAAAGAAATGAATGGTCATGTTTTTATCTACTCAGGTGTGAAATTGCTGCTGTATTTGGCAGAGCGGTGTGGGTTAATGTACTCTCTGAGGTTCCACTTCCTATCCCTCGCCGCACTGGCTGGTGTGAGTAGTCCGTATCACCAAGGTGTAGTGGTTTCACAGTGGCACCTTTGGAGATAACACAAGATTTGTTAGGGTGCTTGTGTGCAGGAACATGTTCAAACGTGGACACAAACTGCTCTGATGGATCGACTCAAATGGCCTTAAAACTCGGCAGCAGTCATGCTGGCTCAACTGCTGGTTCTCCCAAATGAGGAAAACAGTTGATTTTTTTTTTCCTTCACAGTAAGAATGATACAGGTGACTGCTTAATAGCTGGTTGTTTTAGGAAGAAGGGGGCAAGAGGCCATTAAAATAGCCCTGCACCTGTCCATTCTGCAGCACTCACATCCCATTCTGCTGTGCACTCAAATGTCCAGGTTGGAGTTGTTGTGTGGCTGGCCTCATCTGTGCATCGATCGCTCTGTTTTGGATCCTCTTTCATCCATAAATAATGTAGTCATCTGCAGAGTGTACTCCCTGTGAAACCCCCCTGTTACCAGCACCAGGGAGGCAATCAGCCCTACAAGGCATGTCATGCCTGTCTATGATTATTATTTTATGGATGCCACTCTTACTTTCTGTCTTCTCCTCTAGTGTTTAAATCTCTGTCTGTAGCGGATTATAGCACATTTCAGGTAGGCTCTTTACCCCCAGCTCTCCTGCATATGAAATCCCCACACACTTACCCCATGATGGCCATTGTAAGACCATTAAAATAAATAGACTAATGTTGGTTGCCATCTCCTCCAACAGCAAGAGTTGACTCTCTTTGTATTTGCCTGTAAATATTGCCCGAGTAAAACTTTCTCTCTTACACACACTCTCTGCCTCATTATCGATGCATGGTTGAGTGTCTTAACCAGTGTACTGTAAATGCTTTCAATAGCAATCTGGGAGGGCTGAGAGTGTTGTGATTTCCATTCTGTTGCACATTTCTCTCTGCTGGTCTCCAGAGAGAGTCGGGGGATTGCCGGGGCTCCCCTGAGGTTGGACACCAAGCCCCAGGCAGTGTGAACAGATTAAGTCCAAGATGGAAATTCAGATTTCTTCACTTATTTATTTATTTTCCAACTAGACTAAATCCATACTTTGTTAGCGTGCCATGGAGCAGAAGAGGCATTTTGCATGTCATATTACTACAAATTGTTTATAACTGAGTAGAAATGCTGTTATTCATGATATTCATTCACATGTGATATGTTCATTGGTTTTCATGAGTATTGAGATGTTATATAATGAGGCAGCGCTGTTTGTTTTTATGCCTCCGCTTTACTGACAAAAATGGCCAGAGGCATCGTGTTTGGATTGTCTGTCCATCTGTTCGTCCATCTATATTAGGAACATCTTGAGAAAGATTCTGCAAATCTGTCTCGAGTGTCCACTTGGACTCAAGGATGAACTTGTAAAATTTTGGTGGCAAAAGGTCAAGGTCAGTATGACCTTGTGTGTCCCTTTCTGGTGAAGATGAAATTTTTGGAGGAAATTTTATTTAATCTGGTACAAACATCAACTTGAACTCCAAGACGAACAGGATTTGACTGTCTAAGGTCAGTGTGACTACGCCTGGATTTATATGCATATTTAAAGTAAACCTTAAAGTTTTACTGACATTTTATTTTAAAATGCACAAGGTTAGAAGGCTCCTTGTACAATTTACAAAATTACTTCTATTAGAGTGTCTTTGATATCCAAGCAACACTGCTGTTGTAACTGAAAAAATAACAAACTAAATTGATATTAAATTCGGTTGAATCAGAATTGAACCCAGTCAGGAACTATAGCTCTTACTGTAAACCAGGACCAGTGGTGATATGCAAGTTCAGCCTTTACAGTTATTAATAAACATCTTTTCATACACTCAAAATACTAATGACCCTTATATGCTTCTTTATTACCACAGTTTCTCTGCTCATATCTCCAAGAGAATCCTGCCACTGCTGCTTACTACAAACTGATAAATTATTCTGTTGAGGTTTTGAAGACACGCTTGGCTAAATGACTGCCAATAAACAAGACTCTGTGGAACTAAATCACCCTCGCAATCATCCTGCTGCTGTCACAGTTCTTGAAGACAGGTATGAATCAGCGTAGCATTTGCTTCCCTGCAGAGCTGAATAGGAAAGTAGCTGGAAGAAACAACTGTAAATGACAGAGCTGCCTTCTAACAACCAAATCTGGGAGTGAAATTGGGAAATGTTGAAACATTTTATGAGTGGCTTGATGTTGTTTTTCTTGTTGTTTTTTTCCCACTGAAAACTGACTCATCACATGAGAGGGGATACATAAAACATCCTATTTTGACATGCTAATGAGCACAGGCAGGAAATCTTATTTTCTTTTAGGGTGGTTTTGTTGTCATGTTGGTTGCTCCATTGTGGTTTGTAGCATTAAGCTATATAGATAAAATTAATGCCTGCTGACACAAAGCATTTAAACCTTTAACAACAATCACTTGCAGTGTCTTGTTTCTGAAATGATTTAAAGTTGTGGTAGGCAGTTTAACTTTGGTGTCATCATGCTAAAATTCCATAATAACCTTTCAGCTTATTGTAATTCAGGTAGTCTGAAAGAACACTGCACCTCCTCTTGGCTCTGTATGCAGACCGTGACAGGACTTTCAATGAATCACGGTAATTTCAGAGAGCAAGTGTTCCTATTGGCTGCTCTACGCTGCACTTCTTAGTGACAGGTGACATTGCAAAGTTGGCCTCTGACAATAACAGTATCTGAAGACAATCGTCAACTGGTTTGAGTCGAGCTGAGATGAACCAACTTACTCTGCTGAAACTTTTCCTGCGACCCTTTTATTTTGTCATAAATCCTTCTGTAAACTGGCCTTACAAAAGAGAGCGACAACAAACAAAATAAAAGCGAGCAGGAGCAAAAACAAGGATGGGAGGGTGCAGAGGATTTGCCTGAACATACTTTCGGCATTGCACATCCATGGACGTCTGTGGATTTGTTTGCTTGTGCGGACTGGGAAAGCGGTTTTATTCATACTACAAACAATGGTCTGCACCAGTCCAGCCATACGTCATATGCAGTGCGCAGATTGCAGCAGAATAAACAAAAGATAGCAGAAGTTTTAGTGGCTGCACTTCTTTTATCATTTTTAGTCAGACTGACGTTGCTAATGTTGCAGCTACATCAAAACCCGTGTTATCCAGGCAGAGACAACAGGAGGAAAAAATAGAGGTTCTGCAGACATGAAGACGAGCACATTCTTACCTGAGTGGAACATATCATATTGTTTTTTTGTTGTTATTCTTGATGTTGAACAAAATGAGAAATTTTTCAGTGTGAAATATTGCCGTGAATCAGTGTATCTACAGTAAAACTAGTTAAGTCAAAACATTGCTTCATTCACACACGTGAAAGAGAATGCCCAGTCAGCGCACTTTCAAAAGGACAGTCCTCGCGGTCACAAATTTTGGGCTGCACGCGGACATCCGCAGAGGGGTCCGTGTGGACCCTGCGGACATGGGTGGATGACGGTTTTTTAATGTCATGCATACCAGAGTGGATCCGTGTGGACGTGGAAAGTATGAATCAAGCTTAAGGAGTCTAAGGAGACCAAGGAGATGTTACAGCTAGCTTGACATTGCCTACCTCAGTTTTAAAGGATCTAGTGGTGTGTGATGGTGGTTTTGTAGATATTTTGGCCTAATCCCAATTCTTATTTTCACCGCTACCCCTGACCCCTTGAAACAGAGTTGCAAGGGGTAGGGGCTGAAATATTCCCCAATGAAATGGGACAACTCCAATATGTCATCAGAAGTCGTCGCTGGCGCGGTAAATACACATAATGATTTGCCATCAAGGGCGAAAATTATCATGTAAGTATGTTCAAACGACACACTGTAGCGCACAAATCAGCCTGAAAACAATGCTAACTTGGCTAATTAGCGTACACAACTAGCGATTTTTGTTATGTTTTTTATAGACAACCGGTCTGTAATACACTGAAACGGCTTTAAACTAAGGTAATCCAGAGGATGTCATAATTATTTACTTGTGAAAAATACTTACATTTGTGCGTTGTGGGAAATTCCTCCTACCCCTCCATTTGTAATTTGCCCCTGAAAAATCTCTTTGAAGGGCCAGATAGCCCTACCACCTATCCTTTTCCCTCTGCCTCAACATGAATTGGGACACCCCTACCCCTTCATGCGAATGTGCAAAATGCAGGGGTAGGGCTAAGTGATAAATTGGGATTCAGCCTTTCAGTTTTAGGTTTTAAGAGTCTGTAGTTCTTGCTAAAAGTTCAGTTGAAGCAATTTAATTCACAGTTGGTTGCTATTTGTTCATGTGATTCATCTGATAGAGTGAGAACATACTGGATAATGTGGTGATATTTGGGGCTGAGTTCATGAGAAACAGATTGGTCTCAATTTGAATGATCCAAACATCGACTCAAAAAATCCTGGGATAATCTTTTAAGAAACCAACTTGTGGTAATTTTGCACAAGGTGGTGAACCTGTTTACAAGTGGAGTCTTCCAAACTGGTGTTTATTTTGTCATTCCACAACTTTCCAAATGTATTGTGGCTCCTGAGCCCGGTTAGTTTTGAATTCAGAAAAGGCATATATTGACAAAAACTTAATGAAGCTGATGAATCAAGGCCTTAAATATACTGACTTCATGCTGCTTTCAAGATATGACATTTTCAGGGCTATTGCTGATACTGGTAAATCGAATACTTGTGAAAAAATATATTTAATGGTGGCAGGACAACTTACATTTTAACAAATTCTATTCCAAACGTCAGCGCATTGAACAGTAAGCACTTCACTTATTAGTTATTAAATAACAGCATTTAAAAAACAGTTATCGGTGCGTATCAGAGAACATATGTGGCAATACCCACATATCTGAGATATGGCAATATCGGCTGATAGTATCAGCAAACTGATGTATTGTCCAGGCCCTTCTCTTAATGATGTTTATGTCAAAGAGAAATAACAAATGATCAGATACTATTCTGTTGATCGTAACATCCCAACTTTTTTGGAGTTGGGGTTGTATGACAGACATCTGTTAATGAAATAAAGAAGCTGAAAGAGAAAAAAAGCATCCTTGCAATAAACCAGTTGAAGTGGAAATGAAAGCAGATGCTAGCAGCAAGTTCTGTTAGTGAGAAAAAACTAAATCCATTTAATGAATTAATGATCTAAATGGAATAAAACAAGTAAGCTTTTTACATCTGTGTGACCTTTCATTTTAATAAATGCTTAAACTGCCACCCAATACAATATATTTGCATTTTGATGTCGTTGCTAAAAGCATTGAAGAATTAGTTGAATACATTTGAAAATTTACACGGCATCCTGAATCCAGCATATCCTGAATATTTGATAAGGCAATGGAACAGCTGAAAATTACACTTTTGAGAGCCTGTGTTCAAAATCCATATTCATCACTTTGACAACTCTATCGTTAACATCTCTTAAAGTTGCCTTAAAGTGTATTTAACGCACAGTTTATTTATACAAACAAAAGAAAATAAACAATTTACTGTTGTCACGACAGAATGTTTACAGCCAGAAACAGCAGAAAAGTTGTTCATCAGAATATGTTTATGATTACACTCGTTATGGTAATTATTTTAATGATGAGGAGCTGTAGTGTTAGCAGAAGCAGTGGTGGTGCTTTCAGCAACAACATAAAAATGACAGGAAAATGCTGATTTGCTTTGCTGCAGACTGACAGTGGACAGACAGACATTCTCAACCAGAATATTGAAACACAAAATTAAAATAAAGCAATTTTGCAAATGCAACAAAAATATCAAAGGGAAACAAAAAAGGTGAGGATCGGATAGCTGCCGGATACATAGTGCTTTAAACTTAATTGAGCCAAATGTTACTTCATCCTTCTCATTCATGCTTCTGCTTTGGAGAAATCCTGCTGCAAATGGAAATTACTTTGTCTTTTGTCTGGGAGCAACATATTCATCACATTATTCTCTTTCATTAGAGCCTGTGATGCTAATTTTGAGAAATGCTGTTACCTCTGTATGTGGTCATGCAGAGGTCGTAGGTTATGACAGACAATAAATGGAATGCACTGTTTCACTGTGATCATGTTAGACACCAACAATCAGTTATAGCTTAGCAATCGGCAACTGTTAACTGGATGTGGATTTGCATATGATTTCCATGATCAGACTACATTACAATTATCATTGAAGGCAGAAGGTTCTGGCCTTTTTTATTCCATAAACTATATAACCAATGCAAAGACATGCATGACAAAAGCTTTTTAAGTGGCAGCGCAGCTCCTTGTTAAAAAACATGCAAAAGGAAATTTGACCTACATGCACATACTGAAAAAGCAAATGAGAGGACAACTTGGGGGTCAGTTTCATGGCACCACCGACAGCTTCAGTCCAATGTTTCCAATTATATCTCATCTCAGTTTGCTGGACAGTAGGTGTGGGCCAATATGAAACTCGTGCCATTGTATCTATGGGATCTTAGATTGTTAGCTGACCCAGTATTCAGCCAGGGCTTCATGCTTCACAGAGCCTCTCTGCAATCTACTCCACCAGCACCCAAGAATTTAGGGATGGGAGGGAGCCGTAGTAGCGTTGATACATTTCATCTTCGCTCAGAGGTCTGTCTTTCTCATGCCATTAAAAAAGCTGGGACTCAGCCGCCTGTGTCCTGCAAAAAAAAAAAAAAGAAAAAAAGAAAAAAAAAACCTTTGTGTCATTGCTAAGCCATTGGGGTTTTATAGGCTATTCCCTGGGAAGCAACAATTATTCCATTGTAATGAATGCTTGCACAACTGTGGTGTGGCGTACCACATGACAATCTTCCAGATTATGAACACATCTGATGCCGATGGCAAACATTTCAATCTCTCAAAAAATGATTGTACCCACCTCCGTCAGCGTGGCTCTGCTGCAGTCATCACCTTAGCTTATAATATCTGTGAGGAAAAAAAAAGAAAATGATGTACCTGAAAGCCACAAATGGCCCGAAACGACACTGATAAAAATATCAGCTCTAATGAAATATCTCACAGTCATAGAGTCAGGAAGATGATGCATATTTGTCAGTGACAGGACAGAAATTGCACTGTTGTGCAGTGACTACAACGGCAGCAAATCTACATGCTCTGTCCCTGGAGGCTCCCGTATTCTTCCTCTTCAATCTCCCCTCAACAAGCGGCAAATGTGGATCCAGCCTATGATATATCATATTGGTTTAAATTGAGCAATGATCTAATTTTTGAAGTGCTGAGGGACAAGAGAGGAGGGGAAAACACTGATCCTACAAAATGCAATTTTATGACTCCTCCTGTCACATCTACTTGCTTTGTCAATTTAGCGCTAACACTGCTGCCTTGGGGCATCAGCATGGAGACGTGTTGTGTAGCTGCACCAGTCCCGTTTGCCCCAGCCGCTGAAGCATGCAAGAGTCCACTTCACATCTCTTACAGTTAAATACACAGTTAGTTCATAATGTTGGAGAGAAAAAAAATCATCAGTTTAGGGCGTTTCTAAACTGAACAGGTCTTCGATTGATAATTGTGAATGTCTGAATATGTTACGTTTCTGAAAGTTAAGTGTTAGCAAACGTTCAATAAAGCTCCTTTCACAGTGGCCAAAAAACCCTGTTAACATGTGGCTTTTTTCTGCAGTGCGAATGTGTCCAATCTGCATTTACTCCTGGGTCAAATGACTCTGCAGTAGACTAAGTATTAATCGGCTCGACCTCAGATCGGCATTGATGTGAATGTCAGACCTGTGTGAACATGCAAATTTGCGCGATGATCAGCGTTTGTGCATCATGGCATCGCGCCACTGTAACTCATTCTTTAAGTGTTTTTATACCTTGGCATGTTTCGACAGATGACTCTCTGCAGACCACTGCAACTGTACAGGTGGATGCACAAGGGAATAATACTGTAATGTTACTATATATTTTACAATTAATGTTACTGACTTTATTATCGCCTTTTAACATTTAGACTCACAAAATTCTAGTTGTTTTCCATGGCAATACTTGGTGGTCATCACCTCACTGTGCTTCTGGTCTTATTTCTGTGCATAATTAACAGAACTTTGTGTACAAAACCATTCCATTTTGATTTGAGTTTATTTACCTGTGAATCTGACTTCTGTCCTACAAAATAAGTCACAGTCGTGTCTTATTTGGATAAAAGTGTGCGCTATTTTGTTGAAACATTGTTGTGATGTGTTAGATAAATGCTTTTCGACTTTAATATGAACTATACTTGATCACAGATGCAGATGTTGTGTCATAAATTAATCAGGGAATATCATGCTTTGCAAAGGTTGGAGCTAGGTGAAAACACCGCAGGGAGTACGTTTTTCTTACAGCTTGTATGAAAGTGTATCAAATCGTCTTTACATTAGAGTAGAAGATATATGGTATATGTTTGTAAGACTGACAATAAGACGATATTGTAAATGATTTCAGATTTGAATATGACACATAAGTGCTAGTAAACTGTCACAAACTAATCTGTGTGTGCTGCACTCTTACCCACAGCTACAGAGCGAGCACTGTATGTTGGATGATCTGGCAGAATTATTACTTCTTTAGGTTGATTGCAGAGAGAGATCGAGAGAGAGAGAGAGAAAGAGGTCTGCTGAGTGAGTGAGGTTGACTTTTACTGAGAGAGAGAGAGCGAGCGGTGCACTGCGCTGTCAATTTATAAACTTGTCTTGACAGAAACACTCCACGCTTTCAATCACTGGAGACACAAATGAGGCAGAAATCATTTTCAGCTCTATCTGAAGGAGAACTCCACCTCTCTTCATGTGGATATCCAGTCAGTGTTGGTGGTAACTGTAGTCAGTTGAAGCATATTTCTCAGTTTGTGCTATATTGACAGAGAAAGCTGAGTTTGTCCTGCTCCCACAGCTGTCCTTGCAGTGCCTACATGTGCCAGGATGTATTGCGTGCAAGCTCCGGTTTGCAAATGCAGATCAGTGTACAAGCTTAGTAACAGTGCAAGCAAGAGTGGCATGGTTAAGGTTATTTCCGAAACCTGTAAAATAATCACTTACATATTGTTGCATTCTGACCCACCATGGAGTAGATGCAAGAAGCGGTTAGCTTCATTCTTTTATATATATAGTTCCTTAAAACTGTTCTCTGCATATCACAACAGACTGGCTGATTGAATGTAAGCTTACCCGATGTTAAATGAGCACTGCAAAGTTGGCCATTTTTAATTTGGTTATTGTTCCAGTCATCTCTTTTGAGGGCTTTCAACCAAAAATGCCTGCCATTAGCAGTAAAAGAAGTGTGATTTGACAGTATTATGTGAAATTTAAGGTATTTTTTTAACAGTTTTTATTCTGGCATCCCACTGCACAACATGACATATTTACTACTAATGTTCTTTTTTTTTTTTTTTGAATCGTCATGCGCAGTCAAAATCACGTGTCATTTGTGTGACGTAGTCTGATAATTCACCTATTCACAAAGAAAATGGAGATGCCACTTTCAGTTAGAGAAAAATAAAATGAACAGGTGACAGTGGTAAGACAGCTTTTAGACTATATCAGGGAAACAACCTTTGGAAAACATTTTGCTTCATCTTGTGAAATTGATGCCAGTGTTTTGTATTAGCTTCTCATTTAAAAATTTCTACACCTTATGTTGTTTTGTTCTGTATTTGCCTTGTAAAATTTGCAACAAGTCTTTGAAAGATCGCAACCTAGTGTGCTAACGCTGTACTATAAAATGGTTTCTGGCTATTTGAATAGATACTGCACACATGGCCGGCTGTTGAAGCCTCAGGTGAAGTCAGTTCAAAGTGCTTTCCCCCAAAAACCAATTACTCGAGACTCCCATGTACACTGTTTATTTCAGACACGTACCTTCCTGAAATATATCATAAGCTTGCATCCTTTTGCTTCCCACGCACACTATAATGCATTATGAATTAAACATAATGCTAAATTACCTTGCTTAAGGATGCACATTTTGTCTTCTATTTTTGAAAAGTCTTATTACACAAAACATTTCAAAAATTACCTAAACAAAATACTATTCTGAGGGGGAAAAAGCAACTGTAAAAATATCTGGCACTCAGAAGAATTACACAAAGGGACACCATGATGCAACCAATAGCGTTAAGATCTCTGCACTTTATGCACACTATACACAAACAATAAAAAAAGAAAATCAAAAGTGCCATCAATACAAATATAGGAAAACAAATAAATAACCTCCCAAAACAAGCGAATATCCTAGAAATTCAATACAAGTTTTTCATTTAAGATGTTGTGGATGCAACTTCTTTCATTTAAATAAACATAGATTTTTTTTTT